>CM051274.1:38480667-38878167 GCA_027921565.1 Artemia sinica
CAAAGTAAAAAGGGTTTTACCCTACTCTATCATAGGCTGACTTAACAAATTCCTGAGATAACTGAACCCATTGATTAGAATATTAGGCCTAGCATATCAGTTGAAAATTTACTTCCTTTTAAATACAATAGCTAAAGATTTTATTTTAATCCCCATTTATAGGACTATATTTTTAATTTTATTACAAGAAAAAATATATACAATTAGCTTCTATTAGTTACAATAACTTACAGCACATAAACTCGCAGCTTTGGAGTTCATAATTTTCCAAGAAAATTTTAAAATAGTGGAAAATCTGCGCTTTCTTCACAAAAAGATGTCAGTAAAATACTTAGGGTACGTCCTTATTGTAAAAACTATGTCAATCGTCAAGAAACCTTGACAATAGACAAGTTTAACTGGACACACATATAATGTTTAGATTACTATGATTCGGTAAAGTCAAAAATGAAAATATATTTTTCATTCTTAGGTTAAATCACTACGTACTAATTCTTTGTTTAAATTACTTATAATACTATAGTCAAATAATGTCTTTTTTTCATAGTGGCAGCTCCCATCAGATGCGCCACATGGTTCAAATTTTGGGGTTGTCTAGAGCCCCATGTGCTCTCCCTTTCTGTCGATTCACTTAATGGCTTTTAAGTAACAAATGAAGGTCTTGGTAGCACATCGACCGAATGTACCAAATAAAATACATTTTTAGAACCCTTGTTTACTTTTAAATGCCTTGTGATTAAAATGGAGCTCATCTACATTGACATGTGAGATTATTTATTACAATCAAGATTACAATCAAGGAGGCTAAGTAAATAATTAGTTTAGAATGAAAAATTCAACCTCACTGTAGACTGGCGGTCCTCAACAAGAAACATTTTTTAACTAAAAAGCACGTCGTCAAATATAATATTTATTGGTATGATAAGGGTTGTAAGCGAAATTTTTGCTCTCGTTCGGAAGAAACCTTCTAGATAATATGTATTCATAAAACAGAAAAATAACAAAAGTAAAAATAGAGGAATACTCAAAGTAACAAGGGGAACTACCGAACTTTAATCTTTGCAACTCGTCAACAAGCTCGCCGTAAATCCAAATCAAATAGTATTTTTTTACGAAAACAAGCCCTTATGAGGAAAACAAGCGCTCATTGCTTGCTGTTGTCACAGAAAGCGTGGCAGCAATACGAAGCGCTTTAATTATTTCTGAGTAAGTTACTTGCAATTCCTGAAAATGGTCAACATTGTTTTTTGAAATTCTTGGGAATTTCGCCTCATCAAGCAATAAATGCCATGTATTATGAATCTGAGATTCTAAATGAATGTCATTCATTTCCAGCTCGTCGTAACGATGAAGAAACCACTTGAGCAGCTCTATGTCTATAAAATTGGTCAAGTTTCGATCCAAGGCTTTGAGTGTGCTCAACAATGGCAAGTTATCTGTGAGCTTCTTTAAACGTTCAACCTTTAGACGGTCACAAGTCTCGAAGTATTCGTGTTTCATTTCATCCGCTAGAGTTGCAGTCCGAAAAACAAATTCGATCAGATTCTTTTCTAGGATTAAGTTATCACAAATTGTTTCAGATGATTGGTGATGTTTTGAGTTTTCCGAGGTCACCTTTTTTTTTAATGGAAAATGAGGGTCCAATTACACGTTCACTCACATCGGGTACTTTGATTTCCAGATCTGCTGTGAACACTTTTGCCTTCTCGAAAAGCGTTACGAATGAATCATTTGAAACTAAGTAAGCGATCTGCTTCTTGTGGCCAAAATCAGGGTGCAGGTGAGCTTCATTTTTTTTTCTAGTAACTGACGAAATTTTGTATTATAAAATGAATATGAAGTAATCCTCGTTATCATTATTGTAAATAATCTACCTCGAAGTTGAAAAAAAAAAACAACAATAAAACTCCCCATAAAAAAAAACATGTTATCCTTATGATTGATTATGGTTTGACTTGTTACTCTTATAAGCATTTCTTTTGACTTGTACATTACAGGAGCTGATGCTAGACCTGACTAACTCAAATTAAAGCCATCATTTCCCCTAAATTTGAGACGCTCCCCCTGCTCCATTTTTCTTAAAAAACAGACAGATTTAGCCTATAATGCATTTTGATTCTGTTGTACAGTACATGTTCTTTACCATCTTTCCAGTTTCAGCTCATGCGTACGTTCGGTATAAGAAAATGAATTTTTTGAGAAACCTGCTAAGACTATTTAAAATATTTAATCATTTTCCTTAACGAGTTTATTGTCGTTTGTTAATTTGGTCTTGTTTTGTCCAGGGTATGTTTGGAGCCAAAGGATAGCCCTTCTCTGAAACCACCATTAGTGTTGCTTGCAAAATATGATGTAGCTTAATTGTTAAGATTCAATTTGACTCTGTTTTAGCACTAAAAATGTTTGATTGTCTCCTTAGTGAGTTCATTCCTATAGAAAATACCCCTGGAACCACCGTATATCAGTTACTATGGGCGAGAGATCGTTCTTTACTGTATATTAACATTGGACGTGATCGTCTCTTACTAGGTTGCTAGCTACCGCTGCAACCCGGATTATAAACCTAAGACAATCTAGTGGCTAACTAAATCCAATGTGTGCAATGGTTTGTTATTCCAATGATCGTCTCTGTAAAAAAGAAAACTCATTTAAACCTTTTTAGGAATGTATCTAGTTTCTTTTCATAAATTGAAATTGTTATTAAGATATCTAATATTTTTGCAGTTTACAAAGTTTTGCTGTTCTTTCTCATACCTGTTGCCTTATCATAATATAAATACTGTAACCCTAACTATGAGCCGTCCTGGCTAAGTGGACACGCGCTGGGTTGAGAGTTTTTTTTGTCCAAGGGGCATGGGTTCGATCCCTGGCGGGGACAGTTTCTTGGTTTGGGACGCGGGTCAGTGGTGTGACCCTGTAAGCTTAGCCAGAGTCAACGCAGCTCTAAATGGGTACCTGGAGAAATCTGGGGAAGGTAAGTAGGACGGGTGTGCGAAAGCACAGGATGGCTGGC
This sequence comes from Artemia sinica, assembly GCA_027921565.1. NCBI lineage: Eukaryota > Metazoa > Arthropoda > Branchiopoda > Anostraca > Artemiidae > Artemia > Artemia sinica. Next base: position 38,483,681 of record CM051274.1, read on the forward strand.
CCGCAGCCCCCCATTGCACTTCCTGGCTGAAGGGCCATGAACGGAGATCAGCACCGCCGGTTTGGACCTTAAGGGTCTAGTGCCACCGTACTTACTACCTTAACTATAGTTAAGTTGCCTATGCAAGTTAGTATAAGCAAGAGTTAGTTCATCATTATAATGACGTCATATATACCAAAGACCTCTTTTTTTTCCCCTGTTGCATCAGTTACTATGAGATAGACTTCGGTCCTTACTGTAAATGCAGTATGAAAAGACATCAAAAATGCAGTTTCTAGTGGAAAAATTTATTCTCTTTTATAAATAATTTATTTTAGTTGAAAAAGATTTTTAACCCAATTAATTCCCTTTAAAATGAGCCATTGAACAACTCTCTACGATGTTCCAGTGCCAAGCTATCTGTGGACAAGAAAAAAAAAAAAAAAAAAAAAAAATTATCCCGTTTAGGCAGAATGTTGTAGTAGCTGCCACTTTTCTTGATTTTTAAGCCAATATATTTCCCTTGCTGTTCAAGCCAAGGGCAGAAAGTTTCCTATATAGGGGTTTCGGACAAGGCGGTTCTAATGGTGTACTTTTTGTTTTGATCTGACTCTTTTTTTAGGAGGTATGGGTTTTTATATTTCTTAACATTGGACGTGATCGTATCTTACTAGGTTGCTAGCTACCGCTGCAACCCGGATAAAAACCAAACCATTAAGAAAAATAAGCCAAACTAGAGCTTCTCTCTTAAGTAGGTTGTAGTTGCCATTAAAATTATAATTGTTTTTGTAAACTCAATCTTTGTTTTCCTTTCCATTCTTATACCAATCTTTTTCCATTTTCATTATTAGTTTTGCTTTTATCTCCCTAGGCAAAATATTTGTCTAGTTTATTCTCTATCTTCCAGGCTATAATTACCGACGCCACGAGTACTACGTATAAAGTAATACTACGTAAATTCAAGGAAACTTATTGAAAATAACAATATTAGATTTAGCGGATCGAAGACCTACATTGTAGGTGTTTCAAGCTCCCATCTGCAAAAATATGGGATTTCTTATTTTTTGCTCATTGGAACGAAAATTAAAGTTTCTAGAGCTATTTTTTTATTTTTAAGCGTGGGGTGCCAACTAACCCCCCTCGCCCTATTTTCCCCAAAGTCGTCTGATCAAACTTTTAAGAACCATTTTGTTCAGCATACTTAAAAGGTTCGAAATTTGCGTCTTTGAAGATGACATGATCCCCCACAGCCCCCAGAGTAAGGGGGTTACATATTATGAAATTTACCCATTGTTGACACTTAGTATTTGTTATTGGGAAGTATACAGACATTTTCGAGGGGGGATTTTCAACGGGGGTATTTTCTGCTGGGAGGGAAGTTTCTTGGAGTAATCTTTTCAGGAATAATTTTACACGGGGGGAGGGGGAACTTGCCAAAATTAATATCCGCATTTCCTTGTATTTGTCTTCCTTTTACATGTGGAGATGCTCCGGGGGAATTGTCCGGGGTAAATTTTCACTGTGGTTGGAATTCTCTGGGTATTTTTCCACCGGGGGGGGGATGGAGGAGACTATCCACGGGAAAAATTATCCGAGAAATAGGGGAATCATCACCGAGGGAAATTCTCTATGGGGAAATTTTCCATGGGAGAAACTTTCCAATTGCAGGAGGGATTTGCGTGAAAATGTTTCAACATAGGGGGAGATTTCCACCATGAAATGAAAATCAGAAATTTAATAAAGAAAAAACGCGAGAAGGGGGTTGCCCTCTAATCAATACCTTGCTCTTCACGCTAAAGTTTCACTTTTTGTCCTAATTCTTCATGAACGACTCCTGGGACACGAAGGTTGGTTAATTAGAACAATACAAAGCTTTTTTAAAAGTACTAAGAAACTTTAGCACGAAGAGCGAGGTACAGAGGATGGGATGCCCCTCTCTTGTACGGAATAATTTCTGTTTATTTTAAGTTTTAATGTTGTTCCTTACTTTCAGTTGAAAAACATGTTCCTTTTAAAATTTATTTCTTAAAAAAATGTAACAAAAGTCAGAATTCAGCATAAAAAGCGAAGGTTGATGAAGGGGTAGCCCCCAATAATATGCGAATTCTGTTCTTTTAAATTTTGATGTTGCTCCTTACTTTCAGTTGATTTTTTTAAATTTAATTTCTGACTGTTTTTTCGGATCATACCGAGAAATCTCCTTCCCTCACCCAGTTTGGTATTACCCTAGAAAATTACACCCCTAAACCTTCCTTCCCACGGAATTTACTCGGGGTTAGAAACTTACCCCCCTCTTCAGAAAAATCCCCTAAAAAAATCAAATATTTCCCCATAACAAATACTATTTGTGAGTAATGGGCAAATTGTGTAAATTATAACTCTTTCCGCCAGGGCTATGGGGGCGGGGGGTTGTAATCCCCATAGCATAGTTGTTGGACCTTTAAATTATGCTAAGTCAATTCGCCATCTCGCAATTTTGATCAGATTTCTTTGAGGGGAAATTGGCAAGGGGGGCTAGTTGCCCTCCAGTTTTTCCGGTCAGTTACAAAGGGCGCTAGGACTTTTGATTTCCGTTCGAATGAGTCCAAGCATCTGGGACCTTTGGTTCAACATGTGCATCCCTGGTAAAAAAAGAAGAAGCAAATACAAATATAGACGCATCCGTGATCTCTCTTCTGCCAAAAATGAAACATTCCAACATTTTGTAGATAACAGCTTGAAACCTCTAAAAGAGGGTTCTTTGATATTCCGACTCTGATGATGTGATTTCACTAAGATCACTTGACTTTTTTGGGGATGGTTCCCCTAGGCCCAGATCGAATAGGTACGGAGTCTGATTGGATTTTTTTTTTTTTTTGCGAGGCTCTCTCTATATATTAAACATTGGAATGAAATACACCTGCATTATAGTTTACGTACGTAAGCTAGTACGTAGTGCAAATTATCCCTAATATAGGACTATCCCAATAAAGTTCAATAAATTTGACATGAACTTTCACTGGTATTAGTTTTTCTATTTTCTAAAGTATATGTTATATAATAATAAACACATTAATAAATCTCATCCAGCAGTGCAAATTTAAAATAATATATTTTTAATTGTTTGAATAATCCATAATTTACCTATTATCGTCAAAAACAGTTTGCTTCAAATTTCAAAATATTTTTTTGTTCATTTTGATGGTAACACGGGACCCTTTCAAATGCGGGAACAGATCGGGCGCAATATCGCTCTTTATCCGTCCCTGGGTTTCCCCCTTTTTTGGAAATCAGGCATCGCTTCTTATTTGCAGTCCGTTATCACAAACTGTTTGAAATGTTTTTTGCAAAAGTAAGTCTACAGAATTTTAGAAACAAAACCAATATCCCCAAACATTTTCTTCTCGCGCCAAGCGGTAAAGAATTTCCTCTCAATAAAATTACCCCCTTAATATCCAATCGCCCTTAGCCCACTTTTGAATATAATTCCTTCCTCCATACTTCTCGGACCTTCTCGTACCATTTCAGTGACGGTGAGCGATCTTTCTCATTTTGCTACTTCTGAGTTTCTTCTTAACTACCTAATCTATCTTTTGCTAACTTAGCTACTATTCATGCTTACTTATTCCTACCTTCTCCGTCATTCCACAATTCACTCAATCCGCAAACGTCCAAAGTTGATTTAACTTAGGTAGTCCGTGTATTTTTCCTTCTGTTACCAAGCAGATCCCTAAATACCAACTTAACTAGCCTAGTATCCGGCAATTTTGCGATTTTTCACAATATTTCACCATCCTAGCCAATCTACGGTTTCTTAATGATCCTAGCCCTAAATCTCCCCTTATGACTAAATGATTACATTTTTAAACAAGACCTAACAGCCTCTTAAAAGGATTTGTCGCATCCAGTGGTAGTTCTAGGCCTGGCACGGAGTGGGGGAGCTCCCTCCCCCAGCTTTTCTGACATCTGAAATTAAATTCCTCTTTTATATTTTTACACTCCTAAGGTAGATCTTACCCCACCCCAGATTATGAGGCATAAAACCGCTACTTTTTGTGTCCTATCTAACTTAAAAGCACTTTCTCGCCCCGAACTTTAGCGCCATAATGAAGAACTGCCACAATCTAGACTTGTTTTTGTAGCCGAATATCTTCGATACCATTTGACCTTAACGAACTTCTCGATACTAACCACGATCCTTTTTGCCCTTTATTAGCCATAAAAATTACCTGGGGCCCCCAGCTCCTTGATGATGACAATTTACACCCTAAATAAGTAAAATCATTTTTAAAATCGAAAATTTCCCCCTAAAACAAAAGTTCCATCCCTTAAAATATCTCTTTTCTTTCTAAATATCATTACTATCGACTTACTAAAAATTAATCCTAACTTCTTCATTATCAAATATTCCAACATTATGTGTAATAATTTCTTCAAATCCCTTCGCGAATCTCCAATTAAAGCTACGTTATCAGTGTATAGAAGGGAAAACGAACTAAAATTTTCAACTAACACAACCCCTCTTTACTATTAATACAACTCTTCCAAATCCTCAATGTTAACTCGGTAGGTAGAATTTCAGACGATCAGTCTCAAGGTCGTAGGTTCGAACTCTACATTAGGCTATTTTTTTCCATCGGTAAAAAGTTTAAATGCTGAGAATATCTTCTTCTTGGGTTAAAGTTGCATTTGTGGAGTGCAAAATTAATATTGGACTAAATTCACGTGCAGTTGGATACAGAATTCAATTAAGGGAAGGGACTCTTCTTTGTAAATTAGTTTTTCCAAAGTTGTCTAATTCTACGTATAACCTATCGACACCAGTCGAATGAACAAATGGCACAAAAGACCCGCAAAAAGGCTCATTTTTGCTAATTTTAAATATTCTAGTCACTGAAGGTGGGAGGAAAAAGGATTTTGGCCTGCGTCAGTCAGTCAGTCTGTGACCTTTCAATTGCTTTTGTCGTCTTTTTTTCTAAGTCATGCTTTCTAATTTCGTGCATTTTGTTTGGAGGAATGGATTTCTGTAAAAGTCAAAACTTTTCACGAGACTTTCTCATAGAACACCATTGATATGCACTTTGCAAAGAAATTTCTCTGTTGAAGTCTCTCCCGTCAAATATATAAGTTTGGTCAGATTCCTTTAAAAAAAACTCTTCGAATCGTTTTCGTCAATTCTTTTTCCGACAACTCAGAAAAATCAGTTTCCTCTTTATATATGTTTTTGGTCATCTAAGGCAAGATGCGGGGGGGGGGGGATATCTGGTTTGTATCGGTCAGTCGGTCCGTGTCCTTCGAATTGTTTTGTCATTTCTTTTTCCTAAATGATGCTGGCACTGAAACAGTTGGATATTGTTAGTACTAAACAAATAAGATGAAAGCGACAAACTTGAACGATCTATTTTGAGCTCTAGCGAAAGTATGAGTCATTTGAAAGGCTTGGTTAAACCCACACACTTTTTATGATTGGTTCTTTTAGCAGAAACTTTAAACTTTCTAGAGAGTAGGTTACAAAACAAAAGCACCAGAGTTTGTACATCTTTATCCACATAATCGTTGACTTTCAAGGTGAGTGGAATAGTGATAACTAAGGAGTAATACATTGACAGTGTTGCCATCCCTACCAAAACTGGTAGGACACTGGTACTAGGTTTGTTGGTAAGAGTGCAGTGAAAACAATTAAAACTAGACTTCATAAACTTAAGGATGGAGTCAGGAATTTATTAGGGGAATTAGCTATCTATTTTAGCAAGAAGTAGACAAATTAGATAACTTCATTGACCGCAGCCTCTTGACACCTCTGTCTGAAGCTTTGCAAGCATTATGCAAAAAATATAGGTAGGATTTTGTTTCGGAAGGAGTCTAATTTATGAAGGGGGTTAGAGTTGACTATCTATGACACGTTAGAAAATTTAACTATATACCACAAAATTTAACTTAATAGGTTTGACTATCTATCATCTATTAGAAAAATGCACCAAAAATTTGGAATTTCGAATAGAAAATGGACACAATAGCAAAATAATAGCACATCGGAGAATTGCCCGTCTTAAGATAAGATTTATTATTCATTAAATACACATACAATATGACATGTTACTAATCCCCCAAAGGCTCATTGGCCTGTAAAGAAGGGGGAAGACAAATGAGTACTTATTCAGAGAAGAAAAACAAGAAAAAATTTAAAATAATAACTTACTAACAGACAGAAGAACAAAAAGTAGAAGACAAGAAAACATAAATAAAATAAAACTATAAAAAACAAAACTAAATAGAATAAATAGACTGAATGAATTAAGTAGATTCAATAGACTCCAAAAAATAATAAAAAAAAAATACATAGATAAAAATAACTTCTAAGAAGCCAAAGAATTTTTAACAATTTTTCTAAACAAACCGAATGAGTGGCATCCTCAAGCTTGACTGTATCTACGTTGTTGTGTTAACTGTGATGATCGCTGTTTAAATTTATTATGATTTAGACTCTACAATTACGTACTGTACAGTTAGTTACGATCGGTAGTCCGGCGACTGTGAACTTGTGTTCCAAAAAGTTTTCGGTAACCGTGGACTTTGAAAAGCCTACGCGTCAAGGAGGGGAAATAGGTGGAAATTCATAACACAACAAATAAAAGTAGTATTATGTAGAAATAGTGAAAAGACAGTTATTCAAAAAATCTTGGATTTTATGTGGGTATGTCCAACCCCTACTGGGTCGTACCTGTGAAAATAAGTACTTGCATAGCCAAAGAATTCTATATATTTATGGAGAGCAAACTGTTTTAACTACGACACAGTTGTATTCGCTAAAGTTACAGTTTGTTCCATTTTCATATACATAATATAATAAAGAGTTAACTGTGAAATAAATAAATTATGGTTTCCCTTAAGAATTTTTTATTTTATTTTACTATATATTAACTTGTTCTTTCCAGGTTAAAACCCCACTTATATCTCTGGGTGATTAGTTGAACAATATATATATATATATATATATATATATATATATATATATATATATATATATATATATATATATATATATATATATATATATATATATATATATTATATATATATATATATATATATATATATATATATATATATATATATATATATATATATATATATATATATATATATATATATATATATATATATATATATATATATATATATATATATATATATATATTTTGGGGGGGGGGAATTCGGAATGTCTCTCTTCTCGATCTACTTTTTTTTTACATTACTGTTAACAAATCTTGACTGAATTCCAACCAATAAAAGAAACAGGGGACCGTACAGGCACCGCACGTGGGAATTTCTTTAAGGAAGGGAGGTGTATTTCAAAAACGCAAATAAAAAATGTAACAAATATACGAAATTATGAGAGGCATGAACCCCCCCCCCCGGCCTATCACGCTCTTTTTGCAAGTGTCAGGAGAAGAATGAAATTCTTTTAGGATTTGAGAACCCTTAGGTCCATTAATTTAGCTTGCTGTTAATTTAGCTCCATTAATTTAGCTCACTGTTGATTTAGCTGAATTAATTTATCTCGCAGTTAATTTAGTTCCATTAATTTAGCTCGCTACTAATTTAGCTCCATTAATTTAGCTCGCTGTTAAATTAGCTCCATTAATTTATCTCGCAGTTAATTTAGTTCCATTAATTTAGCTCGCTGTTAATTTAGCTCCATTAGTTTAATCGCTGTTAAATTAGCTCCATTAATTTAGCTCGCTGTTAATTTAGCTCTATTAATTTAGCTCGCTGTTAATTCAGTTCCATTAATTTAGGTCGCTGCGTCAAGAGTCTATGAAAATTATGCAATTGAAGATTGTAATCAAATTTACATTGTTTTTTTTTTTTACTTATTCAAGCTTTTTAAAAGTTTGATCTCTCTAGCTCTCCCGCAGAACATGCTATTAGAATCCTCGGTGCTGACTACTAGGGAAGAGGCTAAGTAGGTAAGAGATCAGTAAAATTTTAAGTCAGTATCCGAGTCAGATTTTTAGCAACATTTTAAGAAAAATCTTATTGTAATGTTGGTTTCAACTAGTGCAGACATTTTCTCATTGTTATTGTAATAGCAGAGAAATGTACGTTCGGCTTTCACAGTGTGGTTCACCAGACATACTTAGTTATAGTTAAACTTAATAAAAACACTGCCATATTATTGAAAAAGGTGCTAGGATTGATATTGATTTTTTTTTCTGACTGGTGAAAAATAATATTCAATCAACAAGCAGTATACAACCAATTGCCGATATTTTTTTAAGACAAAAAAATCACGGAAATATATCAAGACTACTAAGTTTCTTACATTACTAAGACGCATGAAACTCAAAACTAGAGGTGTGGAAAACTTCAGACCTAACAATTCTATTTTCCTAATTGAGCATTTCTCTCAATGAAAAACGACGAATCTTTCCAAACTTATGAAATTTTTTAGCTGCTACCCCAATAATGGTGGCGCTAATGTTGTCATTCGTAAGTCTAATTTATGAGGTATCACGAATCAGCACAGGAAGTTCCTTTGGCAAAGAATAAGCTTAAACCGTGTTACATGAACAGATTTTGTGTGATGTGACCATAGAGATGACAGACCTCCGTGAAATTAAAAATTAATTTCTCATTAAAATGTCTCGAGACAAATCAGAAGATAATAAATTTAATCTCAGGACGGAAGTATAGTTATTTTTTAAAGATACATATAGCTAATTATGTCCTCAAGCAGAATTTAGGTAAAGAATTAAACATAAGATTGGGTTATTTATGTTGAAAATGGAAGAAAGAGAAAACATGAGACAAATAAATTTATGTTTATTTCAAACAGTTGTAACATTATAGAATATGGAATATGTCATATAGCTGATTAAAGAGACAAACCTGAATTGGAATAAAATCAAGAACCAAATAAAGAATCAAGTCATTTCTGAAGGGGAGAAGGGAATTATATTTAAATTTACATACGAAGGAAGGGAAGAGAAAGTACGAGACAAAATGAAAAATTAAATTTATATTTAATCCAGACAATTGCACCGTTACACAAAAATGAATGTTTCGTGTCGCTAGTAGGAATCAGTCCAATTTAAATGGTCCAGTAGCTTGTCTTAACTGAAAATAACAACTTTAAAAACCCTCTGTTCTTGGGCAATAGCGTAAAGAAGGTAAATAGCACTAATAACACTAAAGTAGAAAAGCATACTATTCTTCCTGTTGTGCTGAACAGGTGTCTGCTGATCGTCTTACACATGAATTATGGCAAGAGAAAATCTGATCTCCACAAGTTTGTGTATAATGTTTATGGGGCATATAATTTTTTCGGTACTTATTATATTCACTAAGATGGCCTTGGGCGTACGCAGAGGGGATAGCTTATCTCCCTACTCCCTAAAATCCTAAATTTTCCTGAAATGTTGGGCACTTTTTACTTAAGCTATCAAATAAAATTCTTATTTTTGCTACTCCTTCCCCTAATTTCTTTTAATTATTAGCCTTACGTGCCTGAAGATAGCCCTTAATATGTAAAAGAAAATCCCATATCGGCCAAAGGTTTGATAACCACAATACAAGAGAAACAATTCAGGAATAATTTATTTAAGAAAATGTGGGCATTCATAAATAAGCTCTGCTGAAAGTCAGTTGTAGAAATTATTTAATACACTTTATTTACAGTTTGTTTGGCGGGTCATATTAGCTAGTGGTGCTCAGCTGAAACAAAATGTGTGATGACGAAGTAGCTGCATTGGTTGTTGACAATGGGTCTGGAATGTGTAAGGCTGGATTTGCAGGTGATGATGCCCCACGTGCAGTGTTTCCATCTATCGTTGGACGCCCACGTCATCAGGTATGCGTTTTTTTTTTAGTTCAGAGTTATTAGTTATTAATCTTTGTTACCCTAAAACACAAACGGGTTCAAACTTGAGTAAATGGAAAGAGAAAAAGAAAGAAAGAATACATGCACACAAGAGACCATACTATTGTGAGTTACATACAAGTGTGTGTTTACCGTATATAGTCAAGGTAACTCAAAATAGCAGATGAAAATAGCCTCACAGGGAGGTTATATCGACTATTATGGGGTAAATTTTGAGATTTCGGTGGATACAACCAGTCCTCCTTGGTACAAGCCGGTGAGAAATAAATATTTATGTGTTACAACTAAAATTGCTTTTAATGAAGTTTGAAGGTGGTCTTGGGATATTACTTCCGCTGCCAAAGTATTCTGCGTGAAAATTAGTTGCTATATGAGGCAATTTATTTTTGTTCCTAGGGGCTCGGCAGACGTAGTTGATTTTGGGAACCGATTTCAACATCAGTGGACAAACGATAGCCGTAAGAAAAATCTGTTGAAAGAAAAATGTATTGCGCGAGATTTTCAAAATAAAAAATCATGGACACAAATAGTCAACTGGAGTTTATTAATAGTTGCATGATTGACCTCAGCTTAGTTCTCAGCTCAGTAACGAGGTTTTTCACCACAGACACCTCTGGCTGACTATTTATTTGTATCCCTATTTTTTGCGATGATCCCGTTGAAAATCGGCGCTGATTTTGTAAATCGATGCCGAAAATTTTAAAATTTTTCAAGCTCAAATCGACACCAATTTATTTTAAAATCGGCGCTGATTTGGAAATCAGCTTCGTATGCTCAGCCCTTAAGGGGAAAATAACTGGTAGAAATGAGGTTGCCACAGAAGCAAGCTTAATGTATCGTCTAATGTCAGAGTTTGATTTCAATTCCAAAGCTATTGACAAAGATTTTGAAGAGGCTACAAATTTTGAGGTTTTTTTCAGAAATATTCCAGGGCTAAAACGAACAGAAAATGCTGAAGAAAATTGGCATTGTCTGATTTGTTTTCTAAAAAATTTTTGGATAAATTCCATTATTTTGGCTGTTTATAAACACAATTATCTTGCCTATTATCTTGGTAACAGTTTATCTTGGCTGAGTTTCTTATAAAATTTTTGAAGTACTTTCGCAGGAAAAAAAATTGCAAAGATAACAATGCAGCCAATGTTTGGTCTTTGCTAAGAACTTTCAAACGGAAAGTTTGAATGAAAAACTGTCCAACAGAAATTTTTTTTCAACTAAAAATGGAGCATTAAAAAACGAAAATCACCATATAGGGCGATGCATTGACAATATAGTTGAACACAGTCCGGACCATTTCTTAGATTTGTCACAAGCAGAAAATGAACAAAATTTTCTTATTTCTTTACTAGAGAGGACCTTAGTGATCAAATTTTTATAGAAATCTACAGTCCGTATTCCCTGTGTTCCCTGAATTACTTACCACGATTTTCAAGATTTGTTTAGAGCTCAATGTGGATCTTTTAATATTTAATGGGTAACGTAAAATTTGCAATTAATTAAAGTTAGTACTACCTTCATATTTTTTTAAAAAAAGGCATAATGACACTTTATTTGGATTGAAACAAAAACACGAAATAATAGAAGAAATAAATAAAATTTAAACAATATACGTCCAAAATTACTTCAGGAGGAAAAAAAATACATTTTGAATCTTTGGGAAAGATGTAAATATTATTCTAAGCTTTCATTTCTTAAAAAAATATTATTTTTTTCTTAATATGGAAAATATTCTTAAGGTTTGCTTAGAAAACGTCATTCGGGGTTTCTAAAAAAAAGAATAGCATGGCATTTCTACTCTCATTTTTTTCTAATCCAGTGATTTCTTTTTATGATTTGGCTAGTTTTTTTGTATGAAAAATCCTACTTTTAAATTGCATTATCCAGTATATCCCTTTCTCCGAAAGATCGCTCTCAAGTCCAAATCATATATTTTTGTCACAGCTTCTGACTGCAGATAGAAATTTGTTGCTATGCTTGTTTTAAAGAATTTTATATTTAATCAATTTTTAATAATTTAATGCTAGGTAAGCTTATCTGACATGCAAGAATAGCCTATTCCTGCCTTAGCTTTCTAGTTTACTTCTTTAGATATTTTCTTACAAGCTTTTTTGAATTATGACTATTCTTTTGTTGTTTTCAGTCTTAGAATAAATTACTGATAATTACTAGCAGCTCTCATAATTGCAAGCAGTTAAATTATTTTTTATGCTTTTTTGGTATTTTTTTTAAAATAAGTTTTCCTCTGGCTTATATCTGCGATTTATCTTTGAAATCAAAATAAACTAACTTAAGTCTATATTTGAATTATAGTCCAAACTAACCTCAAAAATTAGCATAAGTACAATAATTGCCAAAAACATAAATAATGCAGTTTTTCGCGTGAAATTACGGCTATATGAACCTTGGGAAGCCCTTAGATGATCAGCTGATCCATAAGCTATTAATACACTCATTCAGTATCATTGTATTATAGGGTGTCATGGTAGGTATGGGTCAAAAGGACAGCTACGTCGGTGACGAAGCTCAAAGCAAAAGAGGTATTCTTACTTTGAAATATCCCATTGAACACGGAATCATCACAAACTGGGATGACATGGAAAAGATCTGGCATCACACCTTTTACAATGAACTCCGTGTTGCACCAGAAGAGCACCCAATCTTGCTCACTGAAGCTCCCCTTAACCCAAAAGCTAATCGTGAGAAGATGACCCAGATTATGTTTGAGACCTTCAACAGCCCAGCCATGTATGTTGCAATCCAAGCAGTCCTCTCCCTCTACGCTTCCGGTCGTACAACTGGTGTGGTGCTTGATTCTGGAGATGGTGTCTCTCACACCGTACCTATATATGAAGGTAGGTTGAAAATATTTAAAAATACCGAAGTAATTGTTTAATAGTGAAGATAAACGGGAGGGTGTTGATTTCAACCCGTAGAAATTGACAATGAAAACACAAATCTGATGTTTTTAGCGGTATAATACCTAGAAAAAATCCTTCCGCCTGTTTGGACCCCTCCCAAAAAGATATGTGAGATGATTGAGCATGAAACTATAACATATAAACACATTGACAAGCTTGGAAGCCATATTTGTGTATATTTATATTCATTCTACTTCCCTTTATCCAAATTATGAAGTATAAGTAGGAGTAAAGGCCCCAGTATCTAGCAATTTATTATTACAGAACTGCAACATACACAATGAAAAGGGGTTTACCTGTCAATGCAACTTTTCGACTCGACTGAACCCAGAAATCAATCCGTTGAAGTACAAAGAACATCAAAATTAAGTATTTTTTGCCCCTGGACCAACCTTAGGGAAACTCGGTAAATAAAAACAACAACAATTGTTTCAACCGAAAGTAAGGAGCAACATTAAAACTTAAATGGAACGGAAATTATTCCTTACATGAGGGGGACTGCCTACTATCAATTGTTCGCTCTTTACGCTAAAGTTTTTTTGTGCTTCGAAAAAGCTTCTTATTCCAATTCAACGGCCCTTGTGGTTCAAAAGTTGTTCTTAAAGAATTTTTGAAACAATGTCAAACTTTAACGTAAAGAGCGACGGGTTGAGGATATGACATTCCCCCTCATGCACGAAATAATTTCTGTTCAGTTTAAGTTTTAATATTGGTCCTTGCTTTCAGTTAAAAAAACTCAAATCTTATGATACAGAAACACACCTAATAAACAAAAAGAAGATTTTGAAGAAAATACCAGACATTTTTCAAAGGGAGCTGCTTGGGTGTAATCATGGTTGCAGCATTAGAAGCAACCTAGTAAAGAATGAAGTTCAGCCCATAGTAGGTGAAAACTTAAAAATGCATATTGAAAAAAAAAACTACCAAGTGAAGAAGGATTATCCCTTGTAGCTGATTGAGGAATGGTAACTGTTATTTCCGTTGATCTTAATGTTAAAAAGTTACTGCGAACGCAATTTTTTTGGGAATTTTAAAAAACAGTCTGAAATTCCTCGACAATGATGTCGGGTCGAACAGGGTCGACCCAGCAATAAATTTCAGGGGCAGATGGACTGAGGGGTGGTAGTACTGATTAAAAGGATAATTTCCTTTTAATCAGTACTGATTAAAGGTACATTTACATTTAAAGGGTGGTACTGATTAAAGGTACATTCTTTATTGAGACAGCACTGTAAATATTTAATTATAAAATAAAATCAAGCCACATTTTTTTGTCGTAGGCTAGTTTATCCAAAACGTCTTCTGCGTTGACCGGAACATCCCTGTGTATGGATAATAAGGCCAATCCATTAAGCCGTTCCTGACCTGGGGCACTCCTGACATAAGATTTTACTCTTCTCGGGGTAGAAAAAGAACACTTGCGCGTACCCGTAGTGTTGGTAATCGTTGCACTAATCTTTAAAATCGATGTGGAGTGGGGGAAATATTCTTATCACAATCGTTTAAGCGCGTTAGGAAATATTTTGGTGCCACTTTTCTTGAATGTATCCATATTCTCCTCCACAGAACTAACTCAGCTTGCAAGCTTCCCCTATAGCTGTCTGCATCAAGATACCAAAAATTAGTAAGAATATCCGATATATCCATTGTTTTTCTTCATCGACGGAAATACAGTGCTGAGGAAGTAGGTATTGCCTTGACTCTAGCAATTTTCTGTGACTAAGGAATCGCTGATGCCGCTGCTGCAGAAATTATAGTCCAGGAAGTGTGTGAAAAAAAAGGGCCTAACCCGGAACAAATTACAATAGAAATGATTCTTTCACTACCCGACTCAGAAAAATGTGCTGATTCCGAATATGCAAAGTTTGCTCATCTAGCTGTTTCACAAATACGTTTTTTTGGGGTTGAGGTAAATAACGAGGAGGAGAAATATGTCTTTTGCAGAAATGCGTAGAACCACGAAAAACAATATGCATTTAGGGGTAATTAAGTACGCTGACTCTGAAAATGATCTCTATCTGCAAGGATAAACAGCGGTTATCAATATTCAAAGGGGAAGTATGCAGGAGGAGGGTGAATTTTCTCATCTAGTGTTAAACCACGCTGAATCTGAAAGAAACCAGTCTTAAAATGTAGAATGACAACTATCACCCATTTTGATGGTTTAATTAACGATTAAAGCATTCTCAACTTTTACAATTATATAATATACAAATGTGATAAAAAAACGAGATATCAATATTCATAGATCTTCGTTATCTTCGAGATCATCAACTCCGAGAAACTCAGTTGTAACACAGTTCGCACAGCTTGTTCCCTTGAAAGCTCCACAGGCCCAGGTGCATTTCATGCCATTTCTTTTGCAAGTGCATCGCATATTTGAGCAGTCGGTTTTGCAGTTACAGCGAAAAACTGCAAGGAGAGAGTTGGGGTCAGCGGGGAGTTCACCAAAAATAGGGCGATATAATCCATTCTGAATTACCCAACCGAACTGGCCAGGGTCGAGATTACATCCCAGGGTTTTCCACGATTCAACTTGCAAATAAACTCGAAATGAGTGGAAGCTGCAAGCATCACTGGTGGGAGGGAGAACTTTAGACTCAACATACGAAGCAGATGCTGTAACTTTCTCGATGAATTTGAGATGACGCAACTGATTGAGGGTTGAAATTGAGCCTGGACACTTAAACAAAAGCATCATTGCTTTCTCCCCAGCTGCTGAAATGTCGTGCTTGGTGGATAGTGGGTCCATAGAAACTTTATCGGATTCGTAAAACTCGTTGTTTTTTATCAGAAGCTGTAGTCCCGCTGACTTCCCAATGCCATAGACACGAGAAGTTGAATCGCACCCAAGGAAGGCGTGGACATACAGGATTGTGCTGCATATACGAGATCCAAGTTTGAGTTTCGTTGCATTTATATCCCAAATTCTATTCTTTGAGATTTCAGCTCGAGGTTCAGAGTAAAAGTAGATCGCTTGGCTATCTGTCTGTGCGTGATAACAGAGGAGTATAAGCAGATCTGTGTCGTCTCCAACCAGGACAGTAGGCATAAGAGAAGCAGATCGAACTGCGGTTAGAACAATGAGAAGATCAGCGTCCCCTTCTGCTTGGTATACCTGACACCCAGCTTTGGTCAGGTACTCACTGGTCATGGCTATGATTGCTTGCTTATTCTTGAACTTGCTTAGGAACACTTCTTTCTTTGTAGAACAGACCATATTCCTGCTAAAATTGATCTGCGGGCACGATCGTTTCCCTTTCCGTCTCAAATGGGTGATGTCTTTGATTGAAGGTGCTTGGTCGTATCCGTCGAAAACCACCGACGTCCTTTGCGCCCCGTATTTCCGTGCACCGTAGTCAACGTACTTCTGGCAGATACTATCATAAGTTGAGTTTTTTTCCCAAGGAATTCGCTGAAGCAGTGCCCCACCATCTAGAACGATATGCTTGTCACTGAAATCTTTGACGAAGTCTTCAGTTTTCGGCTGCTGCTCTGCAACTATACGCCACATCGCATCGGCGAGGGCAGGCTTATCGGCTGTTCGTGGAAGTCCGTTTGCTTCAAAAAGTGACGGAGGCGGTGAACACAATTCATACTTAAAGTATGACTCCAAATCATCTTCGCTATTTCCAGCAACTGTCACCAGCCGCTGAAACATGAATGCTGGATCAACGGCAACTGACTGTCCGTCAATAACTGGTGCAGCTTTATTAGCAAGCGTTACGGCCACAGACTTTTTCTTGAATGTGTACGTGTTGACGTTTTCCCCTGTCATGCTATCCATGATTTCTTGTCCGACGGATCTAGCTGTGTCGACGTTGACTTTTTCATCAGCCGTAACTCCAGAGGTAATGTTTCGCAAGCTCGGGTCTTCTGCGAAAGGGGTATTCTCAGCAAGAAAGCAAAGGAGCTTGCTAGTGTCATGGTTGTCGCGTTCAATCCTCGACTCTCTAACTTCTTTGTGCTGTTCGCTCGTCTCGTATTGGACCTTAGCAAAAGTTTGCATCGACGAAGTAATTGCACTACAAGTTGGTGCTGAGAATAACCAAGTCAGCCTCTGCAACTCACTCATGCCGCTTCCCCTTGAAAGACCACCGTTAGTTTTCAACCAGCGCATGAGGACCTGCTCAATGACCAGATCTGACGACAGACCTGCCCAAAATTTTTCGGATCTGCGGATAACATGGCTCCCGTTCTGAAATTGTCAAACACGTCGGGATTGGTAGTTTCCAGCTGTTCATATTTGCAGGTAGACCCTGGCAGACTTCGCATATAGGAAGTGGTTGGACGCTCCGAAATACGGCAACATAGCTTCAACTGCCTGAAGGTGAAGATCCCAGTTCCCCATACGCTCTGCTTGGATGAACTTCTTCAGTATGTCTATCATTTCCATATATTGTATCCACAGTTTCGCCGTACGCGACTTTTCCGAAAGTGACTGTTTAAAAGAAGAAAATTTCTTGGCGACTTCTGCCAGGGACAGATTTTCCTCCATACTTCGCATGTCTGTGTGACCTTCCAATGCACCAAGATAAACAGTGAAGAACTCCATAAGCTCGTCGGAGGTACTGAATATTTTTTCCGTGTCTGCTGAATCAGCGCCATCTTCAGTGCCGTAAAGTTCAGTGAAGAGAAGTGTGTTCAGTGCCCAGTCAGTGAGTATGTGTCCTCGTATAGCTCTGGAATAAGCTTTCCCAGAAATGATTTGTAGAACATTATTTGGCGCATATATTATTTCCAACGTGTCTTGAAGTCCAGAGCCTTCCATAATCTGTCCAACAGCCCCAATGTAACTCATGAGTGCGTGGAAGCCACCCAGCCGCAGGACGATTTTTTTTATAGGACTTGCATCCGACTGGCCAGATTTAATCGACTGGCCAGATAAGGCAAAACACGATGGAACAGGTTTTATCACTGTAATGATAGATTTAAAATCGCCCGAAGGATTTTTACATTCTGGGATTGTTAGGTCCCGTCAGTCGCAAAAGGGTTATAAAACTGATGGAATATTTAGATGAAAGTTCTAATTTTACATTCAAATAAAGGGGATTTTCATAATCACGATGATCTAGTACCCTATTTTAGACATTAGTTTCGTTGTTGTGACTGTGAAACATGAATTTTACATCCTCAAAATCAACATCAACCTCAAAAAAATAATTTTTAGTAGTTTGCTATATATTCATCGTTCAACCTAAAAAGATAAATGAATGTTTTAATTTTACGTTCAAATAAAGGTGATTTTCATACTCACTGTGATCCAGTACCCTATTCTAGACATTAATTCTGTTGTTGTACGCCTTTATATGGAAACACGAATTTCACCTCCTCAAAATCAACCTCAACCTAAAAAAAAAACATATTTGTGAAACAGCTAGATGAGCAAACTTTGCATATTTGAAATCAGCGCATTTTCTGAGTCGGGTTGTGAAAGAATCATTTCTATTGCAATTTGTTCCCGGTCAAACCGTTCCCTTCCTGGACTACTAGTGTTCCTAGTTTCTTGCCCTGGCAATGTAACCAATCAACAGCTTGACCCCTTTGACTTTGTTTAGTAAGATGGAACCAGTACGCTGCAGACAAATCGTTTCAGCAATTCATTCGTTCCTTTTTTTTACTAGTGTTATTAATCGTACTTAGTGTATATATATATATATATATATATATATATATATATATATATATATATATATATATATATATATATATATATATATATATATATATATATATATATACATATATATATATATATATATATATATATATATATATATATATATATATATCCCTTCCTGGACTATTAGTCCATAAATGGGATGAACACAGAAAGTCAGTAGTACATTTCAGGATTCTCTTACACTGTTCCGTAATTATCCCTATGCGTTTGTTTTGGAGCTCATTTGGGCACTGTAATGCTGATTTCAGTATCTTGACACAGTTCAGTTACTTCAGTAAAAATTGGATGACACGTAGCTTCACTCGTCTCTCTCTCTCTCTCTCTCTCTCTCTTTCTCTCTCTCTCTCTCAAACTTCACTCCTAAGATTCTCAGCGTGTCTGAGAAAGTATAAGAGACCTATAGTTTCTGATTGCAAAGATGTCGACAAATTGTGAGACAGACTAAGAAATTTACTGACAGTAACCATAGCTGCAACAAGACTACATCTCTCAATAACAGATAGCTAAGAATAAGCTTTGCTTGAAGATTCAGAATCTGAATCAGGACGTTCTTAAATGTCTTACATAGCCTTACAGATAATAATGAACATGCCATTAAACAATATGATTGCTTGTAAGTGATCCACCCATCTGGTCTCGTTTTACAATATGTTTGAAAATTGTAAAGTGCTTAGGTGAAATTCTAAAGAAATTAATGACTTCTTTCGAATTTTCTAGAAAATTTCTTATAACAGGTAAGTTGTACGAATGTCACAGGGCTAAGTTTAAGGAGTGTCTTGCACAGTGAACATAGACTGCATGGGGAAAATATTCACGGACTATAGCTACACAACCTTAAAACTGTCCGCTCATAGATTAAGCTCCATCATAACCTTGCCCCTTAAGTATTTTAAATAGATTTCCATTTCACCCGAGGTTTGTATCAACCAACTAAGGCCTGCCATTAACCAACTGTTTCTTTTTGAAAAAAGTCTATAACTGTTGAATTCCGTCTTGACATGATGGACGATTCATTAACAAACAGGGGCGTAGAGAATACACAAACACTGAAAAAGCAAACGCGTGATTTAAATGAAGTTCAACAATCTTAGGAGCCTGAGTTTATAACTGCACGTGGCCTACTTGGTGGCAGCCTGGCATTGTTCCCCACTACATTTTCATTAAAAAAAAAAAAAAAAAAATCGTGTGATGAACGTCACACATTACCTACTTATTGTGCGTGCATTACTTAATATCAGTTGGATTAAAACCCATAATGAATTTGGTTAGTTTTTTAGACAGTTTTGTCTAAACTTGATTTTACAAAATAATAAATCAGTCATTTTTTATCCTCGTTAAAATGAGATTTGCAGCGTACATTATCCTTTCGTATTTTCTCAAGATCTATAAGAATGTAGATCTTGCAGGACAAATTTCCCAAATTTTGGGGGAGGGATGTATCCCCATTATCCCCCTGGGTTCACCCCTGGGGTCAAAATAAAAACTACATCATTAGAATTAGCATGGGTTGAAAACCCAATTTAGGGAAATTACAGCTCCCACCTTGAACAATAACAAAATCAATTAGTTGTATGGGAATAATGTCTCGTTTTTGCTTCTTTTTTTGCAGCTAGTGGGGCACTAAAAAATCAAAGAGAGATATCAAAGAGCTCATTTAAAAGCTAAACTAGGCTTAGCTTCCTTACAAGGAGCTAAAAAGGAGTTGAATAGATTCGTTTGAATCTATTCAACCTGACGAAAGAATTGTTTAGACAAATCGGACTTGTCTTCAAAATACGTAGAGAACGAAGTCCAAGAGGAGCTATTTTCAATAGTGGATAAGTAAAAAATATTATACCCTTGATTTGATTATACTGGAGCTTAGTCCAGAAACAATCTTTCCCTTGTAAAAATCCAAGGAAGGTAGCCTAGATCGAAGCTAAAACTGGCTGGGATGAATATAAAAAAAAAATCTGACCAGTAAAACATATTTAAATTTTTTGGATAATTTGGTTTTGTTTAGGGCATAACGAGTGTCTATAGCAGCACATATTTATTTGAAAAAAGTTATTTGAATCAATAAAAAGATAATACAGAAATATATAACAACTGGTAAAATTTTCAGTTGAGTCTGTGAATCATTTACGTATTTCTATATTTTCATATTACAAATGGAAATGCAGATTGATTTAAAATATTAATCATTTAAGTAAGTACTAGCAAAAACGGCCCTGGACCCATGGCCAGGTATGCGGGGCAAAACCATTAGAAAGAAAATTCACTCCGTTTAGTCGCCATAATTTTCGGCTGGAAACGATAGAAGTGCTATGATTTTTCTTCTGAGACGCACTCAAGTTTTCAGTTTTTCTTGTTTTCTGTAAGAGTTCTCTAAAATAGAGCATACGTCAAGTGACCAAAATATGTGCGACCTTACAACAATTTGTTTGAAGGGAGATTAGTCAAACTGTTTAAAGCCTTACTCACTTGGCATTGAATGAATTAGATAAGAAGAGCTGTATTAGACCATGTTCCATTGCATGAAAAAAAACTTTTTTTTTGAAACATTTAGTATATCCTAGGGCTAGATACATTAACATTAGGTTCAAAAGTAAAGGTTTCTTCATCAGTTAGTTTTTCATCAGAATCATTTCTTAAAGTTAAAGAAAACTAGCGTCAGAAAAATGAGATAAAACTATTTTTCCCAAACATCTCTGTTGTCTTTTCTCCGTGCCTTGTAACTATTTCTTTGCGGGGAAGTACAGCTCAAATAACAGATTTGCTTTAAAATTCAACTGTTTTCCATCAAAAATCATATTAGACGACCAGGTATTACACTTTTTACAAATTTTAACACCGTGAGTAAAGCAAAAAACATTGACACTGGAAATATTGAAACCAACACGACATTGCACTGAATTCCATCCACTGCCTCTATTTTTTTTCTTGACAAGGAAGCGTTTTTTGAAAGAATAAATCCGTTGGAAAGAAACATAAAAGTTCATTCTTGACTCCTGGTTGTATTCATTGCCATTTATTGTCCTAATGTGTCAGCAATTTTTTTGACAAAATAAATCCAAGGCTTGAGTTTAACTTCTTCAAAATAAAGACCTTGGATTTAATATTGTTTCATTTCGGACAAGTGTCTTAATTTTATAAGCCGATTTTACAACTAAGTCTTTATATAAAACACAATTTCCGCAAAAAATCAACTTTTAAATGAAAGTTCAGGCTAGCTAGCCATACTTACCTCATACATTGATATATAAAGAAAACTTTTTTTCAGAATTTCTCGGGTTTTTCTAAGACTATTATAGACGGATTTTTCTCAGTATGGTTTTGGTGTGTCCATTATACTTTGATTTACGCTTCGGGTTGGGGAAGCTTTCGTTAATATTCAATGTATAAGGAGCCGACGCAAAAGATTTAATCTCGACTTAATGGTTTTTCTTTTATTTTGGATCTCCAAATTTACCATTAACCTTAATAGAAAATTGTCTAATAATAAGAATTAGTAGGCAAAAATTATAAGAAATATTTTTGGCTCTTAGATACTATAAACAAGGGGGGGGGGGAACTGACAGCTATTTTTACAAAATCTATTCTGAAATGTGATTATATGAATGAATATTGAAATATAATGAAACATAAAAACTTGTGTTTAAAAAATTCGCCTAAAGGCGTACTCTTCTGCCCATTAAAAACCCATCTTCTATAATAAGATTTTGATTACTTTTGCCTTTGGTTCCAAGGCCGTAACCAGAGGGGGTGTTTAGGGGGGTATAATATCCCCCCCCCCCAAAAAAAAATGTTTGTTTGACTCGTAAAAACGTAACAAGAATGGATATAAACTCATTTTGTATGCGCTTTTTGAGATTTTTTTTGTACCCCCCCCCCCCCCCGAAAAAAATATTTGAGTAAAAACCCCTCCGAAAAAAAATCCTGGGTGTGGCCTTGTTTGATTCAATAGTTGTTTCCTGAACACCATTTTGTAAAAGTCAATAATGATCTAACAAAATTTTTCGGATCTTCAGTCTGTATATCTGTAAAATGTTGGCATATGTGCCGTTTTGGAAAAGCTCACAAGTTCCTTTGAAATGTTTGGCTCCGATTTTGAAAGCTAGAAGTTTCCATAATTATCGCTTGTTTAGGTTTGTCTTGCCAGGAACAAATTGTCTCGTCCAATTTTCACACTTAAAAAGGCGACTGACTTAATTTAGATCCAAGACTTTGAGACCAGACCAGTTCTTCCCAAAACTGGGCGTGGCAGCCCTTATATCACGTAGTAGTATTAAGGGTATATAAAAAGGGTGTTTAAGGCAGGGTTGGTGAGTGTCGAGGCTGGATCACGAGAAGGAATTTCCTGTTCCTGTCCTGTACTTTTCTAGCAGTACGGTACCTAGGTAAACAAGTTTTTATAGGTCAAAGAAGTGGCTCTGACATTCCCCTAGTTCTCCTCCAAAACTGAATCTTTGGGTTGTACTAAAGAGAAAACTACCTCAAAACTTCAGACAGCAGATCGCTCTGATTTTCCATTTCTATTATGTTAAAAATACAGTTCATTAAAAACTCAAAGAAAAAAAATAAGAAGACCCAAAATTTGAGCTTTAAGTTTTAAGACACATCGACAGGAATTTGGCCTTTTGAAAATAGACTATATTCGGAAATGAGTTTAGATTCAAACACACAGCAAATAGGCAAGCTATATGGAAAACATAGAGACGTAAGGCAATTCCGGAAAATCTTAATACAGTAGACTCTCTATAACTCAAATTTCACGGGACTGTAGTTTTCTTTTGAGTTACGTACAGTTCGACTTGTGCATAGTTCGATTTCTAGAGGTCATTCTACATAAAATTCGACTTATAAAGGTAAAGAGTTATAGAGGCAAGCCAAATAAAAATTCGAGTTGGAGAGGTTCAAAATCGCTTAATGGACTCCCTACAGCCATTACAAAGTTAAGAATAACTTTATTAGTGCATTAAATAAGAAAAACAAGTTTTTTTCAACTTAAAGTAAGGAGCAACATCAAAACTTAAAACAAGCAGAAATTATTACTTATAAGAGGGGGACTACCCTCTCCTCGATACCTCACTCTTTACGCCGAAGTTTGTTTTAGAACATTTAAAAAAGCTTATTATTCTAATTAAACAGCCTGTGTTTTTCAAGAGTCATTCTTAAAGAATTAGGAGAAAAAGCGAAACTTTTGGTTCTTTTGATATATCCTTAAGAAATCTTTAATCAAAAATCAAAAAGTATCTTTAAGTAGAAATTGATTCCATTGATGCATTTATTGTTACCAAGACTCTGCTTCTTAGATTTTCGGTTACTATTGAGCTGCACTGCTCTTTACTTACAGTTCGCTACCAAAAACTGTTTGAAAACATTCCCATTAAGAAACAGTATTTTGGTTAAATTCACCACAAATATTGCTGAACAGAAATTGATTGACTTCTCTTGCTGTATCGATTGATAATATCTGCGAAATTTGTAAATATCTTTTTTTTTATTAATCCGTCTTTGGAACACATTATGTGTCATAGTACTTACGTAAACTCCTGAATTCAAACCAGGGTCAAAGCTTGGGTTTTGATTTTTGGGAGGGGGATCCAAGGAATGTGCCGACAAAGTCGTCCAATATGTCGAGAAATGCCAACACATAAGCTAAGTTAAAGTAAAAACTTATGCGAAATTCCAAGATGTCAGCACTGGGTGCCAACACTTTTTAACTTTGGGGGAGGGGTCACCCCTCCTACCTTAACAGTTCCCCTGATTCAAACTAAACTTTCTGGAAACTTTTGTTTGCAAGGATTTGCACCATATTCTTTTGTTTTGCACGGAATATCCTGTCACCCCACGTCCAGCCGAATATATGTTTTTTTTTTTTTGGCAAAACTGCTAAATGTCACCTTTTTTATTTATTTTTAATTGAAACGCACAATGTGCTATTTTTATTTGACCAAATGGCTTCTAACTGCAGTGCTTTGCAGAGGTTTGCACCATATAATTTTTATGCACCAAATATCACGGCACTCCACACCCTGCTGTATTGATTTGGGGATTTGAGAAATCACTAGAAGTCTTCGTTTTTATTTATCCTTACTTGAGGCACAATATACGTTATTATTTTTCATGCGGTCCAATGGCTTCAGTATACTTTCAAGGGTTTGCAACACTCACTTTTGTTTTACACCAAATAATAAGCCTCATCCTCCTGTACCAGTCTGTTTTATCAGCAAAACCACTAGATGTCTCTTTTCTTATTTATCTTTGTTTGAAACACAATGTGGGCTTTTACTTTTTGTGCCACCTTATGATTTCAAACGACAATTTGTTCGACATTTTTGTTTGGATGGAACGTCATTTGATTTTGACGATAGATTTACGGGATGAGTAACTATGGATGGCATTGTCTTTCGATCTTTCGCCCTTGCTCCCAGGATCAAAAATAAAAATTATTCAATAATAAACAAAAGGTGTAAAAATGAATTTAGTAATAAGTCTTTTTAGTTCATTAAGAAAAGTAATATCAAACCATTTCTCGCGCCATAGCGAGAAAAATGCTTACGTGTAATTCTAAAAGCTTAGAAACGAGTAACACAGTCACAGAGCTCTATTCGGTGGGTTTGTGGTATTTTAGCAGCAAAAAATAGGTAAAAAAAAGTATGGGCGATTTATGAAAAAGGCAAAAAGTACACTGGGAAACCCATAATTACCATGATTTCATTCTAATTACACTAGAACCTATATTACACGTTTCTCAACTTTATTTTCCTAAAGATCAGTCAAAAACCTTAAACACTTCCTTCCTCCCGAAGGCTAATTAAATTCAACCAAAGTGGAACTGCTTTTTATGCTA
This sequence comes from Artemia sinica, assembly GCA_027921565.1. Classification (NCBI taxonomy): domain Eukaryota; kingdom Metazoa; phylum Arthropoda; class Branchiopoda; order Anostraca; family Artemiidae; genus Artemia; species Artemia sinica. The sequence continues at coordinate 38,508,958 of CM051274.1, forward strand.
TATACTAATTGTTCATTCTTTTTTTAGGGTACGCTCTTCCTCATGCGATTCTCCGTCTTGATCTGGCCGGTCGTGACTTGACCGACTATCTGATGAAAATATTGACTGAACGTGGCTACTCTTTTACAACCACTGCTGAGCGTGAAATTGTCAGGGACATCAAAGAAAAACTTTGCTACGTGGCCCTTGACTTCGAACAGGAAATGGCAACCGCTGCTGCTTCTACCTCTCTCGAAAAGTCGTATGAATTACCTGACGGCCAGGTCATCACAATTGGTAATGAGCGTTTCCGCTGTCCTGAAGCTCTCTTCCAACCATCTTTCTTAGGTATGGAATCGTGTGGCATTCACGAAACTGTATATAACACTATCATGAAGTGTGATGTTGACATCCGTAAAGATCTCTATGCCAACACCGTTCTTTCTGGTGGTACAACCATGTATCCTGGTATTGCAGACAGAATGCAAAAGGAAATCACCGCCCTAGCTCCTTCGACCATCAAAATAAAGATCATTGCCCCACCCGAGCGAAAATACTCTGTTTGGATTGGTGGTTCTATCTTGGCCTCTTTGTCAACCTTCCAGCAAATGTGGATCTCCAAACAAGAATACGATGAATCCGGACCTGGCATTGTTCATCGTAAATGCTTCTAAACTTACTAAATTTCCTTCGCATATTTTGTTTAAATTAGTTTTGCATGATTTGAAATTGTTAATGTATAACGAGACTAACAAAATCTAGCAAGATCCATAGTGAGCATCAGTCTTCCAAGATTTAGTAAGTCTCGATATACTAAGTATTTAGAACTTCGTTCAGAGTCAGAATGACTGGTTACTTTAGTGTGACTGAGAATAAAATATTGTGTCCGTTCTGTGAATTAAATAACTCTAATATTGCTAGAACATTTCTTGTTATATTTTTAGTTAGTACTTGAGGTAGGAATCCATAAGATATAATACTTTTAAACACTACCATAAAGTGACAGGTCAACATCTTTTTATGTTTTTGTTTCACTTCTTTTTTGCTAATTTTATAAAACTGACCTAAAGCGGGTTTTCAATTATACAAGTAAATACCTCCTGAATCTAAAGGACATATCTCTCTTATTCTTTTTTTTATCATATCCATTATCCTAAAAACCGTATTAATTACAATGTCCAGCAAATAAGAATTAATATAATTGGTTAGAATTCAAATTTTCTGCCAAAAATAAGGACATCTTGAAAACTGTTTTAGCACTAGGAGGAAATAAAATTTAGGCATTTCTAACTAGAACCTTCTATTTACGAATCTTTCTATTCAATTTCATTTGGTCTTCTTGGACTTTCATACTTCTTGACAGGTTATCAAATTCTGTTAAATTACGATTCTGAAGTGCTAATATACACCAAATTTTGTGGCCTTGTACGAAAAAAAATTAATAGAACACTTATAAAAGGGAGAGATAAAGGTCCATTTTTTTCTGGTTGAGGCTAGCGCTTCAGAAATAGCAAAGTGTTCTGAGAGGTATATATTTACACCACAAAGAATTTGTGCTATTTTTTAGATTAAGGTATAATTTATATTTTTTTTCTGAATTTATTCAAAATGAAAATCACAGAGCTATTTATGGGCAAGAACTCAATAAAGAACGTAACTGAGTAGTGCGTTACCATATATAAAAAAGGTAAAGAGTACGGCACTAGACTTTACGGTCCCTACCGGCGATGCTGATCACCGTTTCATGGCCCTTCAGATAGGAAGAATAAATCCTGGGTCCAGCCATCCTGGGGTTTTACGCACCTTTCCTATTTACCTTCCCTAGATTTCTCCAGAGACCCATTTAAAGCTGGTTCCACTCTGGTTGAGCTTATTGAGTCACGCCAGAGACGCCCATTCTAAACAAAAACAAAACAGCACCACCAGGACTTGAACCCCTGTCCTCACGGACAAAGGATTACAAGTTAATATCAAGAAAACAACAACAGATTATGTTATTAAAGCGTGATAGTCAAGATAACAAGCAAGAGAAACAGTCAGGGTAGTAACAAAATCTCTTGGCTTTCCAAATACAACTCAGAACCTTAAAATTATATAAAATAGCATATTTTTAAGATATTGTACCAATATTCTAATGAATATTTAATAAAATAAACATGACTTTTCAGGAAATAAACTCAGCAATGTATAGCTGAATGTTTACATTGCTGTGTTCTACACTAGAAATTTATATCCAATATAGAAATGCTAGATGGAATATTGCCCTCACTTCATTGAAGCTAAATACATTGTCCCAAATAAGAATATTTTTTTATTATCAAGTAAATTAAGTGAGTCTTACAAAAAACATATATATGTATATACATCGCTACATGGCTAGTCGTCTATTATAGACCTTTTTTTAGTTAAGGATTAATGGCTTAGCCAGTTGGTAAGCTTAGGTAAGCTTTCCAACAAAACGGCATTGGCTTAAACAAGCCAATGCCATATTTCTTACTTCTTTTTTTTATTGTACTACCGACTATGACAAGTGGCAACACTAATCAATGCTAATACGACAAAGGGCCGATAACTAAGTGACTATAGAAGAATTGTCAGTAGTAGTAACAACCCTGGCAATTAGTAATTACTGAAAATGAGATTACAACATTATGTTATTATGGAGATAAGCACCCATGCCCGTCTGCTTGGGTTAGAATAGAAATTGCAAAGAATGACGGTACAAACCAGAACAACACAGAATAGAGCGGCGAGGGCAACTTTTTCGCCTTTCCCGACTCTATCCTACAACCGATCTTTACGTGATAAAGGTCTAGATGCCTTAGATGTGGTCATCAAGAAGCAGAACCTAAAACTAGCTCATCAAGCCTTCAACTTCTCGCTTCCACCGAACATCATATCCTACTTTGATCGAGCATCAACAAGTAAGTGCCAGACTATACTTCAGACTTTGCTTTACTTCTTGTTTATCAGAATGTTTTCACGGGCTTAGCAGCTTGCACGGCATAGCATCTCCGGTAATTCAAAATGTGTTGTATCTCTTTTTTTTATTTATTTACACAGCACCTTCTCACACTAAGTGTGAGTTTGTGAGCAGTCAGGTCAGTTTCCCTTTATCTTATTTGGTTTTCAAGATATATAGAATTTTTAATTTTTGTAATGCATTGTATTCTTTTTTCTTACTCATGAAATTAGATAAAAAAATTAATTTTTTTGACAAATCCTTGTTGCCGCGTCTCAATTGTAAAAAAAAGAAAAAAAAAACTTACATCAGCAACTGGCCCAAAATTATGGTAAGAAAAAAAAAATTAAAGATGCATGTTGGCAAGAATCCTTGTTGCTTGAAATAAAGGTGAACCTTGTATTTTTATATTAAGAAAAAAAAACAAGTTTTCTGACGAAAACTGAAATGAATCTGACGAACTAAAACTGGAACTGGGTCACTGCAAATAAAAAATAAATAAAATAGAAAAAAACAACTGCAACAGCACTAAAAAAAAACAAAAAAAAAACAAACAAACAAATAACCTAGGATAATAATTTTCAGGTTGTGACGATCCAAGAGCGCTATTATTAGCCTATAACAGTGATATAAGGCAGAATGTCGACACACTACTTAGACAAATGTAGTCTTTTGCAAAGATTCTACCATAACTTTTCGGATTACTTGACTTCTACTCTGTACACCTATCTGGCACTTCACAGGAATTTATTTTTGATCTGGAAAAAAACAACGAAAAATAGACTAAAATATATTGGGAATATAAGAGATTAATAATAAAAAATCTTGAGATTTCGGAAGGGTTAATAGCCCCTATGCCCCGATGCACAAATACAAGAGCAAATAAAGAAGTGATTTTTTAAACATTACTTAATAATCTCTTAAGGATAGGAAGGGCCATGCTTTAGTTACAACTAATGATAATGTTTTGTGAAAGGCCCATTCACAATAACATTTTACTAACGCTATGATTTAGCAAGCACTAGTTTGAGCCAATCACATTTTTTCAGGAACTTATTTGGTTGGCTGAAAAATTCTACAACAAATTCTGATTGGGTCAAATTAGCACTAGCGAGATATCGGTATTAGTAAAATCTCATTGTGAATGGGGCATAAGAAACTTCATTTGGAACGTAAAAAATCTATAGACAAAAAAGAATGAGCCTTCTGCCTCTCTGTGACAAGATCCTTCCCTGTGCAAAATTTTGCGCCATTTATTTATGTATTGTTGGCAATTTTATGGAGGGGGATAACCACTATATTGACCCCTATTATTTTCTTAGAGGTACTTATGAAGATATTCCAATGATTCCTGAAAAGTAATTCCTTCATAATTAAATATTGACATGCTAATTATTATAAAAGAAAACTCAGGGACATGTAGAGGTCTCCCATCAGACGCGTGCCCCATCCCAAATCCCAAAAACTTCTCTATTTTTCCATATTTTTCATATATCTTTCCTGTTTCTTTACCTTGTTTCGACCCCCCTCCCGAAACAAAGGGAAGTAATGTGTGTATCTCTCCCTCATCTAGAGCAGTATTTGCTACGGTCTCTAATTCAAGTAAAAGTTATACCATCATTTACTTTAAAACATATTAGCTTCCACAAAAATCATCTGCCAAATTTAAAAATGTGTGTATTCCCAGCCACCTACAATCGTTTATTTATGCAAGGCTAGTGAGAAGGCCATATTTGCCTCTCTCTTAGAAACAAACTCCGTTGCTCTCCGCTGTACATATTTTTGGATTCGAGGACACACGATTCTCTTAAATTTTATGATATTTCTCAAGGAAGTTTAAGATTAGTCCAAAAGTCGGCACAGTGCAAACCAGGAGTCCATAGTTTGCTTCAAGGTATGAGATTTTGTATAAGTGGTCTTATATACTGATAAACCGGATTGTAAATTTGTTATTTGGATTGTAGATATGCCGTCCCAATGAAAACCTACATCATGAAAATACTGCTCCACTGGCAATCAGGATTGCGAGTTCATATTTTAAATCAGGAATTCGACTGCTTAGTTCAAAAGAAAGACCGTGAATTTAGGCTATGGAATTTGCCAGGTCGTGGGATTATAAAGTTTGCTCCATGGTTTGAAATTCGACAAAACAGTTTCATAAAATTCTTCGTTCTACAGATTGCTCTAAATATTTTTTCAAGAAATTAGTTTGTCAGTGGAATAGGTCTTAGATGTACGCTGTTTTTTTAGTCTTGCCGGAACACTGTAAATTGAGGTAGCATGTGAATATCATCACTTGTAATCAAAACTGTACCCAGGAGGGGGGGGGTACGGGGTTTGAGCCCCCCCCCCTCGAAATTTTCTTCCGAATCGTAAAAAACGTAACAAAAATGAATATCAAAAAAAAGTTCTAACTGTTTCTCAATCCTAATTATTTACCATCGATTTGAGGTTAGTTTACTTCTATAGCACACAGTGGCGTCAATTAGGAGGAGACACTACCCCTAGATTTCTTGCCCCTCCCCTAGGTTTTTAATACCTTTTTTTTTTTTTTTTTTTTTTTTTTTTTTTTTTTTTTTTTTTTTTTTTTTTTTTATATTGAAAATGCCTTTGTATGGTATTGTCATTGAAAAAATCGAATAAAACAGCAAAACTGCAAGGCCCGCTCTCCAAATTTTGTGAATGTGGGCCACTGGTGGCACACTACTGACGCTGGACATGCAAACAGGGTTTTACGTGGTCTTAATAGTTCGTCGACTTTGGCCTATTTTTTTTAAAGCTGTTCAATACCTCAGGAATGCCCTACCTCTCAAAGTAACGACTCCCTGTGCAATTGCCTAGACTAATCAATAAGCTTTATTGGATTTCAACGACAAAAGTTTAAAATTGGACGCTATTTATATTTAAATACTTATGAGTGAAAACATATTACTTAACGAACGTTAAAAATTCAAAGAAAATAGAAATATGCTAAGTAAAAACTTTTGCAATCTCTAAAATAATCTTCAATATTTAATGTTTTCTATTATTTAATACACAAAAGCACTGTAAAGAACTATAAGAAAAGCAAAAAAGAAGACACCACAAAAAGAAAAAAACAGAATTTTAAACACAGTAAATAATTAAATCATTCATCGATTAATTCATCAAAATCTAGTCACTTGAAGAAGGCAACCAATGAAAAAATAAACAATTTTAACTAAATAGGCGTATATAAATGGGCATAAAAAAACATCTACATATTTATGTAGGCATATCTACAATAGGCGTATATAAAGAGGCATAAATAGGTATAACATAAATATCAACATATTTATGAAGGCATATCTACAATAGACGTGAATAATTAGGCATAATATAATTATCAATATATTTAGGCATAAATAGGCATAGCATAAATATCTACATATTTATGTAGGCATACCTACAATAGGCGTATTTAAATAGGCATAACATAAATATCTACATATTTGTATAGGCATATCTACAATAGGCGTAGTCCTATATAAACAGGCATAAATAGGAATACCATAACATAAATAAACATTCAAGAAATAACCCAACTTTCATCCTTTGTTTAAGGAAATTAGATCTGAACAGGGTTCCCAAAATTAAACATTAGAGCATTCTCATTTTATACCCTATGAAGAATGATGGTTCTTAATTTAACCGAAATTCATGTTAAAACTTGTTTTTGATGAATGCCTATCTAATATTTTAATAGGACAGCAAAAATTATTGCATACAAAATTTTTGGGGCCAGAAGTATTGTTAAGGTAAGAGCTAGGGCCTACAGCTATCTGAGCTCCCACTAATGTTAATTTGTTATACTATATAGCACGGAGCCGCAGCTAGGTTTTTCTCAGGGTGGGAGGGGGGGTAAATGTAGACTTTTCTATCCCCTGCCGCACCATCAATACTGTAAATGCTACAGTTTTTGCCCAAAAATATTACGACTTAAGCTTGTTTCACAGCCCCCGAGGCGCTTGCCCTTTCTAGTCCCCCCTAGCTCTGGCCCTGATATATCAAACATTTTAAACTCTTTTATTAGAAAGGTCATAGTATGCATATGAAGTCGCGTGCTATATTACAGAGATTGACTAAGAGAATAAATTTATTACCAATTAAGATTGTAATTTGCAGTAAAGACTCAGACGGACAAAATACAAAAGAAGTACTAAACCATGCTTTTGTATTTTTATATATATATTTTTTTTTTTTTTTGTCAATAAAATATAAAATTATTTTGTCTCGTTTTTAAGAGCCTAGTATCTTTTATTTCACATTTTGTTAAACTATTGCTACCTAAGATTCTATGTTTAATTGTTTACTTTATTTTAATATCAATTATTTTCAAAAAAAAAACTTAACATAAACACATTCCTCCAAATACCACAACAACGATATGAACCATAAATATTTTCAAATTCATTCTAAAATTAACTCTGCGAAATTCATCTTAAAGAAATTATTTGGTATTCAACGCAGTCATATACGCAGCATTTTTTGGCACTGATGCATTATACGGACACTTCTATATACTGCTTAAGAGGTCAAGTTTGGTTAATGCTAATGAAATAAAATAAAATAGGATGAATATATAATAGTTTATAAACACATTTGGGCTATATATTTGAAACTAGGGGGGGGGGGTAAAGCATTCCATATATTAAATACGTAACCTAACCTAACCGGAGACCGATACCCGGTTATAATGGCTTATGAATAAAATTATAAGAATTACATAAATGGCAAATCCCAAATTGTAATTTTAACATTCATATTAGATCAATTCCACTCTAACAACTGTTTTAGTACCGGTTATCTGTCCCGGTATCTGTAGCATCTCCCGTTTGACATTCCATATACAATATATAAAAGTGTCCGTTTAATGCACTAGTACCAATTTTTTTTTTCAGAAGTGGAGCGGGGATAATGATAGAAAAGCTTCAGGGGGACAGTAACAAAGAACTAGTTTTATTTGATTTTTTGAAAACCCCAGAGAATCAAGAAATTTAGAATTAATGTGGAGGGTAGTGGAGTGGCTCTGAGCCATCTCTTGGCTTTGATTCACCACTATTTACGAGGGCTCTCAAGCTCTTATCCGTAATTCCCACAAATTTGTTTTGCAATAAATTTTCACTCAAGATCAGCCTGAATGATATTTACTATTTCAGATCAGCAATGTAGACTAAATGTAGACTTTTCTATCCCCTGCCGCACCATCAATACTGTAAATGCTACAGTTTTTGCCCAAAAATATTACGACTTAAGCTTGTTTCACAGCCCCCGAGGCGCTTGCCCTTTCTAGTCCCCCCTAGCTCTGGCCCTGATATATCAAACATTTTAAACTCTTTTATTAGAAAGGTCATAGTATGCATATGAAGTCGCGTGCTATATTACAGAGATTGACTAAGAGAATAAATTTATTACCAATTAAGATTGTAATTTGCAGTAAAGACTCAGACGGACAAAAATACAAAAGAAGTACTAAACCATGCTTTTGTATTTTTTTATATATTTTTTTTTTTTTTGTCAATAAAATATAAAATTATTTTGTCTCGTTTTAAGAGCCTAGTATCTTTTATTTCACATTTTTTTAAACTATTGCTATCTAAGATTCTATGTTTAATTGTTTACTTTATTTTAATATCAATTATTTTCAAAAAAAAAACTTAACATAAACACATTCCTCCAAATACCACAACAACCATATGAACCATAAATGTTTTCAAATTCATTCTAAAATTAACTCTGCGAAATTCATCTTAAAGAAATTATTTGGTATTCAACGCAGTCATATACGCAGCATTTTTTGGCACTGATGCATTATACGGACACTTCTATATACTGCTTAAGAGGTCAAGTTTGGTTAATGCTAATGAAATAAAATAAAATAGGATGAATATATAATAGTTTATAAACACATTTGGGCTATATATTTGAAACTAGGGGGGGGGGGGGGGGGGGGGGGTAAAGCATTCTATATATTAAATACGTAACCTAACCTAACCGGAGACAGATACCCGGTTATAATGGCTTATCAATAAAATTATAAGAATTACATAAATGGCAAATCCCAAATTGTAATTTTAACATTCATATTAGATCAATTCCACTCTAACAACTGTTTTAGTACCGGTTATCTGTCCCGGTATCTGTAGCATCTCCCGTTTGACATTCCATATACAGTATATAAAAGTGTCCGTTTAATGCACTAGTACCAATTTTTTTTTCCGAAGTGGAGCGGGGATAATGATAGAAAAGCTTCAGGGGACAGTAACAAAGAACTAGTTTTATTTGATTTTTTGAAAACCCCAGAGAATCAAGAAATTTAGAATTAATGTGGAGGGTAGTGGAGTGGCTCTGAGCCATCTCTTGGCTTTGATTCACCACTATTTACGAGGGCTCTCAAGCTCTTATCCGTAATTCCCACAAATTTGTTTTGCAATAAATTTTCACTCAAGATCAGCCTGAATGATATTTACTATTTCAGATCAGCACCAAATATGATTTTTTTTTTTTCGGTAGACACCTCTATACAAAACAAGTTTTAAACTGTTGGCTACTATGGGCCGTGGTTTGCTCTTTACTAAGATTGCAGCTGCAACTGCAATAATAGCTGCCGCTGCCATTATTGCTGTGTCATCATTGCAGATTTTATTATTGTCAAACATATTGTCAACATATTGTCAAATTTACATTATTGCAGCTCCGCTGCAACAATGACAAATATGCAATTACCAGAAGTAATTTGAGCCTGGGATCAAAAACTTATTCACTCTGCCATGGTACTAGTCTGTTAAACGGTACGCACTTAGGAATGAATCTCCAGCATTTCTATTGGGGGGGGGGGCAAAAGGGGTCCATATCTGGATAGTCAAGAGGCATGGGATATATAATAATTTTTTCTCCACATTATCGGGAGGCCACTGCCAACCTCCCAGCGACGCCCCTGAACGCACTCAAGAGATACGCTGTGAAGGATTTAACAGAAACCGGTTTCCCTTCCTTGGATCGGTTATGATTTGCTTATTTTGAGTGAGAAAACTACGATGTATTTATATTTTTATTAAATATTTAATATATGGAAGTGGTTAGGGGATAGGTTGGGTTAGGTTTTTAATATAACGTGTTCTGCGCGGCCTGCTTTTCACAATTCTTTGACATAGTTTCCATAATTTTGTTTCTGAAGTATTATGTTAACATCATGTTTTGGCATATTTCATTAGGATTAACCTAACTTTAATTCTTGAGTGCGTTCCATTAAACAGACAACTACCCTCTGTCATTGCATGCCCTGCGCACTTTAATGATATGAAATAAAAAATGAAATAAACCCAGGCTTTGATCAGAATTCACAAAAGCATTGACGTCTTGGGTTGCTGAAACTTGAGGCAGAAAGTGAAAAGAAATTGCAAGCACAGCCTGAGCAATGATAACTTCTCTACGCTTTGAACCGTTATTTTTTGGAATAAATAAGTTGTATACCATACTTTACAAACTTATGCATATGCTATATGTATATGTTATTGTATATACGAATACATGCACGTATAAACGTACAAGCATGTATTTTTACCTTTATATGGCTTTAAAACAAACATAGCATTAACATGTTTTTTTCACTTATTTTTGCAAAATAAATATTTTCTTTCAGTAATTTGTTCATAAGACTCTAGCCACAAGATATGATTAATTATGATCAAAGTAGTCCCGACGGAATTTTGAAATCTACATTGAAAACGGATTTTACGCTATAAAAGTCCATAGAAAAAGGTAAATACTAAAGTAAATAACATTCAAACATTCTTTAAGTTTCCATCATTCTTTTAGAAAAACATCAACAAATAAAAAGTAGACATATTCCTTGCCAATGACACCGAATGTCTTGTATAGAGTAAAGAGTTTAAAATAGAACTCCAAAACTTGGCACACTGTCGTTTACATCGCTGTTAACTCACTCATTAGGAGGTACGACAAGGCCAAATTTAGACACGGTCTGGAAACAAGACCGAAAGTGCTATATCTATCCCAATTTCCTCATGTTCGTTGACTCACGTGAAACTAGAGTCATTGAATCGTATGTTCGCATGCTTAGTAGCGTAATTAATAGGTCCCGGGACTCTGTGCAACTAAAACAAAACCTTTTCACTTTTATTTGACAGGATAGCGGTCTCGAATTTGCCCTGAGGTGGGGTGTGCCGAATGTAGTATACTTATATATATATATATATATATATATATATATATATATATATTATATATATATATATATATATATATATATATATATATATATATATAATACGGTAACATATAAATATATGTTACCGTGAATGTCCGAAATATTGTTAATGTCGACATTCACCGGTGAATGTAGGAAATTCCTTTTTCTCTGCTTGGATTCAATTAGCTTTACGACTCAGGCTTTTCAGTATAATGCAATCTATGATGACAAAAGCTCAAGTTAGGTCAGGTTAGATTAGGTTAGATTTGGTTCTAAATATCAAAAATGGGTTAAAAACCTCATCTAAGCTAACCCAACCTAACCAAATCTATTCTAACCTAACCTGTCATCATCAAACCTTGCATTAATTTGAAAAAAATGACTGGCAACGCTGACTAAATACAAGGAGAAAAAAAGGTATTCCAGACATTCACCGACATTCACGCATTTGCGGACATTCATGGTGACATTTATATATATAATAGAATTTTGATGATCGGGTACCAACGATGAGTTATTAAGAGTGGAGTAGCAGTAATTATGATATATGCATTGTCTCTTGAACAGAGCTTATGTTAATCCCAAGCTCTTGAATGGTCTATAAAATTTCACAATTTCAAATGGTGTGCTTAGCGTATACTCTTAACCCAACCAATTTCTATTACAGGTCAAAGGAATAAAAAGGATTAATCATGTGTGACGATGATGTAGCGGCTTTGGTTGTGGACAATGGCTCCGGTATGTGCAAGGCCGGCTTTGCCGGAGATGACGCCCCACGTGCTGTCTTTCCCTCAATTGTCGGCCGACCCCGTCATCAGGTACTGAGCTCTTAATTTGGTCCTTAAGTAAAGGGGTTATTTGAGACAAGCCGGGTCTTGACGACATAAGATGCCAGTTGGGAATATCCAATGAAAAGTAAAACTGGAGTGCTTATAAATCTTAAAATTACCACAAATCTTGATGAAAATCAAGTCATTTTGAAAAAAAACATGCTTCCATTGTCTGGTCAACCTATTTCAATAAATTAGAATTAGGAGCTGCGTTTCAATTATGATTTTGCTAGGTTTTCAAACAATTTATTTCATGAAGTATTTGATTTTTGGAATAAAGAGAACAGTGCAATTCATAGGTCATTTAAAGACGTGGGTGTAATCAACTGAATTTGGGGCTACAACCACTATCCATGAACACTTTCGATTAGCAACCCGGATTCACTTTCCAAGTCTAGCAATTAGTCTCTCCTCGTGAATATCTCTGTAGCAGCTTTCCGCAAGCAACAAATACAAAATGGAAGCTAAGCCGGCTTCGCTGGCCAGCTCGTGAATAGCATTGTTAAGACAAGCCAGGTTTTAAGTTTTAACATGAGATATGAAAAGTTGTGTGCAAGAAGAACTATTCAATTTTTCACTTATTTGTAAATAAGTACCTGTTTGAATTAGGTACACCGTGAGCTGTATTCGATGCTGAAGATCACTTCACAATCGGAATTACAGTTGCCTTTAAAAGTGAATAAAATGACTACAATACGATCAATATTATGGTCTGCAATCCAGTATATCAAATAATTTTTATTGTCTATGCTCCAAACTGAAAGGTTTTTCAATAACCTAAAATTTGTTGTTTCCACTATCCCAAATTTCTCGAGGTTTCCCCAAATTTCCCGACTGAAAATTGGGTTTTCAAAAATGTCCCCCAGAAAATGTCGTTCGTATACACGAACGTCAACACAACATATAAATCATCAATTTTCGTTAATGTGAATCTCCGGGAGATCTTGGATAACTCAATTTTTCTTCTATGGGAAAATTCAGGGAAACCCAAAATATTTGGGATAGTCAAAACACTGCTATATTATTCAAAACAAACTCGCTTAATATGTGAACTTGTGATTAAACAACTATATCTAAGTTTACTGACTCTACCTCTTTCGTGGGCACGCAGCTTCTTTGGTGGGGGGCTATGGCCAAGAGCGTCCCAAGGGGGGGGGTGTTGTGGTGTGTGCTTCCCCCTCCCCCGACATTTTTGTGCCCCCCCCCCTGAAATGTTTCAAATTGGGCCGTAATTTAGCAAAATTCTTGATTTCTGCAGAAAATTCGGCATAAATCAGGTAGCGATTCGGTAAAATTTACCTAGAGTGCCCCCCCCCCCCCAATAAAATGAGCCTCTGGACGTCCCTGGCTGTGGCTTGTGATATTGGTTATAACTCGATTCGGTTGTCATAAAGGCGAATGCGTAATCATCCTGTAGAACGGATCACCATTTTGATGTGGGGGCTAAGCCCTCTAACAAGCGTTTTAGGTCCCACAAGGCTTGTGCCTGTGGTCTATTAATAGCCTTAAAAATAGGAAGAACATACATTATTAATGAGTACGGGAATTACTCCATAACTACCAATACTAACGGAAATAAGAAGTTTAAGAAGTTTTATGAAGATTGCAATAGGGATGCTGAATGCAAAGGAAAAACACTTGATATTTCTGTTTCCTCCAAGATACACGGAGCTTGCAGGGTCAAAGACACAGACCAATGTACGTCTTGCAAGACCGACGAGCTCCCTTGGCTAATTAAATGTATCTATTTCTTGTTTATATGTATACAGGAGCCAAATACAATATAGAAACTGAAAATGTAGTGCAAGTATCACTATTCAATTTACTTCTTGTACAACTCTTTCACGCGTTTGAAAACAGTGAACCAATTACCTGGAATTGTTGACTGTTTCCCTTCGTATTTATTAAAAACTGCTAAAATAAGAAATTCAATCTTAACCCATAAGCCCACTATGGGCTAAAGTGGAATTTGAAACTTTGACCCCTCTTCGCCCTCATTGGAAAAAATACTTAGATTTAAAATTGTTACTCTTTAACATTCTATTATAATAGCGTAGAAGTACTTACGCCCTAATTGCAACATCGATGATTAAACGAGAATGATTCTGCATAATTTTGCGAAAAAGATTCCAGAAGGGTCAGAAAAGGTACAAAAAGACTTTTTTTTAGTCTAAAAAGCATAGTCTCTCCGTATCAGCATTTTCCCCACATTCACTCCTTATATATCCGGAAGGGGAGTCAAGCCCTCTTTACCTCCTGTACGAGCACCCATGCTTAGTTTAGCTTTTCTAACATGTATTTAGTGAGAATCTTGGTGATTCTAACCTTCTTCGTAAGCCGGATAAGTAGGCTAAAGTTAGATCAAATAAATCGAATAATATTCTATTGTGGGATAAACAGTAAATTTCTATTTCCTAAAGCATAATTCTCGGAGAAACCCGAACCCCCTTCTATCTGTAGCCCCAATATTACATTCCTTCCTTGTCTGTCCCCCTTGATTTGTCAGTGAATCAATTAAGTGATATTTAGCTTAATTAAACGGTGTTACCTATGACTGCGCTATGCAGAAGTATTTAGTACACAATTTGAGCTTATACTTAAGAAAGATTTTATTTCCTAGGGTGTCATGGTCGGTATGGGTCAAAAAGATAGCTACGTCGGTGATGAGGCTCAGAGCAAGAGAGGTATCCTCACTTTGAAATATCCCATTGAACATGGTATTATCACCAACTGGGATGACATGGAAAAGATCTGGCATCACACCTTTTACAATGAACTCCGTGTTGCACCAGAAGAACACCCAATCTTGCTCACTGAAGCTCCCCTTAACCCAAAAGCTAACCGTGAGAAGATGACCCAGATCATGTTTGAGACCTTCAATAGTCCAGCCATGTATGTTGCCATCCAGGCAGTACTTTCACTCTACGCTTCCGGTCGTACAACTGGTATTGTCCTCGACTCTGGTGATGGTGTTTCTCACACCGTTCCCATCTATGAAGGTATGTTCTTTGAATAATAGAATCTATTTTGAATATACAATACCTTTCAAAATGCAGACGTACGGAATACAAACCTAAGGGGGAAAACTCCGAAGAAAGACTGCAGTTCATACTAAAAACCGGGCCTTTGGTCAGATCTCCTTTAGACCTAAACTCGAAATAGCAGCTTGCTAAAGCACGAATTTATGTTTTCGGTTATTGGTGAAGTACGGCGGAGATGTACGGCGGAGATTTGTTCCCTATTTCCTTCAATACATACTGTTCACTTACGTTTTCCTAGCGTAACAGTTTTAATAAGCAGTAATCCCAGTGGTATCCTGTATGCATAAAGGCACTGTCGTGACATCTATATTGTTTGGTTAACTTTATTAAGTGCCAAAGTTAGCACACAATATTGCCAGGTTTAGATACCCATGGATTTCATGCGTACCCAAATTATCAAGCTTCTGCCCCAAATTTAGATCCAAAAAGGTCAGACCAGTGTACCGAAGGACCGAATTCAGTTTTTTCCGAAAAATTTCAAGTAAAACAAAAAATTGCAAAATCCAATTCATTCGGTAGCTAAATGCGCTATCCACGTGTCCTACATCTTTAAAGCTGGAAAAATTTAAATACCTGGAAATACCATTCAAGAAAACAAGTATAGATGCAGAAAAGAATTTCAAACCGATAAACGTCAATAACCATTTATTTTCTTAATGATAAATAATAAGTTTTTTTAATACACAACAGCTATATTTTTCATTTAGATCATAAAAATAAAAGAAAAGTAAGTTTAAATATCTATAACATAAAGTACCTCGTATTTTTCCTATGTCTTCCTAAAAAATGGATTAATCGGGCTGAAACTTGGCCGATGCTACCCTTCCTGAGAATAAATGTAAAGACTGGGTGAGGGAATTTTTGAAGAAAGAGAAAGAAGTTGGCGTATTTACTAAACCTAATTTAAATATGCCACCAATTTAATAGGTTACTAAGTAATAGATGCCTGATTAACTAGGCTAAAAGTTTTCCCCACTTTATTCATAGGTAGAATCCCCTTCAGATCCTACGGCACAGGTTTATGGTCAAGCCATTGAATTACTAACGATATATTTCTTTACTCCTTAATTAAAATAATAAAAAAAAAAAATATACTCCCCATTGCTCAACATCCAAAGATTCCAACAAGTATCAGTCCGATGAAAGGCGAATAAAAGACTACAACTCTTTTCAATGAAGACTGTTGAATTAGCTACACGTAAAGCTATTTATTGCGTCAGTCGTTTTTAAATAAAAAGTGCATAAAGATAAATAATTTTCAGAAAAACTGACTATATAAAAAGAGAAACATATATATCATGGGCAGCGCAATAGCGCTGCCTAAGTAAAGAACGATGTTGGCACAATGTATTATTTTTTTCAAACCTGGGCACTTCGTATCGGAGTTGTCGTAAAAACTTCGAAAAGGGCTCATTTGATTGGAAATTGGAATGGCTAGTGCCCTTTTTAATAGTCATAAGTGATTGGAAGGCAACTAACACCCCTTCCACACCCACCATTTCCCCTAACACATCCAATCAAAATTTTGAGATAGCCATTTTGTTCAACGTAGTTGATTCCCAGATAGAAATTATGTTTTTGAGGAGGATACTCCCCCCAGAGCCCCAAGGGCAAGGGTTGTAAGTTATGCAATGGGGTCATATAAGGTTTTTATCGAAAGCTTTGTCGTAGAAACTTCAAAAAGGGTTTATTCAATTGGAAATTGAAATGGCTGGTGCCCTTTTTAATAGTTGAAAGTGATTGGAAGGCAACTAACACCCCTTCCACGCCCACCATTTCCCCAAACACATCTAATCAAAATTTTGATATAGCCATTTTGTTCAATGCAGTTGAAAGTTCTGTAAATTATATCTTTTAGCAGGACCCTCCCCCCATAGTCTTCAGGGCAATGGTTACAAGTTATGCCCTGGGGTCATATAAGGTTTATATTGAAATCTTTGTCGTAGAAACTTGAAAAAGGGCTCATTTGATTGGAAATTCAAAGGGCTAGTGCCCTTTTTAATAGTCGAAAGCGGTTGGAGGGCAACTAACCCCCCTCTCACGCCCACCATTTCCCCAAACACATACAATCAAAATTTTGAGATAGCTATTTTGTTCAACGTATTTGAAAGTTCTGGGAATTAGGTCTTTGAGAATTACAACCATCCCAAACCCCTTAGGGCAAGGGTTATAAGTTATGCCCTGGGGCCATATAAGGTTCTTATAGAAAGCGTTTTCGGAGAAACTTCAAAAAGCGCTCATTCGATAGGAAATTCAAAGGGCTAGTGGCCTTTTTAATAGTCAAAAGTGATTGAAGGGAAACTAACCCCCTCGTATACCCACCATTTTCCCAAACACATCCAATCAAAACTTTGAGATAGACGTTTTGTTAAACGTAGTTGAAAGGTCCAGAAATTATGTCTTTGAGGATGAAACTCCCCCTACAGCCCTCAGTTCAAAAGTTTGTAAGTTATGCCTTGGGGATATATAAGGTTTTTATAGAAAGCGTTGTCGTAAAACTTCAAAAAGGGCTTACTCGATTGGAAATTGAAACGGCTAGTGCTGTTTTTAATAGTTGAAAGTAATTGGAGGGCAACTAACCCCCTCTCACGCCCACCATTTCCCCAAACACATGCAATCAAAATTTTGAGATATTCATTTTGTTCAACATCTGGAAATTAGGTCTTTTAGGATGATAACTCCCTCAGAGCCCTCAGGGCAAGGGTTGTAAGTTATACCCTGGGGGCATATAAGGTTTTTTACAGAAAGTGCTGTCGTAGAAACTTCAAAAAAAGCTCATTTGGATTGGAAATTGAAACGGCTAGTGCTGTTTTTAATAGTTGAAAGTAATTGGAGGGAAACTAACCCCCCTCTCACGCCCACCATTTCCCCAAACACATACAATCAAAATTTTGAGATAGCTATTTTGTTCAACGTATTTGAAAGTTCTGGGAATTAGGTCATTGAGAATGACAACCATCCCAAACCCCCCAGGGCAAAGGTTATAAGTTATGCCCTGGGGCCATATAAGGTTCTTATAGAAAGTGTTTTCGGAGAAACTTCAAAAAGCGCTCATTAAATAGGAAATTCAAAGGGCTAGTGGCCTTTTTAATAGTCAAAACTGATTGAAGAGAAACTAACCCCCTCTTAAACCCACCATTTTCCCAAACACATCCAATCAAAATTTTGAGATAGACGTTTTGTTAAACGTAGTTGAAAGGTCCGGAAATTATGTCTTTGAGGATGAAACTCCCCCTACAGCCCTCATTTCAAAAGTTTGTAAGTTATGCCCTGGGGGCATATAAGATTTTTATAGAAAGCGTTGTCGTAAAACTTCAAAAAGGGCTTACTCGATTGGAAATTGAAACGGCTAGTGCTGTTTTCAATAGTTGAGATTGATTGGAGGGCAACTAACCCACTCTCACGCCCACCATTTCCCCAAACACATCCAATTCAAATTTTGAGACATTCATTTTGTTCAACGTAGCTAAAAATCTCTGGAAGTTGGGTCGTTTAGGATGATAACCCCCTCAAAGCCCTCAGGGCAAGGGTTGTAAGTTACACCATGGGGGCATATAAGGTTTTTTTTATAGAAAGTTTTGTCGTAGAAACTTTAAAAAAAGCTCATTTGATTGGGAATTGAAAAGGCTAGTGCCCTTTTTAATAGTCGTAAGTGATTGGAGAGCAACTAACCCCCCTCTCACGCCCACCATTTCCCCAAACACATCCAATTAAAATTATGAGACAGGCATTTTCTTCAACGTAGTTGAAAGTTCTGGAAATTATAATTTTGAGGATAACAAACCCCCCAGAGCCCCCAGGGCAAGGGTTGTAAGTTATGCCCTGGGGGCATATAAGGTTTTTATAGAAAGCGTTTTCGTAGACACTTCAAAAAGGGCTCCTTCGATTAGAAATTGAAAGGGCTACTGCCCTTTTTAATAGTCGAAGTGATTGGAGGGCAACTAACCCCCCTCTCAAGCCCACCACTTCCCCAAACACATCCAATCAAAATTTTGAGATAGCCATTTCGTTCAACGTAGATGAAAGTTCTGGAAATTAGGTTTTTGAGGATGACAACCCCCCCCCCCCCCCCCCCACAGCCTTCAAGACAATGTTGCAAGGTATGCCCTGGGGGCATATAAGGTTTTTTTTAGAAAATGCTGTCGTAGAAACTTCAAAAAAGGCTCATCCAACTGGAAATTGAAAGGGCTAGTGCCCGTTTTAATAGGCTAGTCGAAACTGATTGGAGGGCAACTAACCTCCCTCTCATGCTCACCATTTCCCCAATCACATCCAATCAAAATTTTGAGATAGCCATTTTTTTCAACGTAGTTGAAAGTTCTGGATATTATGTCTTTGAGGATGATAACCGCCCCCCCCCCACAACCTTACAGCCCTTGCCCTCAGGGAAACTCGAAGGCTAGTGCCCTTTTTAATCGTCAAAAGTGACTGGAGGAAAACTAACACCCCTCCCACGCCCACCATTTCCCTAAAAACATCCGATAAAATTTTGAGATAGCCATTTTATTCAACGTAGTTGAAAAGTCCGGAAGTTATGTCTTTGAGGATGACATTCCCCCTACAGCCCTCAGCGCAAGGGTTGTAAGTTATGCCCTGGGGGCATATAAGGTTTTATAGAAAGCGTTGTCGTAGAAACTTCAAAAGAGGCTCATTCGATTGGAAATTGATAACGCTAGTGCCCTATTTAATAGTCGAAAAAGATGGGAGGGCAAATAACGCCCCTCTCAAGCCTACCCCAAACACGTCCAATCAAAATTTTGAGATAGACATTTCGTTCAACATAGATGAAAGTTCTGGAAATAAGGTCTTTGCCAGTGTTGTCGCAGAAACTTCAAAAAGGACTTATTCAATTGGGAATTGAGAGGGCTAGTGCCCTTATTAATAGTCAAAAGCGATCAGAGGGCAAATGCCCCCCCATACCCATCATTTCACCAAACACTTCCGATCAACATTGTGATATAGCAATTTTGTTGAATGTAGTTGAAGGGTCCGGAAACTATGTTTTGAGTATGACAATCCCCCCCCCCAGCCCTCAGGGCTAAGGTTGTAAGTTATGCCCAGGGAGCATATAATGTCACATAGAAAATGTTGTCGCAAAATCTTTTAAAAGAACTCTTCCGATTGGAAATTGAGAGGACTAT
Source organism: Artemia sinica (assembly GCA_027921565.1). Lineage (NCBI taxonomy): Eukaryota > Metazoa > Arthropoda > Branchiopoda > Anostraca > Artemiidae > Artemia > Artemia sinica. The sequence goes on from CM051274.1 coordinate 38,529,141, forward strand.
TGCCCTTTTTAATAGTCAAAAGTAATCAGAGGGAGAGAATCCCCCCCCCCCCACGCCCTTCATTTCCCCAAAAATTTCCGATCAACATTTTGATATGGTCATTTTATTCAACGTATTTGAAAGGTCTGGAAATTATGTCTTTGAGGATGACAACCCTCCCCCATAGCCCTCAGGACAAGGGTCGTAAGTTATGCCCTTGGGACATATAATGTTTTTATAGAAAGTTTTGTCGTAGAAGCTTCAAAAAGGGCTCATTTGATTGGAAATTGAGAGGACTAGTGCCTTTTTCGTTAGTCGAAAGGGATCAAGGGGCAAATGTGTCCCTCCACGATTATCATTTCCCAAAACACTTCCAATCAAAATTTTGATATAGCCATTTTGTTAAACCTATCAGAAAGGTCTGGAAATTATGTCTTTGAGGAGAACAAATCCCCCCAGCCCTCAGGGCAGGGGTTGTAAGTTATGCCCCGGGGACACATAGGTGTTTTTTTTCCAGAAAGTGTGGTTATATAAACTTCAAAGGGTGGCTCATTGGATTGGTAATTATGCGCTATCCTCTTCCCCCTGCACACATGTCGTATTGTCCCGAAATGCGTCTAATAGAAATTTTAAGATAGTCATTCTATTCAAAATAGTCTAAATATCATATAATAAGGCTTTAGGGGTTGAAAGAAACCCCAGTGATTAGGGGCAGGGGTTGTAAGTTAGGCCCAGGGGGTATTAAAGGTCTTTGTGGAAGGGATGGTTGTTTAACTTCAGAAGAGGCTCTGTCTTTCTCCCTGAAAAAGACTATGTCAATATAAAACGAACAGAAATTAATCAAAAAACTTTTTGCACAAAATAACCTTTTCAAAAAAAGTAAAGAACTCCATTAAAACAAAAATGAACAAAAATAGAATCAAATAATCTACCAAGCATACAACTACCACAAATCAGTATCAATAAATAAATGAAACCCGAAACAAACAGAAATTAAAATAAGTCAAACTCAAAACGATCAGAAATTATTATGAGTAGGGTTCTAAGCCCTATGCTTTCTAAAAGCCAGAATATAATTTGTACTTCAATGAAAAAAATTCTTTTAAATGTTTTCACTTTTATAACTTTAAGAAATCAAAAATTAATTATGAATAAATATCAGCATATGTATATTAAACTGACAATTCACATTTTTTCCAGTAAACTCATTTGAATCTTTTTCAGTAAAGTACAAATTATATTCTGGCTTTTAGAAAGCATAGGGTTTAGAACCCTACTCAGATTAATTTCTACTCGTTTTGAGTTTGACTTGTTTTAATTTCTGTTTGTTTTGGGCTTCATTTATTTATTGAAAATATTTATCGAAAAGCGAAAACATTTAAAAGAATTTTGTTCAGTAAAGTGCAAATTATATTCTGGCTTTTAGAAAGCATAGGGTTTAGAACCCTACTCAGATTAATTTCTACTCGTTTTGAGTTTGACTTGTTTTAATTTCTGTTTGTTTTGGGCTTCATTTATTTATTGGTACTGATTTGTGGTAACTATATGCTTGGTAGATTATTTGACTCTATTTTTGTTCATTTTTGGTTTAATGGAGTTCTTTATTTTTTTTTGAAAAACTTATTTTGTGCAAAAAGTTGTTTTGGTTAATTTAAGGAAAATTCGACCCCATTACACGTAGATTATTATCAAAGTTGGTCGATATATTAGTCACTCTTCAAGACGTTATTCTAAAAAAAAGATGCTGAGTTAAGCTAAACTCAGCAGCTCCATTATTCAAAAGGTTATTCTAATTTAAAGCTACCTGCATAATGTCAAGTTTCCAGGCTTATCAGTTTCTAACAAATGAAGTTAATTTTTTTTCTGTGTGCCTCTTTTAAATGGAACGAGCTTGGTAAGAAAAACATTTTTGAACCTTAACCAGGAGTTGCTACAAAATAAAAAGAAAATAAACGAGAAAACATTTGTAATATGGATTGCATATAGGGAGAATCGGTGGTTCAAGTCCCCTCAAATGATTATTCACATTGCAAAAATGTGTAATAATTACTTCAGATAAGTTCGGACTGTACACATAATCGACTAAATATAACTTTTATCCATGTTACAACCTAAAATTTCCGTTTTGATTGCTGAAACTGGGTAAGCCCCAATAACTGGGACCAGAAAGTCCGTCAAGTGGGGGGGGGGGGAACTTCAATAGAATTTACAGCAATAGTTTAAAATATGACTCCAAATTTGCTTGAAAATGACACCTGCTGATAACTTTAACTTACCAACTGTGACGTAGTCATAATTCTATTTCACGAGGTAAATAGCATATTTTTTTTATTTAGGGAAACGGGAAAGTTTTTATGATTCTTCCCTTTTTCCTATATTTTGACTATTCACCGTTTTCCATACTTTTGACAATTGTCTCCCCCCTCCTGAAATAAACTATTTAAAGTGTGCCAGGGTGTGGAGATTTAACTAGGGTAAAGTGTCTTATACTATCTTCATTCTTATTTTTTTATTTTTCAAATGTCTTATTTTTCTAAACTTTCACTTTTTTTATATTCCCCAAAATTAAATATCTCGCATAAAATACTGTCATAAAGGGAATCTGAGAGGCTCTTAGCGTGTCTACTGATAAAAAAAACTAAATAAAAACAAAGTTTACCTCCATTGAAGTTAAATAAAAACTAAAATTGAAAAGAATAATTATCATTTGTTCCACATTAAATGTTAGACACTACAAAGATATAATAGGTTTATTTCATTTCAGGTTATGCCCTCCCCCATGCCATTCTCCGTCTTGACCTTGCTGGCCGTGACTTGACCGATTATTTGATGAAAATCTTGACTGAACGAGGTTACTCTTTCACCACCACTGCTGAGCGTGAAATTGTCCGTGACATAAAGGAAAAACTTTGCTATGTCGCCCTTGACTTTGAACAGGAAATGGCAACTGCAGCTGCTTCTACTTCTCTAGAAAAATCATACGAATTACCGGACGGTCAAGTTATTACAATCGGTAACGAACGTTTCCGATGTCCCGAAGCCCTCTTCCAGCCATCTTTCCTGGGTATGGAATCCTGCGGTATCCACGAGACGGTCTACAACTCAATTATGAAGTGTGATGTCGACATTCGTAAAGACCTGTATGCCAACACAGTCCTTTCTGGTGGTACCACCATGTACCCAGGTATTGCTGATAGAATGCAAAAGGAAATAACTGCCTTGGCTCCATCCACAATCAAGATTAAGATCATTGCCCCACCTGAGCGTAAATACTCAGTCTGGATCGGTGGTTCCATTTTGGCATCTCTTTCCACCTTCCAACAGATGTGGATCTCAAAACAGGAATATGATGAATCTGGACCAGGAATTGTTCACCGCAAATGCTTTTAAATTTCTTCACTGCTTCTATATTGATGTGATATTTTTGCTGGAGTCCTTGTGAAAATAAATTGGCCACATTTGAGCACCATGTTGCCTATTTATAGATAGGACTCCCGTATCTAGATCGTATCTTGTTTTTGTTTTAAATATGAAAAATAAAATACTTGATGTCCAATTTCCGTTTTCATCATAGTGTAAGACTGTAATCAAAACATAATTATATTATAAGAAAATTTTCAAAATGACAAAGAACATAACTACTAAAAGGGTCAAATGTGACGTAGAAGACTAGCATGGTCAAAAATGATGTGCAATATAAGAAACGGTTTCTTACTTCTGGTCCTTTTGGGCAGAAAACGAAACCTAATTCGATTTATAAAACTAAAGAAGTGAATAAAATTAAAAGGCTAACGCATTAGTGAAAACTTTTCTTCTCTCCCAACTACTCCGACTGGTATACCAAAAAGTCCAAACACTCGGACTTAAACCCCGAACCACTGGAAACTGGGCAGATATCATGTCATGTTACTAGACTAAGACGAAACAGCAAAAAAAAAAAAAAACTAAAATCTATTGAGACGAATGGGATTCTAGTAAATCAAACAGTTCATGGTCCTAGAACCAGTTTATTGTTAATTATAAATAACTAAAATCGTTAAAAGGTTATAGGGTTTATCATCATCCGACTCTAACCTTACAACCACCGAGGTAGTTAAGTTCATTCATCCCCTTTGACGAAGCTTGTAAATCTATTTTTATTAATAATACTTTTCCCAGTTCGATAAAGCGAGCCCAATTGAGTTATGTAACGGCGAACTTCGAAATGACCTGGAATGCATCGGCCAATATTATTAATACCTATATTTAGTAAAATTTGTTAAAAGGCTATTCTTTCCCGTCTGCTTGCCTTTTTGGAAGCAAACGATTTTTTTCATGATTTTCTGTTTGGTTTTCGAGCTAGGCACTTCACAGAGCATGCCTCTACAACTCTTTCAAATTTTCTATATTCGGTTGCTGTTCTGTTTTTGAGCTCTTGATTCATTGACCCACAAAATCCAATATCTAAACCGTCGCACCATGGTATAATGGGGAACGCTTGCATGGGTTTTGATGATTTTTGTTCAAAAGGGTGACACCTATGGATCCTTTTTTCCACTCATAATCTGAAATTGAGACTGATGTCATGCAAGGTTCATTTCTAGGGTTGAATAGGTTCTTTATTTAGGTTAATGAACTTATTATGTGGTAAGAAACCAAAGGCTTGTTGTCATTTATGTCACCCCAGGTCTTTCCAGGCCAAAAGATTGCAGATTGCCATCAATGAGTGAACACGTTCTATTTGTTTTAGCTGACAACAGTACATTTATTACTGCTGTTATAACTGAACCCTATGTCCGCATCAAATTGGTTAAATTTTCTTATGGAGTAATTCTTTGGTTCAATACTAACAGCCTGGCCCTGTATGTGGACCAGCAAAGCTTTCTGATCTTTACTTTAATTTTTCAGACTTGCCCTCAATTGTCTAAAACCCATTTTTCAAGGGGTTATAATTGTAGACCTAAAGACCGATGTGTCCTGTTTCTTTTGAGATTTTGATTAAGTATCTCTCATACAAAGTTTAAAATGAGGGACTAAAAATACAATTTAAGAGCAATAAGCACGCCCCTCTCTCAAAAGCAAGAATTCACATTTTTTTTTTTGGGGGGGGGGAATTGTTTCTTTTATTTTTACAATGGAAACAAAATAGCCAAAAAAACAGGTCTTCTCCGACATGTAGGTATTCCCAGGCCCTGGGGTGATTAATTTAAGCAAAAAGGAGTTAACCAAAGAACAAAAGGAAATCCTTGAAAGAGGCATAAAATTCGGACTAAATCCTAAAAATGTGCCGATAGAGGAAATTATTTCAAAGATTGAGACTGGGGTTCATAAGTTTCCAAAATATATAAATAATTTAGATGACTTAAACCTAAGGGTCGAAAATATTTTAACAAATTTTGGTAGTTATCAAGGAAACCTTAAGAACAAAGATATAAAAGTTTTAAAAGATTTAAAAAAAGATGATTCTCTAATAATAACGAAAGCGAAAAAGAGCAATACGGTAGTAATCCTTGAAAAAGATGATTATGATAGTAAAATAGAAACAATTCTAAAGGATACTTCAACATATAAAAAACTTAACTCATATCCATCTGAATTGTATGTTACACAATTAAAAAAGGACTTAGAAGACCTTAAAGCAAATGGGAAAATCACACCACAGATGTATTACAAGTTTTTCCGAGGGGATCAGTCAGCCCAAGAATATATGGTTTGCCAAAAATACATAAAATAGGTATCCCTTTTAGACCTACAGTTTCAACAACCAATTTACCAACGGTAAAAATCGAGAAATGGGAAGCAATGACACTTAGACCTTTATTATATCTCCAAGATTCGTATGTAAAAAACTCGGTATTCTTAAAAGATAAACTTATAAATATCGAAATATCAGAAGAATCTAGATTGTTTAGTTTTGATATAAAGTCAATGTATACGTATATTCCTTTTGATAAATCGTTTACTATTTGATACAAAAAACTTGAGGAACATAAAAATGAGATAGAAGGATTATCTGCGGGAATCGAACTGGAAACTATATTAAATTTAGTTAAAATAACTAGCAGGCATACTAATTATTTCACGTTTAGAGATAATTTTCACCATCAAATTAGGGGATTAGCAATGGGAGGGCCTTTGAGTCCGTTGTTAGTAAATATTTATGTAGAGTATGTAGAAAATTTAGCTATAGAAACATATTTTTTAAAACCTAATTTTGGGGCAGATATATGGATGATGTTTTAGTTATTTGGAATTATGGGGAATCACAAATTGAAGGTTTTTTGGAACATTCAAATACTTTAGGAGGAGAATTAATTTTTACAATTGAAAAAGAAACAGAGAATAAGTTACCGTTTCTAGATATTTTGATCAAAAGATATAATAACGAACTAGCGTTTTCAATTAACCGTAAACCGACTAATAACAACCGTTTCTTGTCTTTCGCATCAAATCATCCGATCATAGGCAGCGCTGCCTAAGTAAAGAACGATGTTGGCACAATGTATTGCTTTTTTTTTCTTGGTCTTAGACCAGGGCACTTCGTATCGAAGGAGTTGTCGTAGAAACTCGAAAAGGGCTCATTCGATTGGAAATTAGAGTGGCTAGTGCCCTTTTTAATAGTCAAAAGCGATTGGAGGGCAAATAGCCCCCCCCCCCCCACACCCATCATTCCCCCGAACACATCCAATCAAAATTTAAGATAGCCATTTTGTTCAGCGTAGTTGATTTCCAGATAGAAAATATGTTTTTGAGGTCACTCCATCACAACCCTCAGGGCAAGGGTTTTAAGTTATGCCCTGGGGGTATATAAGAACGATGTCGGCACAATGTACTATTTATTTTTTTTCCTTTAGACCAGGGCCCTTCGCATTGAAGAAGTTGTCGTAGAAACTTCGAAAAGGGCTCATTCAATTGAAAATTGGAGTGGCTTGTGCCCTTTTTAATAGTCAAAATTGATTGGAAGGCAACTAACACCCCTTCCATGCCCACCATTTCACGAGACACATCCAATCAAAATTTTGAGATAGCCATTTTGTTCAGCGTAGTTGATTTCCAGATAGAAAATATATTTTTGAGGAGATCACTCCCCCACAACCCTCAGGCCAAGGGTTTTAAGTTATGCCCTGGGGGCATATAAAAACGAAGTTGGCACAATGTATTATTTTTTTTCCTTTAGACCCGGGCACTTCGTATCGAAGAAGTTGTCGTAGAAACTTCGAAAAGGGCTCATTCAATTGGAAATCGGAGTGGCTTGTGCCCTTTTTAATAGTCAAAAGCGAATGGAAGTCAACTAGCACCCTCTCCACGCCCACCATTTCCCGAAACACATCCAATCAAAATTTTGAGATAGCCAATTTGTGCAGCGTAGTTGATTTCCAGATAGAAATTATGTTTTTAGGAGGGCACTCCCCCACAGCCCTCGGGGCAAGAATTGTAAGTTATGTCCTGGGGGCATATAAGGTTTTTATAGAAAGCGTTGTCGTAGAAACTTAAAAAAGGCTCATTCGATTGGAAACTGAAATGGCTAGCATGGGCGCCCATAGGCTGAATTTAAGGGGGGGGGGAATACTGAAAAATACTTTATATCCTTGAATATCCGTATATTCTTCCAATTTCATTCGAGGGCACCTTATTGTACAAACACACGATTTTCCCTTTTAAAATGTAAAATGTAAATTTGATATTGGCCTTGCTTTCAAAACCAACAAAAACAGACAAAAAACATAATGGTGGCAGAAAATTTTGTCAACATTGGTGGGTTCTGCTAAAGATCACATTTGCCCTCTTAGCGAAATTCTCTGGTGTGAACCACATGAGTGAAATGTAATGAACCACATGAAAGTGAAATGAGTGAAACTGGAGTTTGCAACATAATCACAAATTTTTAATCATTAAAAATTCAAAAAATAAAAAACGGATTTAAGATTTTGATTTATCCAAATCTCAAAAAAATTGAGTTAACTCATGAAAAGAAACTTACATAGGATCTTTAAATCACAAAATTATAACTTTTCAGAAAAAGCAAATTGTAGATTTCGCTTCTGTTTGGAAAATTTGTCTATATCTAGCTCTTCCAAATTGAGCTCTTGTACTCTACACCTGTGAATGCTTAATAAGCTCAAACCTGATAGACGTTCCTCACTCATAGTGCTCCTCAGCCATGTTTTAATTCGCCTCAGGGTGCTAAAGGGTCTCTCCACAGTACATGTTGTTGGTGGGATGGTTAGATAGTTAACAAGGGCTCTCATAATTGAAGGGAAAAATGTAGTTTCAGAGAAGAGATCTATGAGCTTCACTTCCTCACCACAGTCTTTGTTTTTCCACACATCGTACCAGGTTCTTGCTTCCACTTCTAAATTTTCATTGGCATAGAACTTAGATAGATCTTTCATAGCATTAACAAATGTATCCTTCTCCGTGTTTTTTAAAATGTTGGGATGAATAAGATTTCCTTTGGACGGGGTTTTGTTGTGGTCATTGAATCTCGATTCAAGTGACATAATTAACGAGTCCAAATAAGGAATAGAAACAGCTAACCTATAGTAATCTATTGGATTAGTCATAGAAATGATAGAGCTATGAGTTTGTCTTGCGGTTGTCCTAGATGTTTTGATTTCAATTTCCAGTAAATCACAGGTTTCTTGTATTCCGTGAAAATTCCTTCAAATTCCGTGACTGCTTCTACTCTGTGCTTTTGAAAAACCCATAACAATTTCTCTTTTACGTGCATATGTACAGCATGTAGGTCAAAATCTACGGACTGCATTTTGTTTACAACTGGCTCAAGGTATGAAGAGTATCTGGAAATGATTTTTAGACATACGATAAAAACTACTGATGATGTTGCAATATCCAACTGAAAAGCTTGTGAACGCGTTTCTTGGTTCGCCTCATTGTCAGTGGAAAGTTGACTCAAAGCTGCCTTGATGGCAATAAAATTGTTGGAAAAGTTGCGTATGCATATGTACTTCTCAGACCACCTTCTTTCACACAGAATAGGAATTTTTGGGATCTTTTTCCTTCTAAGAGTGCTCTCCCTGAAGAATCGGATCACTTTTTTTATTGTGCCTATTGTGTTTCTAATTTCTGGTACAATATTGAGGTCATTGACAACTAAATTTAATCTATGAGAGGCACAGTGAAAATACACAGCTTTTGGATATTTTTCCTGGATTCTTCGTAAAACTCCAGTATCTCCCGGCCATCGTTGAACATCCATCAAATCCTAAACCAATTGGCTTTGTCATGTCTAGTCCTATCACGTCTGTGAAATGCAAAATTGCATCAGCAATACTTCCTGCATCTAATTTTTCAAGTTCGGCAAACCCCATAAATTCTTCTTTGATCACCTATCCAACGGTTGAATCCGTTTTTATGGAACGTACCCCTATTGACATCTGCTCTTTCCCACTAATATCAGCAGTCTCATCTGCTAGCAAAGAGAATGCTTGGCTATCATTTACTTCTTTGACTATTGTATCTTGTAGTATAGTCCCACAAATATTTATCAGCTCATTTTGGACTCTATGAGATGTATATTTAGCTTTTCCTGAATGTGTCGTTATGTGGTCTTTAAGCACTTGATCTCCTGCTTCAATGCGAAAATGAAGCAGGTCTTGAAAGTTACCTCCATTTGACTGATTTTCACGGAGAGCAATGTCGTGAGTACCACAAAATATAATTGCTTTTAAAATTGATGTAAGTTTGCTTCGGTTTATATGTATAAGATCAGATATAGCAGAATCCAGTTGTTCTTTGATGTCTCTTTTCTTCATCCTCATTGAATCACAGAAGTTATTAGCATCAATTACAGCTTCGTGGTGCCACTTGGATTTGGCATGATTCCGTGCGTCTTCATGAAAATGTTTGAAGTTCTTGTGCGTCCCCGAAGCCGCGCCACGCCGACATGACGGCGGTGAATGTGTGATTGAGTACCAGCGGCGGTGCGCCTAGCCGAAATTTTTTTGGCGGCGCGCCCCCGATTTTACACCGGCAACGCGCCACGGCGTGCCGATTTTTCTGATTAAAAATAATAATAAAAATTCCACTTCACCAAGCACGTTCAACCTTGATTTTAGTAAGGATTTTTAAATGGTTGGCTAATAACATACAAGAACAATATGACAAAACAGGAATTTGTTGGGCCGTGCGGAACGTGTTTATGTTCACCGTCGATCAGACCAAGTAGAATTCTCATTTTTAGCCACTAGACCCAGGGAAACCTATGTTGTGTTTATGTTTAACATCGCATTGTTCCTATAAAATCCCGTGCTTAGTCATTTCCTTCTTGTTAATGATTTGGGTTAATGTGTGTATAACTTTCAAAGTTTGAAGTTCAAACATCTCCTGTTCATCAAATACATACAAAAAGAAGTGAAAAAAACAAATAACAACATCGAAAAAAGACTGTATACAAGTTAGATACCATGGCTTAAAAACATCAACAATTTTAAATCAGCGGTTACATCACTTCAGTTACAATTGATGTAACAAAAGTGAGTTTGTTCACTCTGCTTGGAGCCTTTGATCTTTTTGTAGTCACTATCAGTCCTGTCGTGCTAAAAAGCCGTTTAGCTGGGGCACTTGTGGCCGGTACAGCCAGAACTTGACGAGCGTAAACTGCCACTCGCGGGATCTGATACTAGCATTGGACCTTGGGGTCCCACGAAATGCCGCAAATGGGCTTCTTCTTTGTATCTGCTGAAATAGGTTGTTTTTATAAGGGAGAACAAACCTGCACCTTTACCTTCTTTTCTTATCAACATGGAATAACCCTCCAAAATTCTTTTCTGAAGGAAGTGGTCAAGTTAATACGTTTCAAGTCAAAGTTTAAGGCTACTTCAACTTCAGTGTGCTCTGCTAACTGTGCAAAAAATAATGTAATTCATTTCTATAGATATATTTCTATACTAGCTCTAGATAATCTACCAAGCGGGAAACTACCACAAATCAGCATCGATCAATAAATGAAATCCAAAACGAACAGAAATTACAATAAATAACCGAGTCAAACTCAAAACGAGCAGAAACTGACAATGCACATTCATTTGTATTTTATTTGATTTTTGTTTGGTAGATTATTTGATTTTAATTTTGCTCATTTTTTGTTTAATGGAGTTCTTTACTTTTCTTTAAAAAACTTATTTTGTGGAAACAGTTTTTTTTAATTAATTTCTGTTCGTTTTATATTGACATAGTCTTTTCAGGGAAAAAGAAAATAATACTTTAAATCTTTTCGTTTTTTTTAAGAATTTATAGTTTGGCCTGCTATTTGTATGCTGGAAAAAAATTTTCAGTAATTTTTAACAGCATAGACCCTTTTAAAAATCGGGACACAAATAGTAGTGTTTAATTTAGTTTCATACCTCCTCTAGTTGACCTAAAATGGAAAACTTGATAGCATTCGCAAAAAATTTTTTTACTTTCTTTGATAGCTTGGATACACTTACGCTATTTTGATTTGGTCAAATTTTAAGAGCAGAAGAAGCCCCGAAAGTTTGAACATAATACCCTCAGTCGTTCTTGAGATACTGCTGAGATGCCTTATTGGAAATGAGCATTAACACAGTGCATTTTGATTTAATCTTAAGGCGACATTTACTTTTTAAACATAAAGGCAAATGGGAGGGTGGGCGTGGGAGGGGGATTAGTTTCCCTCCAATCACTTTCGACTATTAAAAAGGACATCAGCCTTTCTATTTTCAATCGAATGAGCCTTTTTCGAAGTTCCTACGACAACACCTTCGATACGAAGTGCCCTGGTCTAAACAACAACAACAACAACAAAAATGATACCTTATACCCACATCGATCTCTACTATAAAAATGTCAAGCCTTCCAATCACTTTCGATTATTAAAAAGGGCACTAGGCTTTTCGATTTCCAATCGAATAATCCCCTTTTGAGGTTCTACGACAGCGCTTTCTATAAACACCGTATATGCCCCCAGGTCATAAATTACAACCCTTACCCTAAGAGCTGCGAGGGTGGTTGTTATGCTCTAAGACCTAATTTCCAGAACTTTCAACTACGTTAAACAAAATGGCTATCTCAAAATTTTGATTGGATGTGTTTCGGGAAATGGTGGCCGTGGAAGGGGTTGCCTTCAAATCATTTTCGACTATTAAAGAGGGCACAAGCCACTCCAATCTCTAATTGAATGAGCCCTTGTCGAAGTTTCTACGACAACTTCTTCGGTATGAAAATCCCTGGTCTAAAGGAAAAAATAATAAATAATACATTGTACCAACATCGTTTTTATATACCCCCAGGGCATAACTTAAAACCCTTGCCCTAAGGGTCGTGGGGGAGTAACCTCCTCAAAAAACATATTTTCTCTCTGGAAATCAGTTACTCTGAACAAAATGGCTATATTAAAATTTTGATTGGAGGTGTTTGGGGAAATGATGGGCGTGGAAGGGGTTTTAGCTGCCTTCCAATCACTTTCGACTATTAAAAGGGGCAATAGCTATTCCAATTTCCGATCGAATGAGCCCTTTTCGAAGTTTCTAAGACAACTCCTTCGATACGAATTGCCCTGGTATGAAAAAGAAAAAAAAATACATTGTGCCAACATTGTTCTTTACTTAAGCAGCTCGATTGCGCTGCCTATGATAACATCCTGAATTGCCTAATGCTCTTTTATCTACCTCTTTTCATCCGAAAAACCAGAGAGAAAAATGAACAGAATTTTAAAATGGAAGGTAGAATTTTTGTTTCAAGAAAAATTTCTTCTTCTCCTTCCTACGAACCGATATAAATGGCGAGCCCAAGATGACAGTATTTATCTTTAAGAAACAGATTAGCCGGGATGACGGTTAAAGCCTGGAGGTCGATATCGATAACCAAAAAAGAGAGAAAAAAACAAAAAAAAACCTGTGGCGTATTAGTGACGCCGCCGCCGATAGAATCAGCGGCGGCGTCAGCGCGCTGATGCAAGCTCGGCGGTGCGCCACAATTTTTTTTGGCGGTGCGCCGCCGACTTTTCGGCGCGGCTTCGGGGTCAACTTGTGAGCTTTTATTTTACACGCAATATTTACAAAGCCCGCCTTTTAGTGAAGTCGAATACAATAACCATGGATAAGCATACAACCAGCTTTCCTTAAATTTACGGGTATCTTTACCAATAATAGAAACATTTTTCTTGAAGTCATGAGAATAACAGTTTACACTTGAGTTTGTCAGCAATTCGTATTTTTTACAATCAGAAATACCTGGCTTTTCCAAAAAGCTCCCTAAATCAACACTTTCAACCGCACTGTCATTAACATACGTGTTTTTGGATTGTAAGGATTGCTGAAGCTGAAACTCAACAAATCTTCTTGAACTTGAAAGTTGTTCCATTACAGTTTCTTTGGCTGTTGATGACGAGACATCTAAATCAGGCAGCTGCAGATCTTTTTTATTTTCTGGAGGCGAGGTTTCCTCAAAATTAGCCTTTTTTATATTTTTTTATTCAAAAAACTTCCAGATATCCATTTTTCTAAAAATAAAGAAAATATATCTATTAGAACTGCCTCATTAGTAATTTGGAGTAAGGGTTTTGTTTGAGCAAGGAATGATTTTGATTTAAATGGAACGAATTTTATAGAAAACAGCAAACTAGCAAATAAGTAATGTAGGTGCCATTAATCAAAGCCAGCAGGGCTTTCAATAATATCTGCAACGATCTCTGCGAATTAATGAATATTCTTCGGCAAGCGTACATTAAAATACCAGGAATTAAATAAAAAAAAATAGTTTTTTTCACCTGAAATTAAGGAGCAGCATTAAAACTTAAAACGAATAGAAATAAACCTTTAAACACCTGACTATTCACGCTAAGATTTTTTAGTACTTTTAAAAAAGCTTCTTGTTGTTTTAATTAAATAACAGTTGTGTTTCAGGAATTGTTCTTACAGAATAGGGACAAAATTCAAACTTTAGCATAAATAACGTGATGTTAAAGAGGAGACAACGACAACCCCCCTCATATATGTAATAATTCTTGTTCGTTTTAATGTTGCTCCTTAGGCCTATTTTCAGATGATAAAAAACTTTTTTGATATTTACGGTTAGAAGATTGTATGGTACTTACGTATTAGCCAGAAAACACATGAGAAATTGTATAGCGAACATGATACAAGAAACTAGTTAAGCAGCTTCTTTATCAAGAGAATTCCTTGGGCGCTCTAGGCAAACAGGGGTTTCTCACTCCGTGAACAATATTTAAACTTTAGTTTGTTGGGGTTGTGGGGCAAAAAAAAAGGTACCTAGGTTAGGTTAGGTATTTAATTTATACTATGCTTTACTCCCAGCCCCACCCCTCTTAATATGCAAATATATAACCCAAATTTGTTTCTAAACTATTGTATTTTCATTATATTTTGATTTACTTCATTAGCATTAACCAAACTTCACCTCTCGCGTGTTTTCTGGCTAATATGTAAGTACTGATTGTATTTAGGGAGAGTTCTTAACAAGAAATTCAATTATAAAACATTTTTTAATTCTATTGTTTCTATCTCAAGAGCCTTCATACACTTTACTAATTGTTCAAGCATTAGAAGTTATAAAGATATGCCTGAATATTTAAACAAATTTACTAGGCTATCCCTAATTTGAGCAAAATCTTTTCCGTTAAATTTAGTCATTTTACAATGGAAAAATCTTTTATGTTCCTAGAACTTGACTTCGCGAATTCTGTCCTTCCCTCTCCAATTCTCGAAATAAATTTCGATGAAGTTGGTTCAAACTTCATCTAGATCAACTGTTTTTTCAGCGTTGCCAGATTAATTTATTTTGCGGGTTATTAGGAAATGGAGATTCAAGAGATCTTTTCAAAATATCTTTTCCGTTAAATTTTCTTCGCCTATCTAACAGCTTCGGAAGACTGTAAAAAGATCCTAAACTGCAATTTAAAATATTAAGCCTACCGAAAACATTACACGGGTGAAGAACCAGAATAATAATTGTGGGGGAAGGGGAATACGTTTGAGGGGAGAAGGTGGCATGACAAATACAACTCTCAGATAATAAAGGACTTAATTTTTACACACCAAATGAGACAAAATTTAAACGGTAAGAATTCGTGGAAAAAAGATCGGTGCTTTCCGATTATGTCGGCCTTTCTAAAAAGTCCAGTTTGGTTAATGCTAATGAAATAAAATAAAATAGGATGAATATATAATAGTTTAGAAACAAATTCGGGCTATATATTTGCACATTAGGAGGGTTGGGGCTGGGGGTAGATAATAGCATATATTAAATATGTAACCTAACCTAACCTATGTACCTTCCCCCCCCCAACCCCCCAAAATACAGTTTAATATCGTATACACAATGAAAACCACGCTACCATTGCCTACTTTATAGTGGTTAACACGTCAAAAACGGGTTTTATCATTGCCTACTCTATAGCGGTTAACCCGAAAGGCCCACACAATGGGAAAGTACCAAAAGATCAATTCCTTTAATATATCATGCGTTCACTCATTAGGTATTAAACATTAATACGGTATGTCCGAAAAAAAAAAATTTAACTTACGATTCGGCTTTCAAAAGAATTCTCCTCTAGATGTTCAATTTCAGAACCCAAATTACAACTAAAAATCCAACTTCAAATAAAATTCTTCAATAGTTTTGACCACGACCACGAATGATGTAGAACCGTATAGCATTAGGAATACTACATTTGAATCGAAATGGTTTAGTCTCATTTCAGAAAGAGAATACTTATGTAATGTAAAAACCTGTTTGAAGAACAAGAACCGTCTATCGTTTTTATGCATAGTAAAACAACAGACAAAAATTAACGAGCAAGAGAGTAAGGCAGTGAAAAAATGTATGGCAAGTAAAGTAATGTTCGCTAGGGATGGATAGTCATTAGTGATAGATCACTGGGGATGGTCACGTGATTGGGTGATTTTCGGGGAACAATATTTTTTTTCGGGGAGCCACAGAGATTTCGAGGAAACCCCTAAAAATGTGGGGATATTAGAAGTCCTGAACGCCACGCAACCTTATTTCTGTAAAATTTAACGGGAATATAGGCCTATATACCTAAAATGAAGATTAAAAACTAAAAAAATTACGAACATTTCGCGCGTTTTTTGACCCTTAAAACTTTAGCAGAAGTCAGAATTTGCCTCAAACTTCAGGGCTCTTATTTGAGATCCCCAAAACGTATTTAAACTTTTTCAGCTTTTGACGATCTCTTGGGAAGCAAATGTCTTATTTACCTGGTCTAATCGGCACTTCCAATGCTATATATAATAGAAATCTCAAAACAAAAATGTAAGGCAACGTAATTCAGCCAGGGGGGGTGGCCTTTCCCCCCTGCCCCCCCCCCCCCCCCTTATGGGCGCCCATGATGGCTAGTGCCCTTTTTAACAGTCGAAAGTGATTGAAAGGCAACTAACACCCCTTCCACGCCCACCATTTCCCAAAACTCATCCAATCAAAATTTTGAGATATCCTTTTTGTTCCGCGTAGTTGATTTCCTGATAGAAATTATGTTTTTGAGGAGGACTCTCCCCCACAACCCTCAGGGCAAGGGTTATAAGTTATGCCCGGGGGGCATACAAGGTTTTTATAGAAAGCGTTGTCGTAGAAACTTCAAAAAAGGCTCATTCGATTGGAAATTGGAGTGGCTTGTGCCCTTTTTAATAGTCGAAAGTGATTTGAGGGCAACTAACCCACCTCTCACGCCCACCTTTTTCCCGAACACATCCAATTAAAATTTTGAGATAGCCATTTTGTTCAGCATAGTTGATTTCCAAATAGAAAATATGATTTTGAGGAGGACACTCCCCCACAACCCTCAGGGCAAGGGTTGTAAGTTATGCCCTTGGGGCATATAAGGATTTTATAGAACGCGTTGTCGTAGAAACTTCAAAAAAGGCTCATTCGATTGGAAATTGAAATGGCTAGTGCCCTTTTTAATAGTCGAAAGGGATTGGAAGGCAACAAACACCCCTTCCACGCCCACCATTTCCCCAAACACATCCAATCAAAATTTTGATATAGCCATTTTGTTCCACGCAGTTGAAAGTTCAGGAAATTATACCTTTGATTAGAACACTCCCCCCAGAGTCTTCAGGGCAAGGGTTATAAGTTATTCCCTGGGGAAATATAACTTTTTATTGAAATATTTGTCGTAGAAACTTGAAAAAGGGCTCATTCGATTGGAAATTCAAAGGGCTAGTACCATTTTAAATAGTCTCAAAAGTGAACTGAGGACAACTAACCCCCCTCTCACGCCCACCTTTTCCTCAAACACATCCAATCAAAATTTTTAGATAGCCATTTTATTCAAGGTAGTTGAAAGTTTCGGAGATTAGGTCTTTAAGAATGACAACCCCTCCACCCCCACAGCCGTCAGGGCAAGGGTCGTAAATTATGCCCTGGGGGCATATCAGGTTTTTATAGCAAGCAATATTGTACAAACTTCAAAAAGGGCAACTAACCGCCCTCTTACGCCCACCATTTCCCCAAACATATCCAATCAAAATTTTGAGATATAAATTTAGTTAAACGTAGTAGAATGTTCTGGAAATTAGGTATTTTAGGTAGATAACCCCATCAGATCCCTCAGTGCAAGGGTTGTAAGTTATGCCATATTTAAAAATAAAATAAAATATAAGGTTTATATAGAAAGTTGTTGTAGAAATTTCAAAAGGGGCTCATTTGATTGGAAATTGAAATCACTCTTTTTAATAGTCGAAAGTGAGTGGAGAGTAATTAACCTCCCTCTCACGCCCATCATTTCCCCAAACATATTCAATCAAAGTTTAGAGATAGCCATTTTGTTCAACGTAGTTGAAAGTTTTGAAAGTTTTATAGAGTTGTCGTAAAAACTTCAAAAGGGGCTCATTCAATTGGAAATTGAGAGGGCTAGTGCCCTTTTTAATAGTTGAAAGTGATTTGAGGGTAACTAACCCCCCTCTCACGACCATCATCCCCCCAAACACACCCGATCAAAATTTTCAGATAGCCATTTTGTTCAACGTTGCGGAAAGTTCTGGAAATTAGGTCTTTGAGGATGAAACCCCCCCAGCCCTCAGGGCAAGAGTTTTAAGTTATGCCCTGGGGGCATTTAAGGTTTTATTGAAAGCGTTGTCAGTAGGAATGGATTATTACATATGAGGCTAAGTGACGTCACAGTCAGATTATTGATCCACGAAGGGGACCTAGATTTCTTGGAAATTGATTACATAATCGACGGGGAATTATTGATCCACGAAGGGGACAGGATTTCCGGGAAATTGATTTGCATAATCGACTGGGACAAGAGGGGACAGGATTTCTGGGAAATTGACTTGCATAATCGACGGGGAATTCTATCACGAGGGGATTTTATTTTTAAATATGGCTTCTCTGGTCTTTAGGTCTGCGAGATAAATTAATATTCTATTTTTAAATATGGCTTCTCTGGTCTTTAGGTCTGAGAGATAAATATTAATATTCTATCGAAGCCATAATAGTGTAACTAGGAACACCTTAGATTTTTTCAGAAATTCATACGAGATCAAGACAGATTGAATATATTTTACTCGGGAAAGGGTTTGCTAGGAATTTCAAATGTGAAAGCGCAGGGATGCCGAAACAAAGGAACACGGAGGAATTACTTTTAGGGGATTATTTGGGAGAAAAAAATTAATCGGCATTTTAGGGATTTTTGGGCGAAAGAGTTTGAGACATTTTAGAAGATGATTTGGGGTGAAACTCTGTGGTCGTTATAATACACAAGATCCATTTGAAGAGTGTTGTAAGGTCCAATACCCAAACCCCAAAGTGCCCCCCTCCCTCCTCCTCCCGGGCCCCCAAATGACCCCTGTGCCCCAAAAGAGCCCCCCTTCCCGGGCCCCAAAGGGCCCCCTCCCCCAGGCCCCCAAGAGCCCCTTCCCCCGGGCCCCAATGAGCCCCCTCCCTCAATTTTTTTCTAATACTTTTTTTTGCGGGCTTGAGACACAGAAGGGGCCCCTCCCACCCAACTTTTTGGCTCCCCCCGAATATATCTTTTCAGAACAAGTTCTTTACGTAATGTCTCTCATAAACCAATTTAAAAACTTGAAGTACTCATCCTTATCACCCATAACTTTACATTATGGCTTTTTGAATACCCCAACACCAAGCAATACTTTTCAAAAGGCTTTATTGTATTTTGCAGAACAAGTTCTGTTCTTAACTTCCCTCCTAAACCAATTTTACAAGTTGAAGTACTCATCCTTTTCACCCACAACATTACTTTATGGCTTTTTTGAATACCCCAACACCAAGCAATAGTTTTCAAAGGCTTTATTATATCTTTTCAGAACAAGTTCCTTTCTTAATATCCCTCTTAAACCTATTTTACAAGTTGAAGTACTCATCCTTTTCACCCACAACTTTACTTTATAACTTTTTGCATACCCCAACACCAAGCAATACTTTTCAAAAGGCTTTATTGTATTTTTCAGAACAAGTTCTTTTCTTAATGTCCCTCCTAAACCAATTTTACAAGTTGAAGTACTCATCCTTTTCACCCACAACTTTACTTTATGGCTTTTTTGAATACCCCAACACCAAGCAATAGTTTTCAAAGGCTTTATTATATCTTTTCAGAACAAGTTCCTTTCTTAATATCCCTCTTAAACCTATTTTACAAGTTGAAGTACTCATCGTTTTCACGCACAACTTTAAGTTATGGCTTTTTTGAATACCCCAAGACCAAGCAATGCTTTTTAAAAGACATTATTATATTTTTCAGAACAGGTTCTTTTCTTAATATCCCTCCTAAACCAATTTTACAAGTTGAAGTACCCATCCTTTTCAGCCAAAACTTTACTTTATGGCTTTTTGAATACCCCAACACCAAGCAATACATTTTAGTTTTAGTTAAGTGTTTTTGGACTTGTAGTTTAGTTTTAGCTAAGAGTTTTAGCTTAGAATTTTAGCCTAGAGTCTTAGCTTAGAGTTTTTCGTTGCACTTTTAGTTTAATATTAGTTAAGAGTTTTAGTTTAGAGTTGTAGTTTAGTTTTAGTAAAGAGTTTTAGTTTAGAGTTGTAGTTTAGTTTTAGTTAAGAGTTTTAGTTTAGAGTGGTAGTTTAGTTTAGTTTTAGTTAAGAGTTTTAGTTTAGAGTTGTTGTTTAGTTTTAGATATGAGTTTTAGTTTAGAGTTTTAGTTTGATATTAGCTTACAGTTTTAGTTAGAGTTATAGTTTAGTTTAGTTGTAGTTCACAGTCTAGAGTTTCAAGTTAGACTCTCAGAACTTAGAGTTTTAGTTAGAGTTATATTTTATATTACTTTTAGTTAAGTGTTTTTGGACTTGTAGTTTAGTTTTAGCTAAACGTTTTAGTTTAGAGTTTTAGTTTAGACTTTAGAGTTTTAGTTTAGAGTTTAGAGTTTTAGTTAGAGTTATAGTTTAATTTAATTTTTGTTAAGAGTTTTAGTTTAGAGTTGTAGTTTAGTTTTAGTTAAGAGTTTTAGTTTAGAGTTGTAGTTTAGTTTAGTTTTAGTTAAGAATTTTAGTTTAGAGTCGTTGTTTAGTTTTAGATATGAGTTTTAGTTTAGAGTTTTAGTTAGAGCTATAGTTTAGTTTAGTTTTAGTTAAGAGTTTTTGTTTAGAGTTTTACTTTAGACTTTAGAGTTTTAGTTAGAGTTTAGAGTTTTAGTTTAGAGTCTTAGCTTAGAGTTTTAGTTCTATTTATAGTTTAGTTTAGTTTTAGTTGAGAATTTAGAGTTTCAGTTTAGAGTCTTAACTTAGAGTTTTTGTTAGAGTTATAGTTTAGTTTAGTTAGGAGCTTTAATTTAGATCTCTAGTTTAGTTTTACTTAAGAGTTTTAGTTTAGAGTTTATAGTTTTAGACTACAGTTTTACTTTAGAGTTTCAGTTAGTGCTATAGTTTTAGTTTAGTTTTAGTTAAGATTTTTAGTTTAGATATTGGAGTTTTAGTTTTGAGTCTTAGCTTAGAGTTTTAGTTAGAGTTATAGTTTAGTTTAGTTTTAATTCAGAGTTTTAGTTTAGATTCTTAGCTTAGAGTTTTAGTTAGAGTTATAGGTTAGTTAAGTTTTAGTTAAGAATTTTAGTTTAGAGGCGTTATTTAGTTTGAGATAAGGGTTTTAGTTTAGAGTTTAGAGTTTTAGTTAAGAGTTTTTGTTTAGAGTTTAGAGTTTTAGTTTACAGTCTAGAGCTTTAAGTTATAGTCTTAGCTTAGAGTTTTAGTTAGTTATAGATTAGTCTAGTTTTAGTTAAGAGTTTAGTTAGAGAAATAGTTTAGTTTAGTTTTAGTTAGGAGTTTTAGTTTTGAGTTGTTGTTTAGTTTTAGATGAGAGTTTTAGTTTAGAGTTTTAGTTTGGAGTCTTAGCCTATAGTTTTGGTTAGAGTTATAGTTTAGTTTAAGTTTGGAGTCTAGAGGGTTAGCTTAGAGTTTTAGTTAGAGTTTAGAGTTTTAGTTTAGTGTCTTAGCTCAGAGTTTTAGTTCTATTTATAGTTTAGTTTAGTTTTAGTTGAGAATTTAGAGTCTTAGTTTAGAGTCTTAGCTTAAAGTTTTTGTTAGAGTTTTAGTTTAGTTTTAGTCAGGAGCTTTAGTTTAGATATCTAGTTTAGTTTTACTTAAGAGTTTTAGTTTAGAGTTTATAGTTTTAGTTTACAGTTTTACTTTAGAGTTTTAGTTAGAGTTATAGTTTTAGTTTAGTTTTAGTTAAGAGTTTTAGTTTAGATATTGGAGTTTTAGTTTTGATTCTTAGCTTAGAGTTTTAGTTAGAGTTATAGTTTAGTTTAGTTTTAATTCAGAGTTTTATTTTAGAGTCTTAGCTTAGAGTTTTAGTTAGAGTTATAGTTTAGTTTAGTTTTAGTTAAGAATTTTAGTTTAGAGGTGTTGTTTAGTTTTAGTTAAGAGTTTTAGTTTAGAGTTTTAGTTAGAGTTATAGTTTAGTTTAGTTTTAGTTTAGAGTCTATAGTTTTAATTTAGAGTGTTAGCTTAGAGTTTTAGTTAGAGTTATAGTTTACTTTAGTTTTAATTTAGAGTGGTAGCTTAGAGTTTTAGTTAGAGTTATAGTTTACTTTAGTTTTAGTTAAGAGTTTTTGTTTAGAATTATAGTTTAGTTATAGCTTAGAGTTGTAGTTTAGTTTTAGTTAAGAGTTTTAGTTTAGAGTTTAGAGTATTAGCTTAGAATCTTAGCTTAGAGTTTTAGTTAGAGTTATAGTTTAGTTTAGTTTTAGTTAAGAGTTTTAGTTTTGAGTTGTTGTTTAGTTTTAGATAAGAGTTTTAGTTTAGAGTTTTAGTTTGGAGTCTTAGCCTACAGTTTTTGTTAGAGTTATAGTTTAGTTTAAGTTTGGAGTCCAGAGGGTTAGCTTAGAGTTTTAGTTAGAGTTTAGAGTTTTAGCTTAGAGTCTTAGCTTAGAGTTGTAGTTCTATTTATAGTTTAGTTTAGTTTTAGTTGAGAATTTAGAGTTTTAGTTTAGAGTCTTAGCTTAGAGTTTTAGTTAGAGTTTAGAGTTTTAGTTTAGTGTCTTAGCTTAGAGTTTTAGTTCTATTTATAGTTTAGTTTAGTTTTAGTTGAGAATTTAGAGTTTTAGTTTAGAGTCTTAGCTTAGAGTTTTTGTTAGAGTTTTAGTTTAGTTTAGTTTTAGTTAAGAGCTTTAGTTTAGATATCTAGTTTAGTTTTACTTAAGAGTTTTAGTTTAGAGTTTATAGTTTTAGTTTACAGTTTTACTTTAGAGTTTTAGTTAGAGTTATAGTTTTAGTTTAGTTTTAGTTTAGAGTTTTAGTTTAGATATTGGAGTTTTAGTTTTGGGTCTTAGCTTAGAGTTTTACAGTGAATACTATGATGAATATGATTTAAGAGAAGAGAGAAAGTGGCCCTTTAAGAGAGAACATAGAAGATTATTATACGGAATGGATTTTGAACATCAAAAATCGTTCTGGAAGAGTTCTCATATACCATTTTACGATAAATCTCATTATTGATTTGATTGATAAGTTATGTATCGTAACCTTACAATAAATTTGTTTTTACTATATTAATTTTCTCCTACTCGATAAGCCTAGAGTAAGGATACCAGCAGAGACTTATGTACCCCCCCTCCTCAGCCAAGTTTTCTGTCAAAGATTAAAAAAAAATTCATAGAAGTTAGCTGTGTAATGTATTTTTTTCTTAAGAAATCAACCATTTCTTTTTTTCATCCATGCTATTTAAATAAAATCATTCTTCTGATCTTTTTATTCACTTGTCAAATCAATATTTACAACACTCCTCAAATATATAACGTCAGGCTCTATTACTTGAATATCATCATCATTATCTTCTGCTATATTCACTATATTCACCAGAGGGGGCAGACTATCTAACCAAGGCTCGTCGTCTTCGACACAGAGTCGACCCAAAGGCCCCCTCCTCACCAAATCCTCCGAGGTATGCGACAACCCATCCTCAGTGTAATGAACTTCAAACACATCATCTGTAGCATCAATGGTAGTATTGCAAAGAAGACACTCCTCGCTTCCGGTGAGCTCCCACTCGGACCATACATCTTCTCCATCATGAGCACTCTGATTAACATACTCATTCCGTATGGATTGTCCCTCTTGCATATACTCAGGGGTTTCCTATAAAAGAAATAAACAAATGAGAAACAGGATTGCTTAATATTTTTCAATATATCCATAATTGTCATGTCTAAAATTCGAAAATTTGGTGGATATGGATTATTTACATACGGTACGAGATTTAATGTCCTCGGTAAAAGCCTGTAGCAGATTTAATGTCCAATTTCTGAAAAAGGGGGAAACAACCCTGAAAATCAAGTGACATTAATGAAAATGACGACGCATCAACCGAACGCCGTCAACGATAGCTCCAATTGACCACCACCCCCGGGGGGGGGTGCACTGAAAGTCCTTTTTTGGGAAGAATATTGAGATTTTTCACATTTTTTCTCATTATTTCCATAAAAAATTATATGGGTTACTTGACATATCCTTGGGAAAGGGTGATTCGGCTTGTCCTCTGTAAGTAGGTACCATTACCTTATCTCTTTCGGATGCCTCTTAAATCATGAGGATTTAAAACTGTGTTAGCAAGAAATCTAAAGAGGAAAAAGGAAAATATAAGCTAGAACTACGTTTTCTACGCAAAATACACCCCACTAGCAGGGGGGAGGGGGTCTTCCAGCAAAAATTCAATCTTATGATAATAACTCTTTCGAAAATTCAATTCACTTTTGAGCTTGGTGTTGAGTTGTTGATTGAAAATTAATCCATATAAACTATATAATTAGCTTAGAGCAGATCTTCATAGAACGAGATTAAAAATAAAATTCCAAGACAAGTTCAGGACAATTATGCCGTCTCAAACTAAGTATAAGCAAAAAAGCCTCGTTTTTTTTCTTTTGCAAGCCAATAAACCCAAAAAGAGACATCTACCCAAAATTCCTGTAACAAGGAAGGGAATCAAAAAGGGATTAAAAGGAAAAAATCCTCTTAATTAAACCTTGTGAGTTAATTTCTTAGTTTGCCCATTTGTCCTGTTTCATTAGTCCATTGTAACTAGAGACATAAGATACAAATCAAACGACTATCAACCGGGGTCTAGTTACTAATTTTTTTTTGTCCATAGATTATCCAACTTTTTCTAGATTTGCAGATTCATCATCGGCGTTGCCAGTCAATTTTCTTTCCTTGTTTGACGCTTACTCTTTTTATAATTAATTACAATATAAGGTGTCACTTATCGAGAGCAGATTAGAACCAATATATAGAGTACTATATTCTTTCAAAGCCATGGAAAAAGGTTAATACCCTTTGAATTTCGGACAATCAAGTTTCATTTTCTCGGAGAAAGAGAATATGCCTGAATAATAATGATAATAATAATAATAAAATTAAGAGTTATTAAAACCAACCGGCATGAAGCATAAAGTGGCTAATAATATGATTCATTTGCATTATGTAAAATTAGTAAAATGGGGGTTTGTTTTTCAAATCAGGGCTAAAATTGAGCCACAATTCCAAAAGGAAATCTTTCCTTACATTTAAATATTTTCTAAGTTTAGCAAAATTATACCAAAAAATTGAACTACACAGAAGCAAGTTTTACTCAAAAAATTATTGAAAACATAATTTATATGCACAGAATAGACCAATCACTTTATAATAAATACCAAAACGTAATTCAGTAACCGTGATACTCATATTAAAAGGTAAATCCTGTTTATTTATAGAGCGGTGTTGTTCATAAAGAAACCTGCGTCTTATTTATTATCTTCAATAATGTTTAAGCTCTTGTCAAAAGCCAAGATAATAAAATACATTTTTCAAGACAAGAACTAGTGATATATTGTCTCATTTAGAACAACGGAAACTTCCGTTTTTCTACAGGGATATGTTACGGTACGCCCTTCCTCCAGAGATATCCATACCCCACAGGGTGAATATAGAATATACTTAGGGGTGGGTAGAGGTGTTGAATATTTTCTCTCTATATAGTTTTAACTTTTACTATACAACCTTCATAGTGGGTATTCATTTGACCCATTCCATGTTTCTGGGGATAGTGCTGTCACCGTCCTTATTCCCTGTGGTGTATGACCCATACAGGCTTCAAGGTTAAAAACAATATGTAAAACTTCATTACAGCATTTGGTCACAATTGAATTAGTCGAGTCCAAGTATTTGGCTTAGATCGGCAAAAAAAGTAACAAAGTAACACTCATAGTCACTGGCATTATCAGGACATAATATTGAACGCTCTCGCGAAGTATACAAAATCGTGATGTAACGAGTGGACCAATTTCATACTACCACTACTACTGCTACACCTACTACCACTCGCTGCAGCACCAACCCGCCTTAGACCAACATACCTACACACTAAAGAAAACCAATTTCCACTAATTATCGACATTAAATTATTAAAAAGGCTATTATTTCACAGAAATACACATTTACATTATAATTTTCATGTTTTTAATTTCATATTAATGAAGAATTTAAATACAGCGTTCAACTAGTTATTTTTTTGTTCGGCATAGTTCAAAGGTCCATGAAAATTTAATAATTTTTTTAATTTTGTGTGTTTTCTTAAGAAAATGGCCCCATATTTAACAAACTAGTGGAACTCTAAATCAAACATGAATTTCATTATAGAGATAATATTAAACAAAAAAGCCTTACATCGTTTGAGATATTCATTGCTATTTTCTGATTAATATATCTTTATTTCAAGGTACACTGAAGTAAAAAGCATTAAAAACCAAATAATTTACGAAAACAACGGTAAATATCTTTCAATAAATAAATTAACCAATGTTATTTTAGAAGTACATAAAGAAGTAACAAGTTCACATAGCTCTTCATTCATTTGCACATGACCTTCACAGTCCCCCCTGAAACAGTTATATCAATCTGATAACATGTTAAAATGGCTTTGAGAAAAAAGAAGCAAGCTAATATCGCCTTGGAAATTAATGACATTATGTCATTGTATGACATGTTTTCAGAAATAAAGTTGCATATATTGTTCACGAGGGATCGTTAACATATTAAACGTCACTGAGAAAAAAATTATCATACATGTGTGGGAGGATCACACCCCAATACAACCTACTTTTAGAGAATATTAGCAGATTCTGAATAAAATCGAAACAAACTATGTGCATACTGTTTATCGAGAGGGTGTATCAGCATTATGTCAGGGATGACTGAGGAACATTAAGTGGAAACTTCCAGGACATGTTTAAAAGTGTATGAACCTTCGGGGTTTCTGAGGAGGTTGTTAAACTAAATCAAAAGACACTATCTGCATCCAGGTTATCAAAAAGAGTATGATTCATACATTAGAGCCATAAAAATTAGAGCAAAATCCATTATAGTAACCAAAAACAAACTTTGAGAATCTAAAACGTCGAGAGAGCGATGATTCTAACGGAAATGAAAAGTTCTAGTACCATTTTTAAGTAACCCAAAAATCGTGGTCCCCCCTCCCACGTCATATTTTCCCCAAATGCATCTAATAAAAATTTTGAGATAGCCATGTCTTCAAAAATAGTCTAAAGATCTCATAACACGACCTTTGGGGGGTCTCTTTATACGTCTTGCTTTTACATTACCGAATCAATTTATTCGTGGAGATGTTAAGGGTATTTGCCGGGGGTAAATTTTTTACAACATTGAATTGCCCAGAGGTTACTTCTATGGGAAGAGGGATTTTTCCATGGAGGAGCCAGGTATCCAAACGTTATTTCAAAAATGAGTAGAAGTTCAGTCATTTTAGCATATTTTTTAAATAAAGTTGGATTTTATTCATTTTTAAGGTTAATTTTTTGCATATTTTTCTAATAAAGTTGGGTTTTGTGGCGAGGGGAGAACGAATTTTCTGTTGGAAGAATTTTTATACGGAGATAATTTTCGATGGGGAAGATGGTTTTCGGGGGGTGACATTTTCAGGGGGAAATTTTACACGGGGGGAATTCGCCCCAAATTCCTATACAAAATTTCTTTATGCGTCTTGCTTTTTCATTACCGATTCCATTTTAAACGTGGAGATGGTAATGGTAATTGCCCGGGGTAAATTTTTAGCAGGATTAAATTGCCCAGAGGTTAATTCTATGGGAAGAAGGATTTTTCCGTGGAGGAGCCAGATATCCTGGCGTTATTTAAAAAACGAGCAGAAGTTCAGCCATTTTGCATATTTTTCTAATAAAGTTGGAGTTTATTCATTTCTAAGGTTAGTCTAGGGTAGGTTACGTGCGGGTGGAGATGGTAGTTGTAATTGCCCGGGGTAAATTTTTAGCAGGATTGAATTGCCCAGAGGTTAATTCTATGGGAAGAAGGATTTTTCCGTGGAGGAGCCAGGTATCCTGGCGTTATTTCAAAAACGAGCAGAAGTTCAGTCATTTTTGCATAGTTGTTTAATAAAGTTTGATTTTATTCATTTTCCATTTTCTTTTTTTACGCGCGCGTGCGTAACCTAGCCTAAATTAACCTTAAAAATGAATAAAACCCAATGAATAACCTTAAATGATAAAAATGAATAACCTTAAAATGATAAACCCGTTCGATAAACAGCATGCACATAGTGTGTTTCGATTTTATTCAGAATCCGCTAATATTCTCTGAAAGTAGGATGTGTTGGGGTGTGATCCTCCCACACATATATGATAATTTTTTCTCAATGGCATTTAATATGTTACCGATACCTCGTCAACAATACATGTAACTTTATTTCTGAAACATGTCATACAATAACATAATGTCATTATTTTCCAAGGCGAAATTAGCTTGCTTCTTTTATCTCAAAGCCATTTTAATATGTTATCAGATTGATATAACTGTTTCAGGGGGGACTTTGAAGGTCATGAGCAAATGAATGAAGACCTATGTGAACTTGTTACTTGTTTTGGACTTCTAAAATAACATTGGTTAATTTAATTATTGAAAGATATTTACCGTTGTTTTCGTACATTATTTGGTGTTTGATGCTTTTTACTTCAGTGCACCTTGAAATAAAGATATATTAATCAGAAAATAGCAATGAATATCTCAAACGATGTAAGACTTTTTTGTTTAATATTATGTCTATATTGAAATTCATGTTTGATTTAGAGTTCCACTAGTTTGTTAAATATTGGGCCATTTTCTTAAGAAAACACACAAAATTCAAAAAATTATTAAATTTTCATGGACCTTTCAACTAAGCTGAACAAAAGAAATAACTAGTTAAACGCTGTATTTAAATTCTTCATTAATATAAAATTAAAAACATGAAAATTATAATGTAAATTTGTATTTCTATGAAATAGAAGCCTTCTTAATAATTTAATGTCGATAATTATTGGAAATTGGTTTTCTTTAGTGTGTAGGTGTGTTGGTCTAAGGCGGGTATGTGCTGCAGCGAGTGGTAGTAGGTGTAGCAGTAGTAGTGGTAGTATGAGATTGGTCCACTCGTTACATCACGATTTTGTATACTTCGCGAGAGCGTTAAATATTATGTCCTGATAATGCCAGTGACTATGAGTGTTAATTTGTTACTGTTTTTTGCCGATCTAGGCCAAATACTTGGACTTGACTGATTCAGTTGTGACCAAATGCTGTAATGAAGTTTTACATATTGTTTTTAACCTTGAAGCCTGTGAGGGTCATACCTCACCGGGAATAAGGACGGTGACAGCACTGTCGCCAGAAACATGGAATGGGTCAAATGAATATACCCACTATGAAGGTTGTATAGTACAAGTTAAAACTATATAGAGAGAAAATATTCAACACCTCTACCAACCCCTACGTATATTCTATATTCACTTTGTGGGTATGGATATTTCTAGAGGAGTGGTGTACCGTAACATGTCCCTGTAGAAAAACAGAAATTTCCGTTGTTCTAAATGAGACAATATATCACTAGTTCTTGTCTTGAAAAATACATTTTATTGTCTTGGCTTTTGAAAAATATGTAAAAATGTAAAATATGTAAAATTATGTAAAAATGGCTGAACTTCTGCTCGTTTTTTAAATAACGCCAGGATCTCTGGCTCCTCCACGGAAAAATCCTTCTTCCCATAGAAATAACCTCTGGGCAATTCAATCCTGTTAAAAATTTACCCCGGGCAATTACCATTACCATCTCCACGGATAAAATGGAATCGGTAATGAAAAAGCAAGACGTATAAAGAAATTTTGTATAGGAATTTGGGGCAAATTCCCCCCATGTAAATTCCCCCCCCCGGAAACCATCTTCCCCATGGAAAATTATTTCCGTATAAAAATTCTTCCAACAGAAAATTCGTTTGTCCCCTCGCCACAAAACCCAACTTTATTTAAAAAATATGCTAAAATGACTGAACTTCTACTCGTTTTTGAAATAACGTTAGGATACCTTGCTCCTCCTCCATGGAAAAATACCCCTTCCCATAGAAATAACCTTTGGGCAATTCAATCCTGTAAAAAATTACCCCCGGCAAATACCCTTAACATCTCCACGAAAAAAATTGAATCGGTAATGTAAAAGCAAGACGTATAAAGAGACCCCCCCCAAAGGTCGTGTTATGAGATCTTTAGACTATTTTTGAAGACATGGCTATCTCAAAATTTTTATTAGATGCATTTGGGGAAAATATGACGTGGGAGGGGGCACCGCGATTTATGGGTTACTTAAAATTGGTACTAGAAATTTCCATTTCCGTTAGAATCATCGCTCTCTCGACGTTTTAGATTGTCAAAGTTTGTTTTGGTTACTATAATGGATTTTGCTCTAATTTTTTATGGCTCTGATGTATGAACCATACTCTTTTTGATAACCTTGACATGGACGTAGACAGCATAATGTCTAGGGGGGGGGCAGTCGATAGTGTGATGGAGGGTCTTTTATCAACAGCTTTTCAAACGATCTGCTTTTTCAGCCATATCTAATGTAAATTTGAAGGTCTAAAGGGAGGGGCAGCTGCCCCCCTTGCCCCCTCCCTACGCCCATGAACCTGGATGCACATAGTGTCTTTTGATTTAGTTTAACAACCTCCTCAGATACCCCGAAGGTTCATACACTTTTAAACATGTCCTGAAAGTTTCCACTTAATATTCCTCAGTCATCCCAGACATAATGCTGATACACCCGTTTGATAAACAGTATTCACATAGTGTGTTTCGATTTTATTCTGAATCCGCGAATATTCTCTGAAAGTAGGTTGTGTTGGGGTGTGATCCTCACACACATATATGATAACTTTTTCTCAATGACATTTAATATGTTAACTATCCCTCGTGAACAATACATGCAACTTTATTTCTGAAAACATGTCATACAATAACATAATGTCATTAATTTCCAAGGTGATATTAGCTTGCTTCTTTTTTCTCAAAGCCATTTTAATATGTTATCAGATTGATATAACTGTTTCAGGGGGGACTGTGAAGGTCATGTGCAAATGAATGAAAACCTATGTGAGCTTGTTAATTGTTTTGTACTTCTAAAATAACATTGGTTAATTTAATTATTGAAAGATATTTACCGTTGTTTTCGTACATTATTTGGTGTTTTGATGCTTTTTACTTCATTGTACCTTGAAATAAAGATATATTAATCAGAAAATAACAATGAATATCTCAAACGATGTAAGACTTTTTTGTTTAATATTATCTCTATAATGAAATTCATGTTTGATTTAGAGTTCCACTAGTTTTTTAAATATGGGGCAATTTTCTTAAGAAAACAAACAAAATTTAAAAAATTATTAAATTTTCATGGACTTTTCAACTATGCCGAACAAAAAAAAATAACTAGTTAAACATTGTTTTTAAATTCGTCATTAATATAAAATTAAAAACATGAAAATTATAATGTAAATGTGTATTTCTATGAAATAATAGCCTTCTCAATAATTTAATGTCGATAATTAGTGGAAATTGGTTTTCTTTAGTGTGTAGGTGTGTTGGTCTAAGGCGGGTTGGTGCAGCAGCGAGTGGTAGTAGGTGTAGCAGTAGTAGTGGTAGTATGAAATTGGTCCACTCGTTACATCATGATTTTGTATACTTCGCGAGAGCGTTCAATATTATGTCCTGATAATGCCAGTGACTATGAGTGTTAATTTGTTACTATTTTTTGCCGATCTAGGCCAAATACTTTGACTCGACTGATTCAGTTGCGACTAAATGCTGTAATGAAGTTTTACATATTGTTTTTAACCTTGAAGCCTGTAAGGGTCATACCTCACCGGGAATAAGGACGGTGACAGCACTATCCCCAGAAACATGGAATGGGTCAAATGAATATACCCACTATGAAGGTTGTATAGTACAAGTTAAAACTATATAGAGGGAAATATTCAATACCTCTACCCACCCCTAAGTATATTCTATATTCACCCTGTGGGGTATGGATATTTCTGGAGGAGGGGTGTACCGTAACATGTCCCTGTAGAAAAACGGAAGTTTCTTGTTCTAAATGAGACAATATAGCACTAGTTCTTGTCTTGAAAAATGTATTTTATTGTCTTGGCTTTTGACAAGAGCTAAAACATTATTGAAGATAATAAATAAGACGCAGGTTTCTTTATAAACAACACCGCTCTGATAAATAAACAAAATTTAGCTTTTAATATGAGTATCACGGTTACCAAATTACGTTTTGGTATTTATTAGAAAGTGATTGGTCTATTCTGTGCATATAAATTATGTTTTCAATAATGTTTTGAGTAAAACTTGCTTCTTTGTAGTTCAATTTTTTTGGTATAATTTGGTATAATGGGTTTTATTCATTTTTAAGGTTAATTTAGGCTAGGTTACGCGCGCGCCCGTAACCAAGCCTAATTTAACCTTAAAAATGAATAAAACCCAACTTGATTAGAAAAATATGCAAAAAAATTAACCTTAAAAATGAATAAAATCCAACTTTATTAAAAAAAATGCAAAAATGGCTGATTTTCTCCTCGTTTTTGAAATAACGCCAGGATACTTGGCTCCTCTTCCACGGAAAAATCCTCTTCCCATAGAAATAACCTCTGGGCAAATCAATCCTGTTAAAAATTTACCCCGGGCAATTACCATCACCATCTCCACCCGCGCGTAACCTAGCCTAAATTAACCTTAAAAATGAATAGAACCCAACTTTATTAGAAAAATATTCAAAAATGGCTGAACTTCTGATCGTTTTTGAAATAACGCCAGGATATCTGGCTCCTCCTCCACGGAAAAATCCCCCTTCCCATAGAAATAACCTCTGGGAAAATCAATCCTGTTAAAAATTTACCCCGGGCAATTACCATTATCATCTCCACGGATAAAATTAAATCGGTAATGAAAAAGCAAGACGTATAAAGAAATTTTGTATAGGAATTTGGGTTGAATTCCCCCAGTGTAAAATTTACCCTTGAAAATTTCACCCCCTGAAAACATCTTCCCCATGGAAAATTATCTCCGTATAAAAATTCTTCCAACAGAAAATTCGTTCTCCCCTCACCACAAAACCCAACTTTATTAGAAAAATATGCAAAAAAATTAACCTTAAAAATGAATAAAATCCAAATTTATTAAAAAAAAATATGCTAAAATGACTGAACTTCTGCTCATTTTTGAAATAACGTTAGGATACCTTGCTCCTCCTCCATGGAAAAATCCTCCTTCTCATAGAAATAACCTCTGGGCAATTCAATCCTGTTAAAAATTTACCCCCGGCAAATACCCTTAACATCTCCACGGATAAAATTCAATCGGTAATGTAAAAGCAAGACGTATAAAGAGACCCACCAAAGGTCGTGTTATGAGATCTTTAGACTATTTTTGAAGACATGGCTATCTCAAAATTTTTATTGGATGCATTTGGGGAAAATATGACGTGAAAGGGGGGACCACGATATTTGGATTACTTAAAAATGGTACTAGAACTTTCTATTTCCGTTAGAATCATCGCTCTCTCAACGTTTTAGATTGTCAAAGTGTGTTTTTGGTTACAATAATGGATTTTTCTCTAATTTTTTATGGCTCTGATGTATGAATCATACTCTTTTTGATAACCTGGATGCAGATGGTGCCTTTTGATTTAGTTTAACAACCTCCTCAGAAACCCCGAAGGTTCATACACTTTTAAACATGTCCTGAAAGTTTCCACTTAATGTTCCTCAGTCATCCCTGACATAATGCTGATTCACCCTTTCGATGAACAGCATGCACATAGTGTGTTTCGATTTTATTCAGAATCCGCTAATATTCTCTGAAAGTAGGTTGTTTTAGGGTGTGATCCTCCCACACATATATGATAATTTTTTTCTCAATGACATTTAATATGTTAACGATCCCTCGTGAACAATACATGCAACTTTATTTCTGAAAACATGTCATAGAATGACATAATGTCATTAATTTCCAAGGCGATATTAGCTTGCTTCTTTTTTCTCAAAGCCATTTTAATATGTTATCAGATTGATATAGCTGTTTCAGGAGGACTGTGAAGGTCATGTGCAAATGAATGAATACCTATGTGAACTTGTTACTTGTTTTTGTACTTCTAAAATAACATTGGTTAATTTAATTATTAAAGGATATTTACCGTTTTTTTCGTACATTATTTGGTGTTTTGATGCTTTTTAATTCAGTGTACCTTGAAATAAAGATATATTAATTAGAAAATAGCAATGAATATCTCAAACGATGTGAGACTTTTTTGTTTAATATTATCTCTATAATGAGATTCATGTTTGATTTAGAGTTCCACTAGTTTTTTAAATATGGGGCCATTTTCTTAAGAAAACAGACAAAATAAAAAAAATTACTTAAATTTTCATGGACCTTTCAACTATGCCGAAAAATAACTAGTTGAACGCTGTATTTAAATTCTTCATTATTGTAAAATTAAAAACATGAAAATTATAATGTAAATGTGTATTTCTATGAAATAATAACCTTCTTAATAATTTAAAATCGATAAAATTAGTGGACATTGGTTTTCTTTAGTATGTAGCACAGTTTATATAATTAGCAGTATGATCTTTCCCTATCTCACCCATTATAAAAACCCGGACCGAGGTGCAAGTGCTCCAGAGAACCTATAAACATAAGCGACATTAGATCTTTTCACGGGTAGACAAGTCAGTTCTCTCTTGAACGCGAAACTTGGCTTCAACGTTGGAACACTAATTTTGAAGAAACTAATTTTAAATTAATTTATTCCAATACATACATGAAAATCGGTAATTAGTAGTGCAATGTTATTATTAGATGTTTTTAGGAATTAAAAATAGGTTTCGAAGTCTCAAGTTGGTTTCAAAGGCATTTTGAGAAAGTTTCTTCCAAAAAAAAATGATAAAATATCCAGTTGCAGATCCAGAGGGGGGAGCGAGGGGTACCTCCCTAAAGTAGTGTAATTTACCTAATTAACGCAATTTTGCATTAATTAAACTTGCTCCTAACGTAAGTTTATCGAATCAACCTATTTTGCGCCCCTCTAAAAAAATCCTGGATCCGCCCCTGAAACCATCACACCTATTCCACCAGTTATTAGAAGAAAAAAGTTCCTTATTTTCAAAAATTTCATCAACCATCGCCCCCTTTTTTATAAAATCCTACATAGGCCAATCAGTTGAATCCACTGTATATAAATAATAGATTGTCATAATTTGTATATAAATTAAGTCATACCTGTGAGATGGGACAGTTGCAAACCCCTTGGCCGGCTCACCAAGTTTTTTTCTGCTTTCGCAATTTCGAATAATGCACTTTCTAACCATTTCTCATTGATTGACGCAAACACACTAATCCGTAAGTGCACAAATAAGTGGGAGGAGCTTTTTGTTCGCACCGAGAATGAAGAGCCAGAAATCATCTGCGGTAAACTTAATGCTAATTATATAAACAGTGGTGTGTAGGTGTGTTGGTCTAAGGCGGGTTGTTGCTGCAGCAAGTGGTAGTAGGTGTAGCAGTAGTAGTGGTAGTATGAAATTGGTCCACTCGTTACATCACGATTTTGTATACTTCGCGAGAGCGTTCAATATTATTTCCTGATAATGCAGTGATTATGAGTGTTAATTTGTTACTATTTTTGCCGATCTAGGCCAAATACTTGGACTCGACTGATTCAGTTGTGACTAAATGTTGTAATGAAGTTTTACATATTGTTTTTAACCTTGAAGCCTGTAAGGGTCACACCTCACCGGGAATAAGGATGGTGACAGCACTATCCCCAGAAACATGGAATGGGTCAAATGAATATGCCCACTATGAAGGTTGTATAGTACAAGTTAAAACTATATAGAGGGAAAATATTCAACACCTCTACTCACCCTTAAGTATATTCTATATTCACCCTGTGGGGTATGGATATTTCTGGAGGAGGGGCGTACCGTAACATGTCCCTGTAGAAAAACGGAACTTTCCGTTATTCTAAATGAGACAATATATCACTAGTTTTTGTCTTGAAATTTTTTTTTTATTGTCTTGGCTTTTGACAAGAGCTAAAACATTATTGAAGATAATAAATAAGACGCAGGTTTCTTTATAAACAACACCGCTCTGATAAATAAACAGGATTTACCATTTAATATGATTATCACGGTTACCGAATTACGTTTCGGTATTTATTAGAAAGTGATTGGTCTATTCTGTGCATATAAATTATGTTTTCAATAATGTTTTGAGAAAAACTTGCTTCTGTGTAGTTCATTTTTTTGGTATAATTTTGATAAACTTAGAAAATCTTTAAATGTAAGGAAAGACTTCCTTTTGGAATTGTGGCTAAATTTTAGCCCTGATTTGAAAAACAAACCCCCATTTTACTGAAATTATTCTCTGGTAATGCAAATGAATCATATTATTAGCCACTTTATGCTTCATGCCGGTTGGTTTTAATAACTCTTAATTTTATTATTATTATTATCATTATTATTCAGGCATATTCTCTTTCTCCGAGAATATGAAACTTGATTGTCCGAAATTCAAAAGGTATTAACCTTTTTCCAAGGCTTTGAAAGAATACCGTACTCTATATATTGGTTCTAATCTGCTCTCGATTAGTGAGACCTTTATATTGTAATTAATTATAAAAAGAGTAAGCATCAAACAAGGAAAGAAAATTAACTGGCAACGCCGATGATGTATCTGAAAATCTAGAAAAAATTGGATAATCTATGGACAAAAAGATTAGCAACTAGACCCCAGTTGATAGTCGTTTGATTTGTATCTTATGTCTCTAGTTACAATGGACTAATGAAACACAAAAAATGGGCAAACTAAGAAACTAACTCACAAGGTATAATTAAGAGGATTTTTTCCTTTTAATCCCTTTTTGATTCCCTTCCTAGTTACAGGGCTTTTGGGTAGATGTCTCTTTTTGGGTTTATTGGCTGTCAAAAGAAAAAACAAGGCTTTTTTGCTTATATTTAGTTTGAGACGGCTAAATTGCCCTTAACTTGTCTAGGAACTTGTCTAAGCTAATATAAATTATATGGATTAATTTTCAATCAACAACTCAATACCAAGCTCAAAAGTGAATAAAATTTTCAAAAGGGTTATTAGCGTAAGATTAAATTTTTGCTGGAAGACACCCTCGCCCCTGCTAGTCGGGTGTGTTTTGCGTAGAAAACGTAGTTCTAGCTTAACTTTTCCTTTTGTCTCTTTAGATTTCTTGCTAACACAGTTTTAACTCCTCATGATTTTAGAGGCATCCGAAAGAGATAAGGTAATGGTAACTACTTACAGAAGACAAGCCGAATCCCCCTCTCCCAAGGATATTTCAAGTACCCCACATAATTTTTTTTATGGAAATAATGAGAAAAAATGTGAAAAATCTAATCTTTTTATTCATTTGTCAAATCAATATTTACAACACGCTAGATTAAAGCTAGAACGTACTACTAGCTTAAATTTTCCTTTTGCCTCTTTAAATTTCTTGCTAACACAGTTTTAATCATGATTTTAGAGGCATCCGAAAGAGATAAGGTAATGGTAACTACTTACAGAAGACAAGCCGAATCCCCCTCTCCCAAAGATATTTCAAGTACCCCACATAATTTTTTTTATGGAAATAATGAGAAAAAATGTGAAAAATCTAATCTTTTTATTCATTTGTCAAATCAATATTTACAACACGCTAGATTAAAGCTAGAACGTACTACTAGCTTAAATTTTCCTTTTGCCTCTTTAAATTTCTTGCTAACACAGTTTTAATCATGATTTTAGAGGCATCCGAAAGAGATAAGGTAATGGTAACTACTTACAGAAGACAAGCCGAATCCCCCTCTCCCAAGGATATTTCAAGTACCCCATATAAATTTTTATGGAAATAATGAGAAAAAATGTGAAAAATCTCAATATTCTGCCCAAAAAAGGACTTTTAGTGCACCCCCCCCCCCCCGAGGTGGCGGTCAATCAGAGCTCTCGTTGACGGCGTTTGGTTGATGCGCCGTCATTTTCATTAATGTCACTTGATTTTCAGGGTTGTTTCCCCTTTTTTTCAGAAATAGGACATGAAATCTCCTACAGGCGTTTACCAAGGACATTAAATCTCGTACCGTATGTAAATATTCCATATCCACAAAATTGTCGAATTTAAGACAGGAAAATTATGGATATATTGAAAAATATTAAGTAATCCTGTTTCTCATTTGTTTATTTCTTTTATAGGAAACCCCTGAGTATATGCAAGAGGGACAATCCATATGGGATGAGTATGTTAATCAGAGTGCTCATGATGAAGAAGATGTATGGTCCGAGTGGGAGCTCACCTGAAGCGAGGAGCTTCTTCTTTGCAATACTACCATTGATGCTACGGATGATGTGATGGAAGTTCATTACACTGAGGATGGGTTGTCGTATACCTCGGAGGATTTGGTGAGGAGGGGGCCTTCGGATCGACTCTGCATCGAAGACGACGAGCGTTTGTTAGATAGTCTGCCCCCTCTGGTGAATATAGTGATAGTAGAAGATAATGATGATGATATTCAAGTAACAGAGCCTGACGTTATATATTTAAAGTGTTGTAAATATTGATTTGACAAATGAATAAAAAGATAAGAAGAATGATTTTATTTAAATAGCATGGATGAAAAAAAGAAATGGTTGATTTCTTAAGAAAAAATACATTACACACCTAACTTCTATGAATTTTTTTTTTATCTTTGATAGAAAACATGGCTGAGGAGGGGGGGGGGGTACACAAGTCTCAGCTGGTATCCTTACTCTAGGCTTATCGAGTAGGAGAAAATAAATGCAGTACAAACAAATTTATTGTATGATTACGATAGAAACTTATCAATCATAACAATAATGAGATTTATCGTAAAATGATGTACGAGGACTCTTCCAGAACGATTTTTGATGTTCAAAATCCATTCCGTATAATAATCTTCTATGTTCTATTTTAAAGGGCCACTTTCTCTCTTCTCTTAAATCATATTCATCATAATATTCACTGTTATATCTTGCACTATGCACATTTTCTTTGAGTTTTCATCATTGTCTTTTATAGTATATTTTGAGCTATCTCTGTAGAGATAGTCCTCTTTTCTTTGTCTCTTCTTTCGATTTTCCTCTTCCTTTTCTGTCGTATCAAACCTCGTTTTATGTGTCCTTACTTGTACCCTGTATAAATTTCTCTCCATATCAAACAAGATTCTTTTCCTCATTTCCTCCAGATTTTTCTCATCTATTCTAGAGTCTACACTGTCTAAACATGCAGTAGGTTCATGGGAATGCTCAAAATCATGATAATGTCCTTTACATATAGAACAGTCGCAATAAAAGGATATTTCTAACTCAATTTGTTCATTCATGTTAGCGCACTGCTAACTCTAGACTAACCACGCAATGATCTTCCATCATAGCCTATTACGTAAATCCAGGCAAAAATTCCTAGAAATAGGTGTCAATGATCTTGTTCCGTTAGTGGATCAATAACATTGTCATGCACGTTGGAGTGAACATATTGCGTCACTCCCCGCAGTATTCTAAGTCCCTGATTGACCTAGAAATAGTTACGTGATCTTGTACAGTTAGACTGGTTATTGATGGCAGCAGAGGTGCCCGTTCGAGTCAATAGATGCATCCCTACTACAATCATCAAAATTAAGCTAAAACATATGGCACCAAAAAGTTTAAGAAGGTTTATCTATCCTTTAAAAGGATAGTTGGCTTTGTGAACCAACAAATTCTAAATCGTTTAAGTCTTTACGGACGAAAGGGTTGTCAAATTCTACGAGTTTGTTTTTCTAATCTTCCATGTGTAAAACTACCACAATTCATCATTAACAAATAAATGAAACCCAAAACTAACAGAAATTACAATAGATAGCCTAGTCAAGCTCAAAACTAGCAAAAATTAAAAGGAGTATGACTGACAACACCCATGTCTTTTTCAGACCAAAAAATAATTTGTACTTTACTTAAAAAATATACACAACAAAGAACCGTGTATTGTCAGTTTGATATACATATTCTGATGTCTATTCCTTATTGTCTTAAGCTTCTTTATTTGTTTAAGTCAAAAAAGTGAAAACATTTAAAATGTATTTTGTTTTCAGTAAAGCACACTTTATGTTCTGGTCTTGAGGAGGTGTAGGGGTTGTCAGCCATACTCGCACTAATTGTTACTATTTTGAGTTTGAATCGGTTATTTATTGCAGTTTCTGTTCGTTTTGGGTTTAATTCATTTATTTATGGTGATTTGTGGTAGTGTTACGCTTGGAAAATTATTTGAATTTATTTGTGGCTTAACGAGGCTGCTTACTATTCTTTGACAAACTTGTTGTGTGGAAAAAGTTTTTTATATTAATTTCCGTTCATTTTTTATTGACATAGTCTTTTTCATATAACAAATATTTTATATCTTTTCAATTTGTTTTCTAGTTTTTATGTTGAAGATTATTCGAATTTATTTCTGCTCATTTCGGTTCAATGAGACTTTTTACTTTTCTTTAAAAAACTTATGTTTCCCATTAACAAATACTATCTGTAAGTAATTAAATTAAAAAAAAAATCAACTGAAAGCGAGGAGCAACATCAAACCTTAAAATGAACTGAAATTATTGCATATTTTTTGTTGTTACTACTCGCTTTCAGTTGATTTTTACTCGCTTTCAGTTGATTTTTTACTCGCTTTTAGTTGATTTAAAAAAAAATCAACTGAAAGCGAGGAGCAACATCAAACCTTAAAATGAACTGAAATTATTACATATTTGAAAGAGGTTGCCTCCTCCTCAAGACCTCGCTCATTACGTTAATACAGAATTTTAAAACAAAGCTTTTTCTTCCAATTAAACAGCCATTGTGTTTCAGGAATAGTTCTTAAAGAATTTGGATAAAAAGTCAAAACTTTTGCGTAAAGAGCAAAGTCTTGTGGAAGGGGCAACTACTTTCACATATGTTATAATTTCTGTTCGTTTTAAGTTTTGATGTTGCTTCTTGCTTTCAGTTGAAAAAACTTGTTTGTTTTTTTAATTTAATTTCTGATCGTTTTTAAACAATACCGGAAAATCCAACTCTCTCTCTCTCCATGAAAAATTCCGATACTTTTGCGTTATACGCCACTCACTCAAGTTTACAATGGGTAAAACTTGAGAACAAACCGGTTTTTCGTTACTTTAGAAACAAATTTGGGCTATATATTTGCACATAAAAACCGGCCACCATTTTGTGCGTTTCTTTTTTTAGCATTGATACTAAAACAGGACAACATCAACGCTCTCCCATTTTCTTTCTGACGCATTTTCAGCAGTAAAAGATTTTTATAGAATCTTTCAAACCTTATAGTAGAACAAGCTTAGTCCTGAATTTTTTTGGAGGAGAGGAGGGGGAGGGAGGGTTAAGCAATTTTCAAAAACGCAACAAAATTTGTTTATATGTATTTTTTTGTTACATTTTCACGAATCGATCCCACATTGGGGGGGGGGGTCAAACCGAGTAAACACCTTGGATAAGGCTTTTCAGTAAAATACGAAATTGCTTTTCGGACAGTACTT
The DNA here is from genome assembly GCA_027921565.1 of Artemia sinica. Classification (NCBI taxonomy): domain Eukaryota; kingdom Metazoa; phylum Arthropoda; class Branchiopoda; order Anostraca; family Artemiidae; genus Artemia; species Artemia sinica. The sequence continues at coordinate 38,570,492 of CM051274.1, forward strand.
CCCTCAATATTTACAAGAACGTAGTCGAGACCCCTGAAACTGCCGGTGTGTAATTGCTGGCTTTCACTTACCTAACTCAATTAAGTTCTGTAAAATATAAAAACTTGTCTGAAAAACAACTGTTTATCCTAGGCAAGGGGTGAAAGCATTAGCTTGAACAATCCTCCCAAATAACTGATTTGTGCAATAATCCAATCCCATAGATTTCGTTCGTAGAGAACAATTTTCCAAATTATGGAAAGGGCACCAGTTTTCAATTTCTAGCCTAATTTCAAGCTGGTTTTTATTCACTTTCTTCAGCTGAAAACCACCACAGGGGCCGAGCATTTAGGGTTGTTCTGTCCTTGATTCAGTTCTTAAAGCGAGAGGTAATATAGAATCCTAAATTAATCGGCTTAGGATTCAAATCACACTTTCAACCGTTCGATAATTTAAATTACTGCCCTAATTCTGACATCAAACTTACTGGTATATACATGGAAAACAAAACAATTTCTTTATTACTAACATCCCAAAGATGTATCTTTTTTTTACACACTTGAAATATATAAAAACAGAAAAATATACATAGAAAAAGGCTGTTTTACAGTGTGTGCAACATAGTGAACTGAAGACAACATAGTACATAGTGAACTGAAGACAACATAGTGAACTGAAGACAACATAGTACAGCAACTATTATGATAATGATTTCGTTTATAACTTGAAATGTATTGCATATTATTTCGACCACATCCAAGAAGTAAACTTGATAATCATAATGAAATACAACACACGGAATTTTTGTATTAGTATTAAAAAAATAGTATTTAGTATTAAAGAGCTTAGTATTAAAAAAAAAACACAACAGAGAATTATGGAAACCGGGCCGCCCAGAACGCACAGATGTCACTAAGAATCGCGTTGAAGGGAGCTCTACCTTCTGCCGTCACTGCCTCCCGCCACATTTTGAGAACAAGATTCTGTTTTGAACCTTGATTATTTTTCTTTTTTGATAACAAGGTTCCTTCTATTTCCATTGTATGGCCGATTTTTCCAATTTTCTCACAGTTTTTCCGTTGCAGAGAAAACACACACACTTCACGGAGGTATTTATTCCAATCGCAAACTGTACGTGAAGAGATGCCTAGCTCTCGTTTACACCACGCCACAGACGTCAATTCGTAAACCCAGCAATAAATGAAACGAACTGCTGCAACAAATGGTATTCTACTGTCAGCAAACCACGTATTGACACGCAAACCGACTTTTTTCTTACATTGCAATTTACAACACCTCCAAAATGGATTAGTATGCTTCTCATACAAGTGTAAAGTCATGGTGTGTCCATTTTCGCACTGTTTCGTTTCGGGCAACAACTTCTTATCCTGTAAAAATCTAATTGCCTCTTCTTCAGTCCTTGGCAAATTCCGAATCTGGCAATCCCCTGGAAAATTAGAAAAAAGTAGCCCAAAATGTGATTCTTTAAATATGTTGACTCCCTTCCTCCTAGGACCAGATCCATTCTTGTCCAGATTCGATATTTTACAACTTGAAAACAATGAGCTACCGTCCTTTTTACCCAGAAGAGATTTTACTGTGCAAAAATGGGGCGGTTATCTTTTGATGAATACAAACAGGTTTAGAAGGTGGTCCTTAACTTGACTCTGCAAAATTTGAATAGCAGGGTTTCAAGCTCTCACCTGATTTTAAAAGACAAAATCACGAAAAAAGGTAAAAAGCGGACAGATATGTAGAATTTTGTTTCCCTCTCAGTATTAGCCTTTAGTCAAATTGACAAAAAAATAGGAATTTAAAAAAGAAGAAAGATCAATTAAAGAAAAACGTAAGGACGTTTGATACAACGTTGACAGGAAAGAATACACTTATTTAGCAAGGGCACCGGCAGAAAATTTTCCAGGGGCAGACGTCAAAATACCAGTGGTGGTTGGGGGACAGGGAATATATTTCAGGATATTTATTTTTATAGGAATAAGTTTATTTTTAAATACTTTTAGTGAAAAACTCTCAAATAAAAAGAGCAATTAAATTGCATACAAAATGAAACAAAATACAGTAAATTTTAAACAAAAGTTTCTGGCAAAGGATCGCTTTATTTAATCAATAATTTATGTAATTATTATGCATATAATCTTAAAAGAAAATCTGATTCAAACCAAAATTACAGAAAGATTTATTGCTTCCATAGACTATAACAGATGTAGACTTGTCTCTATGCAATTTCCTACTCCTTAGAATAGTTTACAGAAAGAGTAGAGATGCTAAAAAATCATCCTGCCTGCATAGATACCACGTCTTGATTTTATACCGGCCATGTAAAATGTACCTCAATCATAACAGGACAATTCTCCACCTCGAACTTAAATCCCTTTTATATTCAGACATTTAAAAACTTACAGAACAGCGAAAGAAAAAACTAAATTTAAACTTACTATTCAGCTGTCAAATTGATCCTCTTTCTTTTTATTAGCCTATTCAACTAAATAAAATGAACAGTTTAAATAATTTTTGTCACAGGAGAATCTTATCAAATAGTTTGTGATAAAAAAAACTGGAAGTAAAAAGTGACTTGGGCCAGTATCCACCAAAACTAAAAATGAAATTCTCTTGACAATTGCTAAACCGATAGTATTGGCTTTTTATACTGATTCTAAATATATAAAATTATTTCAGTTTATTGTTACCCACCCACAACTAAAATTTGAGAAAATTTGCCTAGTTTTTGAAAAAAAGGGGAACACCCCCAGAAATGTGAGCGATCTTATTGAAAATCCCTTAATAAAAAAAATCATTTCAGAGAACTCTATGATAGAGGTTTCGAGCTCCAATCTTCAAAATGGGAGTTTCGCATTTTTTTTTCAGAAGAAACATCGTCGATGCATGTTTATTTGTTTTGTTTTTCACAGGGGTGATTGTATCAAAACGAATGTCCAAGATAATTGGGAGGGAGCTGAGCTCATTCAAGGTAAATTGAAAGCTCTTTTTTAAATGACCATACACGTTGGGCCAGAAGAAAGTCTAGCTTTCTGCCAATTTATGGCACCAAACTACCACTTTACCCCAAAGAGGACAAATTTGCAAGCAATTTAAAATTGTGAGAAGTTAATTGATTTAAAAGTACCAATAACTATATTTTATACTTCCCAGTTGCAAAAGAAATAATGCCAAACGGTGGCAGTACTGGATTCAACCAAGTTGATTCACTTTATTTGTAATGAAATTAGGCTACATTTGGTGATCTGTAATTGCGTATCACCTACAATGAGGGGGGAGGGCGGGGGGGTCATTCTTTAGTTGGGGATAGGGTAGATTCCTAAAAAAGTAAATATTAATGGACATACTGCTTACTCTTCATGAGGCTTCAGATAAATGTTAAAAGAGGTAGAGAGCAGTCGGAATTAATTGAAATGTTTCTCTATACAGCTAAAATATCAAATTCCCATATCTACCAGCAATAAGGGGGGAAAAGCAAGGCAGGCCATCATCAGCCCCACCGGTAAATTTCTTTGGGGTGACAAATACTGCTAGGAACTTAGTTTTCAGAGATTTCAAATTGTAATATTTTTCTTTTTTCTATTTATATGAAGTACTTCAATGTATTTAAACAAATGAATGCAATGTATTCATCGATAAGAAATCCTATTGCAGAGCTTGTGATGGCTTCAGTTATGTAAAAGATCAAAAGTCTGTCTCATCCTTAACTCCTTACTCTTTATTGTGAAGTTTGGCTTTTGTCCAAATTTTTAAAGAAAATTTGCAATTGAAAAAAAAAAGATTTTTCAAAGCACTAAATCTTTCGTTTAATGAGCAGGGTGTTGAAAAGTGGGCAGTCCCCCTTATATACAAAGTAACTTCAATCTGTTTTGAGTTTTAAACTTGCTCCTTACTTTAGTTGAAAGATCTTTTCTATTTGTTTAATTACATTTCATGAGACTGTAAAGAATTATGAATGCAATATTTTTGGTAACGCAGAAAAAAGATCAACATTTCAATCATCTCTGTTTGGATTTTGATGTTGATCAAATAGTTCATGATAACTGACGGTAAGTAAGGAGAAATTATAACATATATGAGGGGATTTGCCCCCTCCTCAACACTTCACTCTTTATTTTGTGTCCCAATTCTTTAAAAACCACTTCTGGAAGACAAAGGTCGTTTAATTAGAGCAATACATAATTTTTTTTTAAATGCCAAAAAACTTTAGCGTGAAGATCGAGGTGTTGAAGAGGGGGCAACCCCACTCATATACATAATAATTTCTGTTCGTTATAAGTTTTAATGTTGCTCCTTACGCTCAGTTGAAAAATCTTGTTTTTTTTTATTTAATGATGCTTAGAGACAAATTAAAGTAAAAGTACATACAAATAAAAAAAGTAAGTAATTACAAAAAATAGACGAAAAAATAGCCTACTTATAAAATCTAAGATATAAACTCCCAGATGTCTGTTCTGTAGAGCAATGTCGAAGCGTTGGACGGATATTTTTTTTAACAATATCGACAGTTTGGAATTTGGTTATCAAACATCAAAATATATAATGCCTTTAGACTACTCAGTGTTTATAAAAAGTAACGCATTATCAAAGTAGTTTGGTCAAAGTAAAACGTTAAAACTAAGATTAAGAAAATCAAATAAAAATGTTTATCAAATATTTGCGATTTAATTTAGAATACCAAAAACCAATATATTTGACACCTTTATACTTCATAACCGTAGAAAATTAAATCTTGTTCAAAGTGGCAACTAGGTAAATACAATCACTCCTGGAAAAGACAAAAAACGTATCCGTTCAGGGGGAAAAAATTCCCAGCATTCCGTTTAGGGGAAACATTTCTGATTATGGTGGCTTCATATATCAGCTCAAGGGTGCTCTTGCATTGCAAGCAAAAGTTGACGGCATATTTTTACCGAAATTACCCCTTATTAAGTTGTTTACTATAATCATATAAACTTTCTTGTGTACTAATAACTGCTCTAATTATTAATAACAAATACATATTTAGGATCACCATAAGAAGCTGATTCTTTGATTTAATGTTATCAAAAGTTAGGCTCTTATACTTTCGTCATTGACAAGGATCGTTATTTACTTGCCATTCGTTACTAAGAAGTACTTGATTGTTTTTTTTTTGTTGCTGTTGCTCGAATCAAATCATATAGCAAAAATGTTTCTTGAAAACTAGAAAATACTCACTCAGTCACAAATTAGAACTTGTATTTTCCTTATTAAGGGTCAATATCTATTGGCAGGCAGCCAATAATGGAGCAACACACATTTTTTCCATGGTTTTTTCTCTATTTTGCTCTCTTTCCTTTGGTTTCCTCATAGTTACTTTATAGTAACAAATATCCAGGGGGGGGCATGGCCTCCCTGCCGGCGCCCATGTTATTTAGGGTAAATTATTTGACAATTTATAGATTATGCAATTTTTTGATTGTTTACACAGGATTTGTCATTAGGAAAGGGGAAAATGTTCGAACCTGGTTGTGTCACAAAATAGTAAGGGTCTAAATGTGAAACTTCATTGGATGCTTAGGGGCATTTCGAACTAAATAAAAATCCACTGTGTGCATCCTGGTTATATGGAAGGAGGAATAAAATTTGAAAAATGATTATTTAGAGAAAAAACGTAAGGATGATTGATAAAATACTGACAATAAAGAATACGGTTATTTTGGGGCAAATTATTTGGCAATATAAAATTATGCAATTTTTCGACTGTTTAAACACATGATTTATCACTAAGAAAGGAGGGAATGTTTCAAACCACATGTGTTCCAAAAGACTAAGGGTGTCAATGCGACACGCTAGTGAATGTTGAGGGGTACTTCTTAACTAAATCAAAGGGCACTATGGACAAATGGCTTATAAAAAAGGCGTATCTGTAATAGCTTAGGAATAGCTAAGGGTTTTAACTTGAAACTTTCAGGCCCCCTACTGCTGCTGCTTTAGCAACGGCTGCGACCATTCATTAATTTGACTGTAACTACTTGCGACTGTGACCACTTCCAATTGCGACTGCTTTCAGGCAATTTTAAAAAGGTTTTTTATCAACACCAGAGCATATTATTTGCATGTGGGTTGTCAAAAATTTCTATCAGCAATAGCCTTAGAAGAGCCAAGGGTATTAAGGTGTAACTTTCTGGGTTTGTTGAAAGGGATGTCGGAAAGTAATTGAGGGGAAGGGGGCTAAATACCAGACAACTAAAATTCATGTATAAGTTATGCCTCGCCCCCAACAGACCCTGGGGCAAGAATGAAAAATTATGCAACTTATCGATTGTTTACATGTATTATTTATGATTCAGAAGGGGGTGGGGAGGGCTATATCCTGGGTTAACAAAAAAAAAGGATGAAGACATTAAGGTGAATCTTCATGACGTTTTGACCATTATGAACAAAATGGCTAATTTTGATCAAATATCTTTGGAAGAAGGGTAGTGAAAACGGGCTTGGGAGGGGAATGGATTGGTATCAATCCCTTTGATTCTTATAAAAAGCACTAAAACTTTCAATTTTCAGCTGAATGAGCACCTTCCAAAGTTTCTACGACAACTCCTTCCATGTCAAAAAGATTAATAAACTGAAACTTTATTGCTCTTTACTTATATTGCATTTCAGAAATTTTTATTGAAAACCGCCAACAATATCTTCATTTCAACACAAAATTTAAAGAGGGCTAGCTAAATTGTCATAAAATAATTTGTTCTGGTACGCAAAAACTGATCACAGTTAGTGGAGAGAAATAACACACCCTGTAGCCGCACAGTATCTGAACCCCAGCCGCACAGTCGCAGGTACAGAGACCATCTTCTCCACACTACAAATTTTTATTTGATTTTCTTAATCTTAGGTTTAATGTTTTACATTGAACAAACTACTTTGATAGTGCGTTACTTTTTATAAACAATTGAGTCTAAAGGTATTGAATATTTTGGTGTTTGATAAAAAAAGTTCAAAACTGTCGATATTCTTAAAAAATATCCGTGAAAATATCATAAAAAAAAAAGTTTTAATGTTGCTCCTTTCTTTCAGTTGAAAAAACTTGTTTTTTAATTGAATTTCTGATTGTTTTTTTTACTAACGCCATGATACCTGGCCCCCTCCACGGAAAAATCCCCCTTCCCACAAAAATATCCTCTGGGCAATTCAGTCCTGGCGAAAATTTACCCCGAACAATTACCCTTAACATCTCCACGCCTAAAATTCAATCGGTAAAGAAAAAGCAAGACATAAAGGAATTTTGTGTAGAAATTCTGGCAAATTCACCAAGTGTAAAATTTCCCCTGAAAAGTTCACCCCCCTGGAAACTTCCCTCTCCATGGAAATTTCTCCCCGTGTAAAATCCTCCCAGCAGAAAATTTCTTCCTTCCCAACCCAAAGAATGTATGCATATTCTCAATAACAAATAAAGCAATGGGTAAATTTGATAAGTTAAAAACCTTTCCCCAGGGGCTGAAGGGGGCCATTTTATCTCTTAAGACATAGTTATTGGGCCTTTCAACTTAGCTGAAGAAAAAATCCATCTCAAAATTTTGATCAGACGATTTTGGAAAAAGGGGACGTGGGAGGGGGCCTAGTTGCCCTGCAATTATTTTTGTCACTTAAAAAGGGCACTAGAATCTTTTATTTCCATTAGAATGAACCCTCTCTCGACGGTCTGTGCCCACTGGATCAACACGATCACCCATGGAAAAAAAACAAGTAAACACGCATCCGTGATCTTCTAGCAAAATTACGAAATTCCACATTTTTGCAGATATGAGCTTGAAACCTCTACAGTAGGGTTCTTTGATACGCTGAATCTGATGGTGTGTGATTTCCATTAGAATTCTATGACTTCGAGGGGGCTTTCCACCTTTTTTTGAAAATCAGACAAATTTCCCCAAACACATCCAATCAAAATTTTCAGATAGCCATTTTGTTCAGCGTAGTTGATTTCCAGATAGAAAATATATTTTTGAGGAGGACACTCCCCCACAACCCTCAGGGCAAGGATTCTAAGTTATGCCGTGGGGGCATATAAGGTTTTTATAGAAGGCGTTGTCGTAGAAACTTCAAAACAGGCTCATTCGATTGGAAATTAAAGGGCTAGTGCCCTTTTTAGTAGTCGAAAGTGATAGGAGCGAAACAAGCCCCCCCCCCCACGCCCATCATTTCCCCAAACACATCCAATCAAAATTTTGAGATAGCCATTTTGTTCAGCGTAGTTGATTTCCAGATAGAAAATATATTTTTGAGGAGGACACTCCCCCACAACCCTCATGGCAAGGGTTTTAAGTTATGCCCTGGGGGCATATAAGGTTTTTATAGAAGGCGTTGTCGTAGAAACTTCAAAACAGGCTCATTCAATTGGAAATTAAAGGGATAGTGCCCTTTTTGATAGTCGAAAATGATTGGAGGGCAACTAGCCCCCCCCCCACGCCCATCATTCCCCCAAACACATCCAATCAAAATTTTGAGATAGCCATTTTGTTCAGCGTAGTTGATTTCCAAATAGAAAATATATTTTTGAGAAGGATACTCCCCCAAAACCCTCAGGGCAAGGGTTTTAAGTTATGCCCTGGGGTTACATAAGGTTTTTATAGAAGGCGTTGTCGTAGAAACTTCAAAACATGCTCATTCGATTGGAAATTAAAGGGCTAATGCCCTTTTTAATAGTCAAAAGTGATTGGAGTATAACTAGCAACCTCCCCCCCCCACGCCGATCATTTCCCCAAACACATCCAATCAAAATTTTCAGATAGCCATTTTGTTCAGTGTAGTTGATTTCCAGATAGAAAATATATTTTTGAGGAGGACACTCCCCCACAACCCTCAGGGCAAGGATTTTAAGTTATGCCGTGGGGGCATATAAGGTTTTTATAGAAGGCGTTGTCGTAGAAACTTCAAAACAGGCTCATTCGATTGGAAATTAAAGGGCTAGTGCCCTTTTTAATAGTCGAAAGTGATTGGAGTGCAACAAGCCCCCCCCCCCACGCCCATCATTTCCCCAAACACATCCAATCAAAATTTTGAGATAACCATTTTGTTCAGCGTAGTTGATTTCCAGATAGAAAATATATTTTTGAGGAGGAAACTCCCCCAGAACCTTCAGGGCAAGGGTTTTAAGATATGGCCTGGGGGCATATAAGGTTTTTATAGAAGACGTTGTCGTAGAAACTTCAAAAAAGGCTCATTCGATTGGAAATTCAAAGGGATAGTGCCCTTTTTAATAGTCGAAAGTGATTGGAAGGCAACTAGCCCCCCACGCCCATCATTCCCCCAAACACATCCAATCAAAATTTTGAGATAACCATTTTGTTCAGCGTAGTTGATTTTCAGATAGAAAAATGTTTTTGAGGAGGACAATCCCCCACAACCCTCAGGGCAAGGATTTAAGTTATGCCCTGGGGGCATATAAGGTTTTTATAGAAGGCGTTGTCGTAGGAACTTCAAAAAAGGCTCATTCGATTGGAAATTCAAAGGCACAGTGCCCTTTTTAATAGTCGAAAGTGATTGGAGGGCAACTAGCCCCCCCCCCTGCGCCCATCATTCCCCTACAAACACATCCAATAAAAATGTTGAGATAGCCATTTTTGTTCAGCGTAGTTGATTTCCAGATTGAAAGTATATTTTTGAGGAGGACACTCCCCCACAACCCTCAGGGCAAGGATTTTAAGTTATGCCCTGGGGGCATATAAGGTTTTTATAGAAGGCGTTGTCGTAGAAACTTCAAAACAGGCTCATTCGATTGGAAATTAAAGGGCTAGTGCCCTTTTTAATAGTCGAAAGTGATTGGAGGGCAACTAGTCCCCCCCCCCCTCGCGCCCATCATTTCCCCAAACACATCCAATCAAACTTTTGACATAGCCATTTTGTTCAGTGTAGTTGATTTCCAGATAGAAAATATGTTTTTGAGGAGGACACTCCCCCAAAACCCTCAGGGTAAGAGTTTTAAGTTATGCCCTGGGGGTATATAAGGTTTTTTATAGAAGGCGTTGTCGTAGAAACTTCAAAACAGGAACATTCAATTGGAAATTAAAGGGCTAGTGCCCTTTTTAATAGTCGAAAGTGATTGGAGTGCAACTAGCCCCCCCCCCACGCCCATCATTTCTCCAAACACATCCAATCAAAATTTTGAGATAACCATTTTGTTCAGCGTAGTTGATTTCCAGATAGAAAATATGTTTTGAGGAGGAAACTCCCCCAGAACCTTCAGGGTAAGGGTTTTAAGATATGCCCTGGGGGCATATAAGGTTTTTATAGAAGGCGTTGTCGTAGAAACTTCAAAAAAGGCTCATTCGATTGGAAATTCAAAGGGATAGTGCCCTTTGTAATAGTCGAAAGTGATTGGAAGGCAATTAGCCCCCCCCCATGCCCATCATTCCCCCAAACACATCCAATCAAAATTTTGAGATAGCCATTTTGTTCAGCGTAGTTGATTTTCAGATAGAAAAAATGTTTTTGAGGAGGACAATCCCCCACAACCCTCAGGGCAAGGGTTTGAAGTTATGCCCTGGGGCATATAAGGTTTTTATAGAAGGCGTTGTCATAGAAACTTCAAAAAAGGCTCATTCGAGTGGAAATTCAAAGGGATAGTGCCTTTTTTAATAATCAAAAGTGATTGGAGGGCAGCTAGCACCCCCCCCCCCCCCCTACGCCCATCATTCCCCAACAAACACATCCAATCAAAATTTTGAGATAGCCATTTTGTTCAGCGTAGTGGATTTCCAGATTGAAAGTATATTTTTGAGGAGGACACTCCCCCACAACCCTCAGGGCAAAGGTTTTAAGTTATGCCCTGGGGTTATATAAGGTTTTTATAGAAGGCGTTGTCGTAGAAACTTCAAAACAGGCTCATTCGATTGGAAATTAAAGGGCTAGTGCCCTTTTTAATAGTCGAAAGTGATTGGAGGACAACTAGCCCCCCCACACCCATCATTTCCCCAAACACATCCAATCCAAATTTGGACATAGCCATTTTGTTCAGTGTAGTTGATTTCCAGATAGAAAATATGTTTTTGAGGAGGACAATCCCCAAAACCCTCAGGGCAAGGGTTTTAAGTTATGCCCTGGGGGCATATAAGGTTTTTATAGAAGGCGGTGTCGTAGAAACTCAAAAAAAGGCTCATTCGATTGGAAATTCCGAGGGCTAGTGCCCTTTGTAATAGTCGAAAGTGATTTGAGGGCAACTAACCCCCCTCTCACGTCCACCTTTTCCCCAAACACATCCAATAAAAATTTTAAGACAGCCATTTTATTAAACGTAGTTTTAAGTTCTGGAAATTAGGTCTTTGAGGATTACAACTCCCCCAAAGCCCTCAGGGCAAGGGTTGTAATTTAAGGATTCTCTGAATCCTTCATATTATTTCTTATGGAAGGGATGCTCGTATAAACTTTAGAGAGGGCTCATTTGATTGAAAACTGAAAGTTCTTGTTCACTTTTTAAGAGTCAAAAGAAATTGAAGGGCAACTAGCCCCTCTCCCTCCTCCACGCCCTAAATGCATCAGATAAAAATTTTCAGATAGACATTTTGTTAAAATAGTTCAAAGTTCTGATAACAAAAAACTCCGGTGTCGACACAGCCCACCAGGGCCCAGGGGTAGGCGTTGTAAGTTACGTCCTGGGACATAACTTATTATGGGGGGTTTATAACTTATGGGAAGGGTTTTGTATGGGAAGAACACATAGGAAATCTATTATAATTATCCAATTATAAGGTTAAAATACATACTCTGTGATAGATGCAAAATTGCTTTGGCACACAAATTCCTATTAAGGTCAATTCCAAACAGTCGTGATCCCTTTGTGTCAGCAAGTGAAATGGTCTAAACCCCCTTATTGGAGCTATTTTTTCAATCCATTCATTGTTGTCAATCGCTGTCCACAAGTTATGCAAGCTGTCTATTGTTCATATATAAGGTTTTTATCAAAGAGGTAATCGTATAGACTTTGAAAAATGCCTCATTCGATTTAAATTGAAAGTTCTAGATCCGTCTTTTAAAGTCAAGAATAATCGGACAGTAAGCACCCCCCCCCCCCCATGCCATAAAAAATTGAAACTTTTTGCAGTCAAAAAACGAACAAAAATTAATTAAAAAAAACTTTCCGAAAAATAAGCTTTTCAAAGAAAAGCAAAGGTCACTTTAAACTTAAGCTCAGGAGATACAAATATCTGTTTAAATTCAAAATCAAAACGACCAGAAATTACTATTAAAGAATAAATGAAACCCAAAACGAACAGAAATTAAATAAACAATCATAGCAAAAAACATACAACAAGTAATAATATAAATGAATAAATAGATCTTAAAGCGAGTAATGCTTAGATTGAATATGGAAATCAAGCTTAAAACGAAAACAAATATTTTGCTATTAAAGTATAAATGAAACTTAAAAGGAACAGAAATTAAATAAACAATCAATGCGAACAAACATACAATATATATTAATGTAAATGAATAAATAAATCTTAAAACGAGTGAAACTTAAATTGAATATGTAAATCGAGTTTGAATCGAATAAAAATAACTACAAACAAGAGTTTGGGTATCGTCCCACTGCAGAAGCCTAAAACCTACTGCGTCATTGGCGCTTTACTGAAAATAATTCTTTGAAATATTTTCACTTTTGTAACTTTAAGAAATCAAAAATTAATTAAGATTTTAGGGAATAAATATCAGCATATGCGTATTAAATTGACAATGCACATTTTTTTTTTCAGTAGACTCATTTGATTTTTTTTCCAGTAAAGTACAAATTATATTCTGGCTTTTAGAAAGCATAGGGATTTTGAGCCCTACTCACATTAATTTATGCTCGTTTTGAGTTTGACTACAATATTTATTTTAATTTTTGTTCGTTTTGGGTTTCATTTATTTATTGATACTGATTTGGGGTAATATTGATAACTGATTTGGGGTAAAAAAAATTAAAATGAGTTTACTGAAAAAAAATGTGCATTGTCAATTTAATATGCATATGCTGATATTAATTCCCTAAAATCTGAATTAATTTTTGATTTCTTAAAGTTACAAAAGTAAAAATATTTCAAAGAATTGTTTTCAGTAAAGCGCCAATGACGCAAGTAGACTAGTACCTACCATATTGCATACGGCCATAGCAATTCCCATGTTATTTGCGTAGGTTATGTTCCATCCTGTGTTATTTGCCCACTTTACGTTCCATGGCACCTTTCCATGGCAGATTACCAGACTGATTATTGCTATCGTTGTCAATTGCATATGGAATTATACAAAACCTACCAGACAGGTTTCTTGGCTAACCAGACAGGTTTCTGGGCCAACCAGAAAGGTTTCTGGGCCAACTCTAAATTTCTTAGTATTGATATACGCAGTCCGGAACCTACAGGAAAACCTACAAGACCATGCACACTTTGAAACCTACATTCAACCCTACAAGAATATGGTCAAAAGTGTAATAGATTGAAAACCTACATGAAAATATACATTGGAATTGCGGTTGATTTGAACGGTATATGAAAATATACATTGGAATTGCGCAAGAAAAACCCATGGCTGTGTACTAGAGATTGTCAAATTGCGTATTTAGGAATGGTTTTTTATGGAAAGCTGTCAATCACCCATGTGTTATCCACAGTTACATTTTTGAAGTATGTGCTATCAAGAGCGGTTAATGATTTGTTCTGGACAATTGTCTTTAGCCAACAATAGTTTGATATGAATGTGTCGGTAGATAGGATTTGCGAATTTGATCCTATTAAGGTGGAGAAAAAAAAGAAAAGAGTTTAGCATTTGCGAATACTTTGATGTGTTGTCAATTTAAAATAGTTAAAAAATAAAAAAAATTAACAAGAAATGGCTGGAAAGAGTTTTGGGGGAGATGGGTTGATTGTGTACTGTATAATACACAAGTGATGTTTGGACAATGTTGTTAATTTAACAAGAAATGTCTAAAAGTGTGATCAGAAATTAAGAATTGTGGTTGAGAGGGGATTTTCCATGGAAAAGGGGAAGGATATTTTTACATGAAAATAACTTCAAAGGTATTTCGGAGGGGGTAGCTAACTTCATATACGGGATAATTTCCATTCGTCTTAGTTTTTAACGATGCTCCTTATTTCTAGTTGCAAATGCTTATTTTTTAATTTAATTGGGAATGAAAAGTCAAAGTCTAACATAAAGAACAAAATATTTCGGAGGGGGTAGCTCACTTCATATACGGGATACTTTCCAATCGTCTTAGTTTTTAACGATGCTCCTTATTTCTAGTTCAAAATGCTTATTTTTTAATTTAATTGGGAATGAAAAGTCAAAGTCTAACATAAAGAACAAGATATTTCGGAGGGGGTAGCTCACTTCATATACGGGATAATTTCCATTCGTCTTAGTTTTTAACGAAGCTCCTTATTTCTTGTTGAAAATGCTTATTTTTTAATTTAATTGGGAATGAAAAGTCAAAGTCTAACATAAAGATAAAGGTATTTCGGAGGGGGTAGCTAACTTCATATACGGGATAATTTCCATTCGTCTTAGTTTTTAACGATTCTCCTTATTTCTAGTTGAAAATGCTTATTTTTTAATTTAATTGGGAATGAAAAGTCAAAGTCTAACATAAAGAACAAGGTATTTCGGAGGGGGTAGCTCACTTCATATACAGGATAATTTCCATTCGTCCTAGTTTTTAACGATGCTCCTTATTTCTAGTTGAAAATGCTTATTTTTTATTTTAATTGGGGATGAAAAGTCAAAGTCTAACATAAAGAACAAGGTATTTCGGAGGGGGTAGCTCACTTCATATACAGGATAATTTCCATTCGTCCTAGTTTTTAACGATGCTCCTTATTTCTAGTTAAAAATGCTTATTTTTTAATTTAATTGGGGATGAAAAGTCAAAGTCTAACATAAAGAACAAGGTATTTCGGAGGGGGTAGCTCACTTCATATACAGGATAATTTCCATTCGTCTTAGTTTTTTAACGATGCTCCTTATTTCTAGTTGAAAATGCTTATTTTTTAATTTAATTGGGAATGAAAAGTCAAAGTCTAACATAAAGAACAAGGTATTTCGGAGGGGGTAGCTAACTTCATATACGGGATAATTTCCATTCGTCTTAGTTTTTAACGATGCTCCTTATTTCTAGTTGAAAATGCTTATTTTTTAATTTAATTGGGAATGAAAAGTCAAAGTCTAACATAAAGATAAAGGTATTTCGGAGGGGGTAGCTAACTTTATATACGGGATAATTTCCATTCGTCTTAGTTTTTAATGATGCTCCTTATTTCTAGTTGCAAATGCTTATTTTTTAATTTAATTGGGAATGAAAAGTCAAAGTCTAACATAAAGAACAAGGTATTTCTCAGACTAGTTATAGTACTGTACTATGGCATGAATTGCTTTCGAAAACCCGGATGAATTAGTTGAAATTAAAGTTTTAACAAGAAATGTCTGAAAAGCGCGATCAGAAATTAAGAATTGTCTTGAGGAGGGAATTTTCCATGGAAAAGGGGAAGGATATTTTTACATGAAAACAACTTCAACCGTGGCCCGCCCCCCACGATCAGAAATTGAATTATAAAAAAGTTTCTTCAACTGAAAGTAAGGAGCAACATCATCAAAAGCTATGAGCTTGAGAAAATTGCCTGATTATCGAAAAATAGGGAAACACCCTCCAAAAGTTGACAAGAATGGAATTGTCTTGAGGGGGGAATAAAAGTCTAACATAAAGAACAAGATATTTCGGAGAGGGTAGCTCACTTCATATACGGGGTAATTTCCATTCGTCTTAGTTTTTAACGATGCTCCTTATTTTGCTCCTTATTTCTATTTGAAAATGCTTAATTTTTAATTTAATTGGGAATGAAAAGTCAAAGTCTAACATAAAGAACAAGACATTTCGGAGGGGGTAGCTCACTTCATATACGGGATAATTTCCATTCGTCTTAGTTTTTAACGATGCTCCTTATTTCTAGTTGAAAATGCTTATTTTTTAATTTAATTGGGAATGAAAAGTCAAAGTCTAACATAAAGAACAAGGTATTTCGGAGGGGGTAGCTCACTTCATATACGGGATAATTTCCATTCGTCTTAGTTTTTAACGATGCTCCTTATTTCTAGTTGAAAATGCTTATTTTTTAATTTAATTGGGAATGAAAAGTCAAAGTCTAACATAAAGAACAAAATATTTCGGAGGGGGTAGCTCACTTCATATACGGGATAATTTCCATTCGTCTTAGTTTTTAACGATGCTCCTTATTTCTAGTTGAAAATGCTTATTTTTTAATTTAATTGGGAATGAAAAGTCAAAGTCTAACATAAAGAACAAGGTATTTCGGAGGGGGGTAGCTCACTTCATATAAGGGATAATTTCCATTCGTCTTAGTTTTTAACGATGCTCCTTATTTCTAGTTGAAAATGCTTATTTTTTAATTTAATTGGGAATGAAAAGTCAAAGTCTAACATGAAGAACAAGGTATTTCGGAGGGGGTAGTTCACTTCATATACGGGGTAATTTCCATTCGTCTTAGTTTTTAACGATGCTCCTTATTTCTAGTTGAAAATGCTTATTTTTTAATTTAATTGGGAATGAAAAGTCAAAGTCTAACATAAAGAATAAGATATTTCGGAGGGGGTAGCTCACTTCATATACGGGGTAATTTCCATTCGTCTTAGTTTTTAACGATGCTCCTTATTTCTAGTTGAAAATGCTTATTTTTTAATTTAATTGGGAATGAAAAGTCAAAGTCTAACATAAAGAACAAGATATTTCGGGGGGGGGGGTAGCTCACTTCATATACGGGATAATTTCCATTCGTCTTAGTTTTTAACGATGCTCCTTATTTCTAGTTGAAAATGCTTATTTTTTAATTTAATTGGGAATGAAAAGTCAAATTCTAACATAAAGAACAAGGTATTTCATTAGTTTATAAGACGGATCGTGAAAATCCCAAGGTTTTGTGTACCAAGAATAGACCGGAAACAACTTCAACCGTGCCCAGCCCCCCGCGATCAGACAATAAATTATACAAATGAATTAGTTGAAAATAAAGTTTTAACAAGAAATGTCTGAAAAGTATTTTTGGGGGGATGGGGCGATGACAGAGTGGATGTCATAGACTAGTTATAGTGCTGTACTCTGGCATGAATTGCTTTCGAAAACCCGGATGAATTAGTTGAAAATAAAGTTTTAACAAGAAATGTCTGAAAAGTATTTTTTGGGGGATGGGGCGATGACAGAGTGGATGTCTTAGACTAGTTATAGTGCTGTACTCTGGCATTAATTGCTTTCGAATACCCGGATGAATTAGTTGAAAATAAAGTTTTAACAAGAAATGTCTGAAAAGTATTTTTGGGGGGGTAGGGCGATGACAGAGTTTAAAAAAAGCTTAAGTTTAAAATGGCCTTTACTTTTCTTTGAAATACTTATTTTTCGGAAAGTTTTTTTTTAATTAATTACAAATAAAGCGAATCAACTTGGTTGAATCCTGTACTGCCACCATGTGGCATTGCTTCTTTTACAACTGGAAAGCCTAAAACATAGTTATTCATACTATTAAATCAATTAGCTCCTCAGAATTTCAAATTGATTGCAAATTCATCCTCTTTGGGGTAAAGTTGTAGTTTTTTGCCCTAAAACAGCAAGAAAACAAAACTTTCCCCTGGTCCAATATGTATGGTCACTTAAAAAGGAGCTTTAAATTTACGCTTGAAAGAGCTCCCTCCCAATTATTTTGGACCTTTGGTTTGGTACAATCTCCCCTGAAAAAAAAACAAATAAATACGCATCGACGATGGTTCTTTTGGAACAAAAAAATGCGAAATTCCGGATTTTGAAGATTGGAGCTTGAAACCTCTACGGTAGGGTTCTCTGATATGATGTACCTAATAAAGAGCTTTTCAATAAGATTGCTTGCTTTTTTTTGGGGGGGGGGTTCCTTTTTTCAAAAATCAGGCCAATTTTCTCAGATTTTTGGTTTTGGGTGGGTAACAATAAACTGAAAGAATTCTAAATATTTAGAATTAGCATAAAAGCCAATACTGCCGGTGTAGCAATTGTCACGAGAATTAAATTTCTAGTTATGGTGAATATTGGTCCAAGTCACTCTTTACATCCAGTTTTGTTTCACAAACTGTTTGATAAGATTCTCTTGTGACGAAATTTTTTTTTTTTTGAACTTGTTCATTTTTTTTAGTTGAATAGGATAGTAAAAAGAAAGAGGGTCAATTTGACAGCTGAATAGTAAGTTTAAATTTTGTTTTTCTTTCGATATTCTATTTTCTTTTTCTTAATGTATGAATGAATAACGGTTTTAAGTTCGAGGGGAAGAATTGTCCTGTTATGAAAGAGGTATATTTTAGATGGCCGTTATAAAATCAAAAAGTGGTATCTGTGCAGGCAGGATGATTTTTGAGTATCTCTACTCCCTGTGTAAAGTATTCTAAGGCATAGGAAATTGTATAAAGGCAAGTCTACAACTGTTATAATCTTCGAAAGCAATCTTTCTGTAATTTTGGTTTGAGTTTCATTTTCTTTTAAAATTAAATACATAATGATTAAATATATTATTGATTAAACAAATTGATCCTTTTGCCAGGAATCCTTGCGGTTTAAAATTCACTGTATTTTGTTTCATTTTGCAGGCAATTTAGTTGCACTTTTTATTTGAGAGTTCTTTTCTAAAAGTATTTAAAAATAAGCTTATTCCAACCAAAAAAATTCCTGAAATATATTCCATATCACCCAACCACCACTGATATTTTGGCGTTTGCCCCCCCCCCCCCGAAAATTTTCTGCTGTCGCTCTTGTATTTAACACAGCACGTTTATGAACTAACTAGGCCAAGTTCTTCTTTAATTGCCTTTCTCTTCTTTCAAAATCTTTGACAGCAACCTAACTTGACGGAGCATTTCCATTTGCATAATATGTTGAAATATTTGCTCATCATGCCAGCCGATTCAAGTTGAAACCCTGACTGTTTATCACCTGAAGACTGGTATTTATGCCCGCCTATTGAAACTAAATATGTAGCAGTTTAGTAATATAAAACTGATGGTAACAACTTTTAGTAGAAACAAATAAACTTATGGAAATGCCTTTTTTGAATTAATTAGGAAAAAAAACACAAAAAGTCAAGTTGTTCCTTTCAAAATCCTCTACAAGTCCATGTTAATTTTATTATACTTATATTTGCCGTTCTTTTAGACAAGTTGAAATAGAATTTGCACGAAAAAGCCTAATTTAGAAAGCCCAGAAAAAAAAATAGCAAACTCAGATTATGTTGCTAGATCAGGGGAACAGATAGAAACCAAAATTGATGCCTTTATGCGTCTGGTGTCGCCAGACAAGCTAAAAATACTTAACATGGAAGAGATAGCCGGGAACTTTTCTATTCCGTTCCCCTTAATAGTGTAAGATTACGGTTTTTCTCTATACAGTTTTGGTGCTACGGGAATAAAACCTTTAGAATTAGATATAAAAACCAAACTGAAGCTGAGGAATATGCTCAGAGTTCCCATCTCAACCCCTTCATCGCCAATAATATTCAAATGAATATATGCATAGGCTATTTACTGTCTTCAACTAATGCTTCAACTTCTCGTACTTCTCCTAGTATAATCACTGCTGGCAAGGCAATCCCAGAGCTTTTATTCATGTTTCGATTTCTTTTCCAATTTATATAAACTTATTAACGCTTTGAATTATAAGCTTTACTAGGAGACTGGGATTGGAGGCCAGAACTTAGAATAAACCATTTTAAACTTCAATTTGGGCTACAGATCTAGTTCAACAAGTTCCATTTACACAGCACGCCAAACCTTTTTAAGTTTATGAGAAGTCGGTGGTGCTCTGGACTAGGACTAAAATGAAGGAACAAACTCAAAAGCTTTTTCACAGATCCTATTTTATATTCTAGTTCAGTTCCTGACAGTTTATTTTACCTAATCTAACAAATTCCTTAGCTATTGAGAACCGATTTTTTCCGATAATGCGTTGAAAATTAAAACAAAAACTAACTTCCAAGGGTTAGTATCAGTATTGTAGGCCCTCTTCTTTTGACAAGACCCAAAGGGAGTGTATAATTGGAGCTACTAGTTCCTCAAGACGTTATTACGCACACCTGGGTCTTACACAATACTATAGCGCGCCTGTAATGGTATAGTACACCTGCATGTCACGTAATAGGGTTTGTTTACTTATGCAAATGATTTCTTTGGATGTTACGTAATAGGGCTCGCTAGAGTCCGCTAGTCAAACGGGACAGTCCAGGTTGCAAAAGATTGATCATGATCCAATATTTACATGTGAAGATGACGCAATCTGATGTGACTTGTTTTGGATCCGTTGGACCTTTATAACTCGGAAAAGTTTTAGTATTGAAGGTTTTGAAGGTCAATGACACGTGAGTTGTTAGATCTTTCGATTCAATCACTTCAGTATTGGAAAAGAGATCAGTGTTTCAACGTCAAGGATAATGTTCTTGGCATATTCTTTAGTGATGGAAGCTTTAACTCTAATGGATGTTGAAGGCGTTAACAATGGCGAAATGAAACCTAGAGTGCCTAAAGTAATAGCGGAAATTACAAGGGGTTGTTGGTTAACCCTAGAATGGGACAATATTTTTGCACGATATGTAAAATCATGGAACAAATTCAATTCGGAAGAACAGTTATGCTTTACAGCAAAAGTGAATATAATGCATATACAGAGACTATCAGACAGATTAAATGCAATAGTGAAATGCATTGAAGATAATGATCTGAATCAATCTATAATAAAGGACGAAGTTAGTTGGCTATTTTATTATCGAAAAAGAATCTTCATTCATTTTTAGTCTTTAATTAGTAGTGAGAGTGTCAGGATTAAAAATGCTTGGATTTGAGAAACAAAAAATTATACGCAATCTAGTGACGTGTGACGAATGTTTGATTCTAGATGATGATTTTCTAAAGTTATCTCTTCAAAGGAAAGTATTTTCTTGAAGAATGCTTAACAATATAATGAGAAATAATTCTCCATCTTTGGACTTTTGTATGAAACTTTTACGTCGTGGCCCAGATGCATTAACTCAATTAATTAACATATTAATTGAAACAAAATAAAATGATATTGTGGTTTTGCTTTTAACCACTACCTAGAAATTCGTTTAAGACGGTCATTTTGCTAAGCAACAATAAATAAGTCAAATAAGTTTTGTGATGTCATTCGATTACTCCTCCTCCTAGAGTACATTCATTTTGTTAATCGCGAGTAAGTTTCTTTTTGGAAGTGACACAGTCAACATTGAAAAAATGTTTTACACATGTCCATTATGTTTGTATAAATTGGGCAGCAGGTCAACTAAATTCAGTACTTACCCTGGTATCATTGCAAAAAAAAACGTAAACGTAATTTTAATTAATTTTTAAGGTCGTGGTTTTAAATTGTTTTGGGAGGAAGAACCTGGTCTACGCTTCAATTACTGGAATAATGAGAGAGTCTGGTTTTTCCGACATCGCTGTGAAGATACTGGCTACTATGATTATAAACATACTGATTTTTATTTGGCCGTTGAAGAAATTGATTCTTTATATGAAAATTTCATATGTGACATTCCTTTAAATAAGCGAATCGAAACACGTAAATTTTTTAATATGAATCAAAATAGTATTATTGACTTTACAAAGAGGAATAACAAAAATGAAGTTACATTATATTGTAGAAAATGTGACCCTGACTTCGCATGCCAAAATGAATAGTTACAAGTTGAATCCTGACAAGCCCCCGCCACTTATCATTACCGATGGTTACCTATACGTGGAAGAAGAAATCTAAAGGACACAGACTTTTTATTGTACATTAAAGTTTTATTAATAAACAAATTCACAAACATTTTTAAAGCATTTCACACTTAGGGTACTGAAATTTAAATTATACAGGTAGAAAACACGTGAATTTTATAATATGAATCAAAATAGTATTATTGACTTTACAAAGAGGAATAACAAAAATGAAGTTACATATATTGTAGAAAATTTGACCCTGACTCTGCATGCCAAGATGAATACAAGTTGAATCCTGAAGAGCTCCCGCCACTTATCATTACCGATGGTTACCTATACGTGGAAGAAGAAATCTAAAGGACATAGACTTTTATTGTACATAAAAGTTTTATTAATAAACAAATTCACAAACATTTTTAAAGCATTTCACTCTTATGGCACTGAAATTTAAATTATACAGGTAGAAAAGAGTATTTTCAACTAGCAAGTCGTTAAATCGAGGATTGTCTACACAAATGCTAAGAAATTCACTGTAAGTACAATAGTAATGCATGAAAACCACAGCTTTTGGTTGACAAATGTTGTGCTCGCTTCAGATTTTGAATAATAGATTTTCGATTTTGCTCAAGCAAGTTTTTGATGTGAGGCGTGTAGAAAGCATACGGTAGGCCAAGAGGATCAAAAAATTCAATATTCTTCGCTGTTTGAAGGATGCATAGCCAATGTCCTGTCTTTACAGTTGATGGACTACTATTAACAAAGATAAGGGTATTGTCAACACTTTGAATATGATCGAGGAAATCCGAGGGTATGCAATAGGATTTGTATTTGGACATGTAGGGATCCAAATTGAATATATTGACTATTTGAATTGCGTTCATGATGCCAAGTCTAATGGAACACTGCCATCAGGAGTAATTTCCTTATAGATTTCAAATTGATTTAGCGAGATTCATGTTATACTCTCCTCCAACGGTTCGGCAAAGGTACACTCTAAACGTACTGTGTTCATTAGGACTATACTCGTAACTTGAGTACCGGTCAAATCCAGTACAATGATACCATGAGTTTTTGCTAAAATTTCATCGGGACAGTTTTCAAATAGTTGTGAATATCGATCTAGGGATTGCATTGTCAATTCATATAGGGTCCTGTAAGATTTATCAAAGAATAAATTGTAGAGTGGAGTTCCAGTTACTCCACATACAAAAGATGAAAGTCCAAACATTTCAAATTTATGTGGAGAATTTGTCTATGATTCTATGGCACTTGCACTTTTTACAAAGACCAAATCATGTTTTGAAGGAATTTCACCATTGATAAATGACGAATCGGTGGGGGTGCGTGAACCCATAGCAATATGTCGTTGATTCGTAATTGTATGTGGAACAAGCAGTTTGATATTATTTCCACTAGCTCTTAATTTCTCAATTGCCAAAGCAACAGAACTCATAGCCTGTTGTTTCCGTACATGAAATATTGCCGAAGAGAGAGACTGTTACATCAAGTGCAGCGGCAACTATTTTCCACAAAAAAATAGACGGCGTAAGTTGTAACTTTATATCAATCTTAACATTGGGAGACAACCAATGAGCTATATTAAATATTTCATGATTCATTTTCCCAACCAAGTGTAAATCTTTAGTTGTCATATCTCTAAGTATGTTGCTAGTGTCTGTTTTATGTCATTTTCCGCTTTGTCGGGATTTCACTCGCTCGTCGAGGGATTGCGCGCCGGACCTGAGATTGTGTGAAATATTTTCTTTAAAATCTTTCATAGAGTCCCAATCGTGTAGTGTAGAGGATGCAAAACCCGCGGCAACCGGTGCAATATAGGTAATAGCAAGGGGTAGTGCAGAGCAAAACAAATTAGCAAACCAATTGCCGAGACTGTAACCGGACATTGACGAACGATCCCTGTAATAGTCCATTCCATAAGTTTCAGTTTCGTTTCGGAGTTCAGTGAGGTAACACCAAAATTGAATTGTATATTATTCCTATCTGGATTTATTTTGGTGAGGTCATAATTTATTCCAAGTGAGTTGTTGACCTGAGTTAACTTTAAGAGGATTATAAAATTGAATCTACTTTGCTTTTAGTTTGACCTATATTTCGATACTTATTAATTCAGTATTTTTTATTGAACTAATATAGACTTTTTAATTTGTGTGGTGATTGCGATAGCCATGAAAAGCTCTGACGAAACGCCTGAACTTGTATATTCTCCGGTTCTGAATTTTATTCAAAGCAATTTGCTAAGCGGAATTGAGGAGGATATTATTAAAAGACATGGTATGGAGTTTTTGGTCGTGAATATAGTCAAAGAAGCTAAAAGTTTACTGTGGCAAATAAGTGCACCTGAATCGGATTGCCCAGTACGTAAGGGGAACAATGCACTTTCTAATCATTTTAGTGACATTATTTCTCTGTTAAGATCTCTTGACAGTAGCGACACTTTTGTACCTATGTTTGTCATAAAGCGACCTACAGAGGTGCCATGTCTCCCTGCAAATGATTATACTTCTTTACTCTCTAAGTTTAATGAGCTACAACAAGTGGTTGTTGAAATGTCAGCGAAACTTGATAATTATCAATTGAATTTTCCTCAACTTCCGAAACCTACCCCAGCAATTGATACTCATTTGACAGTTATTGTCTCTAAAGTGCCTTCAGATCTGTCTGATCCGGTTAAACGCAAATCTGTTCTTGATCAAATAGCTGGGCATGAATTAGTTTGTAATGTGAAACCTGTTAAAGACAGATGGTATGTCAATATCGATAAATCTGCAACTGAAGATTTTTGTACATCGGTTCAGAACTTTATGACCGGAGCAACAGTTAAAGTACGATCCAAGCGCTTTTTTGGGATTCTCAGAGGTTTCCCAGTTGATGTTGACCTTTCAGTTATTAATAGACTGCAAGGTATAATAAGTGCGAATCGACTGGGCCAGACTATGTCAGTCAAGCTTGGATTTGAAGACTCCTTCACTCAGTCTGCTTATTTCAAAGAAGGAATTAAAGTTGGATATGAATTTTTTCGAATTCACACATTTAAAGAAATACCTAAATGCTGCTTCAAATGCCGATCATACGATCGCTTTCAAAGTGCTTGCACCAGCAATGTCTCAAAATGTGCCAGTTATGCTGGGTCACATCTTCCTACTAAGGATAGTCCTTGTAGTGCTGCTCCCAAGTGTGCTAACTGTGGTAAAAATCATACTTCTTATAGATTGTCCTGCCCTGTATCTAAGGAACTAATTTCGCTCTTCCACTTTTTGCAATGACTTTAGAGTTTTCAATAATATTGTTTAATATTAATGGTACTAAGGATAAGGACTTCGTTATCGATGAGCTCTACAATGAATTTGATTTGGTCAGTTTACAGGAACATCTTCTTGCAGATTTTAGCATTAACGTTTTGCGTCGGAGCCTTCATCATGATGTGTTTTTTACTACTGCCAGAGCCACAAGAGGCCGCCCATCCGGCGAGCTAGCTTGTGTTTTCAAGCGCAATCCTAATTTGGTTTCACCGGTGATTTTTTACTCGGATGAGTTTTTTTTGGGCTGTTCGTATAGGCACTATAGTTTTCATTAATTCTTATCTGCCTTATGATGACCGTTCTTCCAGATCTATGGCTAGATATGCTAAAGCCTGTAACACGTTGAAGTTTTTAGTGGAAAAAAATTCTTTCTATTTCTCTAGATTATATGATCATTGGTGACTTCAATACGGATATAAATAACTCATCAGTGAGAAGTGATTTGTTGTTAGATTACCTTCCATCCCATCATATTATACCCAAAACTCATCCGTATTCTTATATTCACCATTCAGGCAGTAAGAGCAATATTGATCACATTATTTGCTCACCTAGTATTACTACATCAATAGTGTTTGTACATGCTGAAGAACAAGACTTAGACCATCTCCCTATCTTACTTACTCTTACGCTGAATTTAAACCCTGCAAGTTTTTGTGAAGTACCCCGGTCTTCAAAATGATTTGAAAAAAGTAATTGGAAGAAAGCTGATGTTCCTCTCTATGCGTTTACACTAACAAGCCTTCTGTCTGCTATACGAGTTCCCTATCATCTGTTTCAGAGCTCTATACAAGTGAATTGCAAAAAGGACCTGGATTGCTATTATAATCAAATAATTAAACGTCTAAAAGATGCCGAGGCAGTTGCAGTGCCGCTGCAACGTGTTAGACGTGGTACGCAAAAACCTATTTGGTCTTTAGATCCTAATTTAAAAAACTTTGAAAAATAAAGCTAAGTTTTGGTTAAAAGTCTGGAATGAATGTGATAGACCGCCTTGTGGAATTGTATCTGACCTTAAGCGTAAGACGCGCAGTGAATATAAAAAATATCTTAAGTCAATGCGTTATCGTGGTATGGATTTTCCAGTGTCAAAGAGAGATTGGCGAAAAGTTATTAATTCTGAGTCGATTAGAAGTGATGTGCCAAGTATTGATTGTCTTCCTGCATCTGCTTGGCATGGCCATTACTCGTCTGTTTTTTCTAATGTTAATTACCGTGTGCATTCTTTGTATTCTCATTCTCTTTCATCCGTAGTTGAAGCAATTAAGAAACTTAAATCAGATAATGTTGATAATGATGGTATATCTACTTCTAGTGTACCGGAGAGTTTTTTGTGTGGTACTGTTTCTTCAATTTTAAAGAAGGGAAATTCTCCTTTTATTTGCTCTTCTTACCGACCTATTACTTTCTCTTGCACTTTTAGTAAAGTTCTTGAGCATGTATTACTACCTTTAGTGACTAATAATATGCTTGAGAGATAACCAGTTTGGATTTAAGCCCGGAGTAGGTTGTCAACACGCACATCGTGTATTATCTTCTTTGCTCCTTGAAAATTCTTCTAAGGAAAGGAGTATATATCTTTGTACTTTAGATCTATCAAAAGCTTTTGATAGTGTATGTCATAGTCAGCTTTTTTCTGCTCTTCGTGGTTGCGGTGTCATTCTATCGGGTTATTTTGCTTCTTTGGTGTTGGTACTCTAATTCTTTTCTTCGGCTAAAATCTGTGCCAGCATCTATTATTAAATTGAAAAGAGGTTTAAGGCAAGGTGGAGTTTTATCTCCGACCCTTTTTAATTTTTGTATTTCAGGAGTTCTGGCAAAGATATCGGCTACCTATCTCTCCGGTTTTTCTGATGTTTCATACCTGGCTTACGCTGATGATCTGCTTCTTAGAAGCCGTACTAAAACTGGTTTATCTAACATGGTTTCTTGTGTAGCCACTTCTTTTTCAGACATAGGCCTTTCTCTTAACGTAGATAAATGTAAATTTCTTTCTTTTAATAACATTTCTAGTACTTCCCTTCGCTATAGTGGCTTTACTATCCCTCTCGTAGATTCTCTTCGATAGCTCGGTATTTCTATTACTAATAGTCTTCCGAGCTTGCGCCAGCGCAGAGTCTCAGATATTAATATGAAAATTAAATTAGGATATGCTAAGATTAATGCCAATAGAGGTAAATATAATAAACTCGCGTTGGCCAAGCTCTACTCAACTTTTTGTGACCATTCAATTCTTTTTGCTTCTGGAATTTTTTCTCCTTCTGAAGAAAAATGAGTTAAAAAGAATCCGGATTAATTATTTTAGATTTCATAAATTTTTGTTGTTATTCCACCTTGGACCAAAAACCGGGTAATTATTAATAAATTTCTTGTTCCTAATATTACTGAAAAACTGGAAGCACTACACAGAAAACTTTCAAATACTGCTTGTATCCGTTTTTCTCCGCACCATCACCTTATCAGGTTTTTTCAGTCGTAAGTTCTTTTTCTTTTGTTTGTTTAGTTGTTTTTCTCTGTTTGGTCATTCTACATTTTTTAGTATTGTAAAGAGTAAGTAAAAATCAAATAATGATAATAATGATGATAGATTGTGTCCATATTTCTGCATATTACTGCTTATTAGACTCTGCAAGTTGTCGGTTTTTTTTCTCTCTTCCTCTTTTCCCCCTCCTTTCATGTTATTTCTTTTTTGTTTTAGTTTCTTTTAAATTATTATGTGTTACACTGTAACTAGTAATCTTTGATTTATATATTGATTTGTGTTGCATTTTATGTGTTTTTCCTCGTGATACTCCACGTATTGTACCTCTGTACAGTGTGGGTTAGAAATAAATAACAATAATAATAATAACCTAATTGTCGTGGTCTAAGAGTTGCAACATAGCAGTCAATATCAGGACAAACAAAAGTATTTTTTTTCTATTAGACCTCTCACTGAATGGGTCGAACATGGCATGTAATCACAGCCAAACCTTTTGTTATTGCCAAAGGATCGCCCAATTCACTTCTTATTGTAAACTGACATAGGCCCAAATACGAAGTGTTTACTGGAATATATTGAAAGTGTTTTATATTGTAGTGGTGAATGTGTTCGTGGGTGGGTTTTCGTTCAAGGACACGCAGGAGGGGGGACATTGGTATTACCGAATCTTGATGTCTCGACAAAGGATGCATTAAGAAATATACAATTTTCTGATGAGAAGCATGGTAGACAGTCTGCAAAATAACACGTTCCATGCCATTGCTGGTACCAGCACTTTTACCTTCGATAATATTCCGTTTAAAACAAAGAACATCTCTCAGATTATCGTTGAGATGAATCATTTCATTTTCGATTGGAGAGCTAATGTAAACCCTAACAAGCTCCATTGAATAGTTAAAGTGGAATGCATTACTTTTACGAGTAGAGATTTTGTAGAGATTTTTCTATTGATTAAACGATACAAATCAGTCATACTACCATATTCCTTGTATTTTAGGGTAAAATGTGGATACATGTCAGAGTTCAGCGATTTTATCCATTCCTCTTCCTCACCATGCACTGGCCAATCGTTTGGTCAAATGTTTATATCATATGTACGATCTTTTCTCAGGATATCAAAGTATTTTTTAGAATACAATCGACAAAAGCAACTTCATACTTTCCCTCGGATTTATGGCGGGGAGTGTTTTGTCGAAAAATCACTTGTTTTATTGAAATCTTCATAGAGAGGGTCAGAAGCATTGGACATGAATGTCACATAGAAATCATTAGGCATTATGAACGTCTTCAGCGGCAATCCAAGAATTAGAATCAGAGTTTTATCCAACCCAACGAACAAGCAACTGTCTCTTACCCTTGCAAGTTCGACTCTTTAATATCTTTTCAATTTGATATATTCCACTGGTTTTACTTTTTGTAATTCCTACTCGTAAAAAACACCCAGAATCTCTTCATCTTTCATACCACGTAGACTGTACATTAGAGGTTTAGTGTCTAAGACTTTTGACACTTTAAAAAGTTCAGTTGACCACAAGTAATTCCCCTTTTCAAAAATATTACTTGTTCGATTGATTTGAACTGTATCACCGATATCAATTTTCTTCTTTTTCACATGCCTCCTTTGACTGAAATATTGCTCAAGAAAAATACAAGAGTATTTTTACTATGATGAACTTCAAGAGGACTATGATTGGAAAGAAATCTAAGAGGACGTTGATTATAAATCAACAGAATTTGATCTAAATCTTGAATGAAAGCAGCAGTATTTTTCAATGTACAATATCTCGAGATTAAAAGTCGAATTTATCAGCCAATGCTGCCTTCATCGTGCTACGACTATGATAGAAAATGGTACTCTATTTAAAGAAAACCCTTTTTACATGTTGATTAACAAATTCACTACCCCGATCCGTTTGAATTTTCCTATAAGAATCTTGTTCAAAGATAGATTCAAGGGCCCTAGCAGATTCAACGCCTCTCTTTGAAAGCAATGGAATGGCATATGCATAGGAACTAAAAACACTGATTGCAAGTAAAATACACTTGTGTGGACTATTGGGTGTCTTTGAATCTCGTCTAGATGCCCCACATGTTTAAAACACTTGAATGTATTTACATGGGACATTTTAAAATACTAGGATATTAAAAAAAACGCTTGAGAAATGCCCCCCCCCCCCCCGAAGGGCGCGGCAGCCACTGTGGCGGCCGAAGGCCAGGCCGGAAGACACGGCGCCCGCTTAGTCAGGCGAAGGCCGGGGCTGGGCGCAAAATGCATGGTCTTGAAGAAACATAAAATAGTATAATATTAAGCACTTTTGAAAATACATCGATCCCCCCTGCGCAAAAAAATAAAACATATAAAAAACACCGCTGAGCAGGAGACTGAGAAAAAGGGGATCCTCTTCCGACCAACTATTGAACGTTCTTCAGACCAAGACGCTGTCTGTACTCTACAGATACTTCTCGATCTGAAGTAAGATAATGGCCGTGCGGTAGTAGTCTCACACCGTCCGCGCGCACATAGACTTTGTCTGATATGGATGACATGGCATTTTTCTCAACTTTAACTGTGTAGTGATTATATTTTAAAGAGCGAATCACCATGACCTTTGCTCTTGGAATTAAGTTATTTTCTCAACAGTTTCTGTACACACTCATGTCGAAATTTTCCTTTACATAGTGTGAAGGCACCCAATTGCAGACTTTTTTGATATCCTTATTGTGTGTTCGCTCACAGTACAAATTCAGACCTGCAAGCTCATATTAAGCCACTCCCCGTCTCATATAAGTTGCGTCCCGGCAACTTATTTGGGGTCTGGCACTTCATTAGCTCCGGGTAAACAATTTTGCCATGTATAGGGGCAGCATTCTCTCCGCTTTGCATAATCCTCGACTTCTTTGCTAGAGGTAGGAATTGGTCCAAATTTTCTTTAAATAAAAATAAAGTTTTAGTTTTTCATTATTTTAAAAAACATATCTTGTTTGATCATTTAAGAAATTTGGAAATTAGTTTTTATTAAAAGGATGTATATGGTTAAAATGCATGGGAATATGTGGCCATTTAAGAAAATTAGACATTAGTTTTCATTAGAAGAATGTATATGGTTAAAATACATCTTATTTTTCATACAACTTAACCTCAAACGGACCCACACATAGCCGTAATGATACGGAACTATGGGGGCAAATATTAGCAAATGATGTGTAACCCAGGGTTAGCGAGTAGAATTTAAACTTTAAAAGAGATTAAACGCACCTCCTTCTCAACCCTATTAAGGAGGGTACGGCAAAAATGGGATATTTGACGGAAAAATTTGAATTAACGAATATCACAGTCCTTAAATATTTTCTTTGCGTTTTTATCCTTGCTATAATATAGTAAAGAAAAAAAATGCTACAAAAGTTTTATATAACAGCGTTTAAATGTAATAAGCAAAAACATCTGAAAACAGGAATAAATTTCTAGTTTCAACATAGCACATCTTTTAAAATTCAATTTTAATATGCTGTGTGTCGCCAGAAATATGACTTCAAAATGAGTGCATAGTCCCTATGGAGGGGAGGAGGGGGCCTCACATAATAATTCATTATTACAGCCAAAATGTTCCTTGTTTACCTTTTTTATTCATTATAGAGAAAAATATTACCCGCACCTTCATTTAACACATAGATGTTACATTTATGCAACCAATTAACGCAAAGAAGCAATTTGTTTAGACAGTTCACTATACAAAGCACTTGTTAGAAGCGACCCCTTTTGGTAATTAACTAACGCTCGATCCTTGCAGATGTTTGCTAAAAAGTAACACTACCTGACGGTGGGGTATCACTAAAGGTTATGGTAATTTTTGACGGCTGTTAATAGTATCCCTGCTAGAAAAGACTTCAATGAGCAGAAAAACATATTGAAAATGCAGATGAGAAAAAGCATATATTTTGACATAATAAACGAGATTAATTTATCAGTGAGAGAATTATGTAATGGCAGGGGGTAGAGTTTCAACTGTAAATCCAATATAGTAATAATAGTAAGTCAAATTTTACTAAATGCCCTCTATTTTTTGGTGGGAGGAGGGGGTATCCTTAATATACACAGAGAACTCACCTGCATATAGGCAGAAATCCAGCTCTTTTTAAATTTTCTATAAGCTTCCGTTTCTTTAAATCGAGTTGTATGTTCAAAATCTAATATAAGGTTGATGAAAATATTCGTTCAATACCCGTTTTATACCCCCGAGAACAATAGAAAATTACCCGCTCTTGCTAGAAGAATAACAAGCCTTTCTTCCTAGAAAATCAATAAAGGAATACATGACGCTTCTATTCCTGGAAAGAGCGGAAAAATCCTTTGCTTGTCTTGTAGGAAGAATAACAATCCATTATTGCTAGAGAATCAATAGAGGATCACGCGTTGCTTCTAATCCTGAAAATAGCGGGAAAAATTCTTTGTTTGTCAAGAACAAAAGGCTATGTGTCTGAAGCATGAAAATATTTGATTATGATCAGTTTGGACTATGCCCCTACTTGAGGGGCTCTGAAGGTTTTTCCTGGCCCTGGAGGGGTTTTTAAACGTAACAATCACCTAAACTTTGAAGAAAACATCCCCATTTTATGTAACAAGCGCCTGCATCTTGAAGAAAAAAAGACCCCAATTACGTAATAACAAGTCACGTAAGATAGCGTCAGCTTCAAATGTAAATATTGGACCATGCTCAATTTTTTTAACAACCAAGACTTCCCCACTTGAATAGCGGACACTAACAAGCCCTATTACGTAATATCAAAAGAAATCCTGAAGTCAACAACCCCCTATTACGTAACAACCAAAGAAATCATTTGTATAAGTAAAGAAACCCCTATTACGTAACAACAGGTCACGTCATATTGCGTCATCTTCACATGTAAATACTGGACCATGATCAATTTTTTTACAACCGGGAATCACCCGCTTGACTAGCGGACTCTAACAAACCCTATTGCGTAACATACAGGTGTACTACACCATTACATGTGCACTTTAGTATTAAGTAAGACCCAGCTGCGCGTAATAACATCTTGAGGAACTAGTAGCTCCAATTGTACACCCCGCATTGGCCTTGTAAAAAGCAGAGGGCCTACACTACTAGTATCGTCAATGTTCGCCCTTAAATCAGTTTTTAAAAATGCTGTATAACTCAATGTGTACGCAAGAGGAGGGGGGGGGTCTTATGGCCTGTGTCCCCATAGAAGAACCCCTTAAGAAACTTGCACTGTATTTGAAAGTGAAACGATTGTAGCTGTTGGTTTTCTTGTTCTCATTTAATTTGGTAAAAAAGATCAGCTAATCAAATTTTTATATTTGGATATATTTTTGAAAGTGAAACGTTTTACCTTTTGAAAGTGAAACAATTTTAATTTTGTGTTTTGTTTTTCTCATTTATCTAGTGAAAAAGATTAGCTTATCAAAAATCTATATTTGAACATATTTTCAAATTCCCAGCCATGTGTAACCCAGAGTGCCTCTCAAATTAAGCAAGCAAGCTCAAATTAAGCTTTCACTGTATGTCACATCTGCAGCGCAAAGGCTCTTATAATAGAAAACCAAATTGTTAAAGGGACGATAAAATAGTTTACAATAGAAATGAATTTGTTGTTATTATTTAGACACAAAATCAATTCCAGCACTGGAATTTTTCAGTGACAATCTACTATACATGATGGATATACAGAAGCTATCATGGTTTGTTTTAACTTCTATAGACATATTAGAATCAATAGTACATAAATTGTATTCGAAAACTGTAACCAGTACGAAGTACTGGTTACAGCTTGTAACCAGTACGTTTAATTTCACGAAGAAAGTTTAACGGCGATCACCCAAGGCGCTCTTGAGGATCAATGAACCCTGGCACAATCAATTTCTATGGCCTTGAATGTTAGTTTGCGCAATGATTTAACCTAAGGCCCGTGGAGGAGCAATGAACTCTTACAACGTAACTGATTTCTCTGGCCTTGAGTGTTAGTTGCGCGATGATTTAACCCTAAGGCACTTGGAGGTGCAATGAACTCAAAGCAAGGGTTATAGCGAAGTTGCACAAAAATTTCCACAGTTCCTTTGCATGCAATAGATACTGAGAGTTTTATGACTCCTCCCCGCAATGAATTCTACGGGTTTTATCTTCCCGCAATGAATTCAGACGGTTTTACAACTCCTTCCGCAAGCCATAGGAGATAACCGGTGATTCAGCATTAGGAGTCATTGAACTGTTACTTGCGCGATTGCGTAATAACTTTCTCTGGCCTTGAGTGTTAATTACGGAATGAATTATCAGACGAGTATAGGAAAAACACAGTGCGTAACTATTGGAGTCAATGAATGTTACTTGTGCTACTGCGTTAAAACTTCTTGTTGATTAATTAGTAAGGCAAGTCTAATTGCTTCCGATTGGGTGTGGTCTTTTTCGACTGCTAAATTAATTCCGTAAGTCCAGACAAGGCGATGCTAATGGTGTACTGGAAGACCAATGAGATTTGAACAAACCTGGTAATGGAGATTTCCTAAGGCACTCTTGAGGAACAATGAACATTGAACAAAGCCGGGCAATGCAGTTCTACCTTTCTTTATGCTATTTTGAAACAGATTGCGTAATGATTGAAGATGATGGCTAAGGAGTTTACGATGATTTCAGAAATATTTGACTGGTGTAGGATTTGAACTGGGGAAACCTAGGATGAAGGACTGACTTTCTAGTCAACTGAACTAACTATTCGGTGTTGATAAATTGTTCTTAGAAGTACATTGACAAAACACTAACATATAGCCTTGTTAATTAACAATTAAATGAAATGAGCAGTATCCTATTATTACGTATTATGTAAGCTCTAAATGGGTACCTGGAGAAATATGGGGAAGGTAAACAGGAAGTTGTGCGAAAGCATTGTATGGCTGGCCCCCTTCCATTGCACTTCCTGGCTGAAGGGCCTTGAGACGGAGATCAGCACCGCCGGTTCGGACCTTAAGGGTCTAGTGCCGCATTCTTTACCTTTACCTTTTTAATACGTCCGACCATGCCCATAAGCACTGCTCTTTTCTTATTTAGTGGTTTAAGATCACGAAGACGGCTTAGCGGCGATTTCCCAAATACTGTTATATACCTAAGTAAAGTCATTGATGGCGATATTTTGAATTTATGAATTATTTGTCTGGTATAGGAATTGAACGTGACACACAAGATTTCCTACGGTAAAAGAATGATGCGTTAGTCAACTGAACCAACAACTCAATGATATTATTATGTTCTTAGAAAACACATTCTAAACAATTGCTTTCATGCAGTTGCTATGCCATTGAATTTTATGTGTTTGTATATCATATATCATCTTTAGTTTAAAAAAAACAGCCCGTCCTTCTAACTATTCTTGAACATTTGAATTAAATATACGGATTATTTTCGAACCTGGGCCTTCAGAGGGAGTAAAGAGCAATATTAAAACTAAAAAAACATAAACACTGCCTTCGGATGGCTTGCGAAGTTAGTCCTTGAGGTGAATATTAATTATTTTTTATTCTGAACAATTTTTTTAACATAGATATTTTTAAAACTTTTTTTCCATGTCTGAAAACGACTTTAAATATACTTATATCAAAAGAAATTCACTTATTATATTTTCAAAATACGAAAGGAAACTGATATATGCTAGTCGCAATTTTTCTTTTCGAAAAATACTGTTCGTAGTAACATTTTTTTAACTTAAAAATTCTTCCATCTTTTTATTTTAACTTAGAAAAATTTTTGGGAACTTAAATTTTTTTCAACTTTTTTTTCATGTCTTAAAATGACATGTTATCTTGGGTGAACATGGTTTTTGGATTTTTCTTTTTATGCGGGCCGCCCCCATGGTACTCTGTGGTTGGTCATCGACAGTAGTTGGTTTATTATATGTTTTTAATCAATATTAAATGTGCACAGGAAGGATAAGCACTTACATCATATTTAAAAAAAGGTGAAGATGAAATATTTCAAGAAATTATGCATACATGATAGTGTTATTGTAGCACTGAATGCTGACAAATGTAAATATTTGAAATACAAGACAAGTACTAATGGTGACACTTTTTGAAACGTATGCTTACATTGTCATGACAGTGAGAGATTA
This sequence comes from Artemia sinica, assembly GCA_027921565.1. Taxonomy (NCBI): domain Eukaryota; kingdom Metazoa; phylum Arthropoda; class Branchiopoda; order Anostraca; family Artemiidae; genus Artemia; species Artemia sinica. The sequence continues at coordinate 38,606,153 of CM051274.1, forward strand.
AATTTTTTGGAGTATCGAAAAAATTCAACTCTTATGAGGGTGGATATGCGAAAGTGAGATCTCCAGAAATGATACCACTCAAAGAGAATGCAAAGATAAAAATAATAATTGATGACAGGGGGTTCTTGCTAGTGTTTGTGGTAACACGTTAGACGTTGATGAGCCCTATTGCAATCTTTCGGGAATTAGCATTCCACGGAAGGTAAAAAGAAGAAAAGCGTACTCTTCTACCAATATAATAAACCATATTTTGTCGACGTGCAGGAACTGTTACATGTGTAAAAATAATGTGGTAACAGATAGTGAAATCCCAGGCCAAATAAAAAGGGCATTTGGCAGATAATATCACCAAGAAAATTAAACAAAATTAAACGAAAGGCAAAGTACCGTTGAACGTTAATAGTATCATTGGTAGTTTACCAATAGAAACCATCATTGAACAATATAATAGCAATGATAAAAAGTGTGATGAGCTTGTAGGTGAAACTGAGTTTTAAGTTGTGTTTGACCCCAAAATGAAATAAGCGCCATGTCAAGATAAAACATGATGAGTTATCTTTTGGAGTGTATTCGAAACATTCAAATTTTTTATGATGATATTAATATTATGTAGTAAAGTACGTGCCATTATTTCAATAAGATTATTTCATTGAATCACTTTGTTATGTTTCCAATGTCTTTAGGCTAAACTAGCAACTCCAACATTTAGAATGTTTAGTCAACAATAAGAGATGCAAGAACTGGAATTTTCAGACACAGACACTACTACCAGGCTCACAGGTGGCGTATTGGAGGCGTATTACTTATCCGTATAGGTGGATAAGGTTTTTACCAAAGTCTGAGAGAGATGAACCAGATTCTTTTTAGAGTTAGAGAGATATAAATTCGGAACTTATCAAGATTCAGAGGCATTTTGTTAGGATTTTTTTCAAAAGTCAGACACATAACATTTTCCCAAAGAAGAAAATAAATTACACTTCCGTTCTGAATTTTCCCAAACAAGAGAAAAAAGCTCTACATCTGCTCTTAATTTTCCCAAAGGAGAGAAAAATTTAAGCTTCAGTTCTGAATTTTCCCAAAAAAGAGAAAAAAAGTTCAACTTCTTTTATATTTTTTCTAAAGAAGAAAAAAAGATAGAGTTCTGATCTGAATTTTCCCAAAGAAGAGAAAACAGCTCTTGTGATATGGTAACATTTATACTAAGTTAAATTAAAAATGCCTCGTCAACTACCTTATTGTTCTTTTAAAAAAAGGAAAAAAGACTAGACACTACTTTAGCTTGTGTCGATAAGCAACGCCGTGTCCAGGATTTTTGTGCGGGGAGAGATTAAAAAAAAAACTTTAAAAAACGCATCAACAATGTTCAAATATATACATCAATAATTTTATATATATATATATATATATATATATATATATAATATATATATATATATATATATATATATATTATATATATATATATATATATATATATATATATATATATATATATATATATATATATATATATATATATATATATATATATATATTATATATATATATATATATATATATATATATATATATATAATATATATATATATATATATATTATATATATATATATATTTATGCATATATATACATATATATATGTAATTCAAAATTTTTCAAGACGGGAATTTCGGTGCCGCTTAGAAATAAATATCAGAAACTTTGCGTATCTAAAATAGCACTTATTATTCTTATGTATGTCACTCTCGGCAAGTAGATGAGCCGCACTGGCGAGGTAAATAACGTGAAGTTGGCACATTGAGCGATAAATAGAAGCAAGTGATTTTCTGGAGTATCGCCCCCGATTTGGAACAACAATCCCGTAAGCACGTTTAATGGCGGTGGTCGTGTGCTTCACAATGGATTTCCTGGTTTTGTGGAGCGATTCAGAAATGTTTAATCCGAGGTATTTCAACTCTGACACAGCAGGGACTTGAAGATTTACAAGGGAAACACTATCGCTCTTAGCCGTGTTGAAAGCTAGAAACTCGCACTTTTCAATGTTAATAAAAAGTCCGATTGACTGAAATTCGTCTTGCACTGTTTAAGTTATCTTTTAAGTCTCTCTTCGATCTGCTGAGAAGAAGAACATCGTCGGCGTAAGCTATATAAGATAAGTCGGTACCCTGAAGTAGAAAATATGAAGAGATATGATTCAGAATATGAGAAATTGCATATTTGAATATGAGGACTGAGAACACTGCCTTGTCTTGCGACTCTTTTGACTTTAATTGTTTCTGAAACTGAGTCTTTCCATTTAGCAGTAACTGTTGAATTTGCTTACCAAAATTTTATAGTATTGACGATACTCACACTTGCGCCGCTGTGTTAATAGAGCATTAAGAGATTGCATGTGATTAATACTATCAGACGCTTTCGATAAATCAACATTGCACACATAAAGAGGTGACTTTAGTCTCTGAATCCATTAGCACGTTTGCTAGTAATCTATGGGCATCTGGGCAACAAACAACTTTTTTGAATCCAAGCTGGTTATCTCCAAAGAGTCCGATGTCTAGCTCGGAAAAAAAGCATATTCAAATATTTTACTCAAAATGCACGATACACAGATAGGTCTGTAAGATTTACAATCATTGGTGTTTTTCCCATTCTTCGCAATCGATGTTATAATTCCTTTTAGGAAACTGTCAGGAACAATACCCCTAGTGACGCACATCTGGAAAAATAAGTTGCAGATAAGAATAAAAACTATCAGGTAAGTTTTAAAAGTGCATTATTGAAAGACCGTCATCGTCTATCCCGTTCTTACCTTTAGACAGAGCTTTTCTTAAGGCGGTTTTAACCTGTTTCAGAGATATGGCGACAACACAATCCTGTCCTGAAAAACGTTCAAGCCAGCTAATAACCTTCTCCTCATAATATTTGCTTATGGCAAGATTTTCGATCCCGTAAACTGACGTGTAATAAGTATTGCAATCATCCATAGTCAGAGAAGAACTAGGTGAACTTCCATCGGTTCGGATTATATTTTGCCACGATGTCGTATTTCCGGTGAAATGTTGTCCCATAATATGGTATTTTTTCAGCTCAGCTTTATATTTCAGTTTAGTGATCCGTTTCAACTCAAAAACATTCCCATATACGGGTCTCCCCCATGCAATACAAATGATCAGCCATATTTTTGCGCGTTGCTTCGCAATCTGAAGCTCAACAGACTTCGACCATCTCGGTTTTTCTGTGCCAATCTTTACACTCCTAGTAGGGACTGCTGTTGATTCGGCCATTTTCATGGCATGAACAATCTGATAGTAATAAGTGTTAAGACAAATCATGGCAGATTCTTCAGGAAGACTGGAGCATAGTAAGTGGAATGGCACTTTGATGCAAGAAAGAATTGATGAGACGGTAGCCATATACAAGTCAGCATCGTATTTACTACAATTCTTCTTCTCCACCCACCTTTTTGTCTTTTGAATATTAATGTTCTGTGATGGCTATAGATGAAAAGACAGTCCAAGATATATATATATATATATATATATATATATATATATATATATATATATATATATATATATATATATCTATATATATATATATATATATATATATATATATATATATATATATATATATATATATATATATATTATATATATATATATATATATATATAATATATATATTATATTATATATATATATATATATATATATATATATATATATATATATATATATATATATATATATATAAACGAGCAATAAGTGTGTATTTATTTATGTATGCATTTATTTTTTCTCGAAAACGGCTCCATATTTTTTCGGGAAAATTGGGATTCTAGGATTTTCTGGCCTAAAAAAAATTATTTACATCGGTCAAAAATTTGAGAAAATTCGTTAAGAGCCTTAATTCTGGATAAAAGATTCATGTACGTGACGTCATATTTATATGCATAATTTTTGCAATGATATCATGTACTAACATAAAAGTCTGCACTCATGTTATCAAGTTTCTACAAAAAACTACATTCAGTTATAATGTAAACTGCAAAAATATTTATGGTGTCTGAGCAATAATTTAAATGTTTCAATTCAAACTAAAAAAACACCTGAAAATTTTAAAATTATTTTGGTTTTTCATTAGATTTAATATATTTGATACGTGATTAAGCTTATAGTTTTGAACACAACCAGTTATATAATGCTAGTAGAAAGACCCAAAAACAAAAATTTGCAATTACTACAAATGATGATTCTTTGGAACCACCACCTGCACTATCAAACGCGATAAGACCGAGAGAATGGCCCAAACAAATTACATTCACAATGGGTGAAAATCAACAACCTGGACCATCCATTGCGACAAGACAAATACGGGCAGCTAATGCAAAGGGCATTGCTAAATGTATATATATATATATATATATATATATATATATTATATATATATATATATATATATATATATATATATATATATATATATATATATATATATATATATATATATATATATATATATATATATATATATATGTATATATATATATATATATATATATATATATATATATATATATATATATATATATATATATATATATATAATATATATTATATATATATATATATATATATATATATTATATATATATATATATATATATATATATATATATATGTATATATATATATATATATATATATATATATATAAATATATATATATATATATATATATATATATATATATATATATATATATATATATATCATGCAGAATTTTCCTCTTAGATGTCTAGTCACATAATGAGAAAACACAGAAATTCACAAATAATAACACAGTGACTTTTTTAGTAATTGTTTGAAATCAAAACTATATCGAAAAAAATAAACAGGAATCTAGCATTTCTCCCCTTCTCCAAGTTTTCAGCAATTATTCAAGAGATGTCTCTTTTTTATATAGTGAACCATCGATTTTCCGTATGATTACATCGCATGGCAACCGTGGATAATAATAGTAATAATAATTAATTTATTACCCACTATGAACAAAAAGAAGTGGAGCACATCAAAAAAAAAAAAAAAAAAAAAAAGCAAACTTACACACCTAAGAATTATTTACATAAAACGACATAAATTATGGTGCGCAGTAAGATCTGCAGATTCCGACACCTTTCACGCAAGCACAGTCACTTTTTCCCGTAAATCAGGGAGGTCGAATCTCGATATTAGATGCCGGTTCCGGAACCACGGAAAACATGGACTCAAAAAGTGAATTTTAACGTGTTGCATTTACATTAAATTATTACACTGATATTCTTCCATTTCTAACAAATTATAATCTAAAGTTATTCTAACCCAAATAAGTCATTTCTCCCCTTGACTTTCTCGCAACTCTATTTTTGTTAAACAATAAAAAACTTTAGCGTAAAGAGCGAGGCGTTGAGGAGGGGACAGCCCCTTTCATATACGGAATAATTTCTGTTCGTTTTAAGTTTGAATGTCGCTCCTTACTTTCAGTTTAAAAACCTTTTTTTTTTATTTAATCTAGGTAAGAAATGATCTCTACAATTTCCAAAGACAAGAATAGAATTATATAAATTTAGTATGCATTAATGAAATTTTTTAATAGTATATATTATCATCAAATACCCTATCTCATTAGTGAAAAAGTACCACGGTAGCCATAAATAAAAAATATTTGCTAATCATATTATCGTTAGCAATAAATAAACAAAAAAACGAGAAAAGAAAGAAAACATTGCTTTCCCTTACGCTTGAATTAAGAAAAGAAAAACTAACCTGAAGAATTTAAGCTTGTGTTTGCGATTCCCTCTGTCCTTTCCATTGACAGATTTCCAGTGAGCTTTAGAAAAATCAAAATTAATCATGTGAATGTGGAGACTTTTCTAATAGAATCAGGATGGAGTTGAAGTTCAAAAACACATAAATACATCTCTTAGCAACATCAATATTGCTACTATAAAATTTTAATTTCACTCAGTAAATAGATAAAAATTACCACTAACCACATCACCTCCAAATCCCAGGGCATGATGTAGAAGAGGGAGGGACAAATAATTTCAAAAAATACAAAGAAAATTTCCCTGTCCCCTCAATACAACAAATTAAGAAAAAGGTTACTAGAGTATCATCTGTAATAACGGGACGGAAGGAGAGAGGAGGGTACAGTATGATCTGTAATAACGGGACAGAAGGAGGGAGGAGGGTACAGTATCATCTGTAATAATGGGACGGAAGGAGGGAGGGGTATTGCATAGGTTAAGTGTAAACAAGCTTGTATTTTTTTTCCTAGATCCGCATTCTGTTTGCAAAGAATGCGGATTCACCTCAAACTCAAGTAAAACACAAAGAAATCTGAACAAGCTGAAAAGCTTGACGCATTTGGAGAAAACTTTTCTAAAGACTCTTAGCTGTTGAAATAAGGGATACTCAATGAGATCAAAAGAGGTATGATGAATTATTTGACAAAATGAGACAGATTTGTATGTACAGAAATAGCTAGATAGACATGATGAGAAAAAAAACTGAAAAATTACTTTAGTGAACATTTCCTTCATTTTTGCTCAGGAAGTTACAAAGTTGGGCAAAAATAATGAAGAGGCGATTTTCACTGATACATTTAAGACATACGTATAATGACATTATTAACTAAATAACAAAAAAATGCATGTGAGAGTTGGGATGAGGTCAAAGCTGGCAAGATTATACGGACTGCAGATAAACAGCAAATTAAAAATTCATTTAATTTGTAATGGTTAAGTTTATCAGACCTGCTGTCATATATAGTATATATGTTTATGAACCTGGCAAAATTTAACCAGAAGTGGTGACCTGGGGTTTTATGATCTTTCTTTTTTTCAAAAAAATACAGTCTTCAATTTTAATAGATCCCATTTATCCAGTGATTGTAAAGAGACATTATAGAACCTATAAAAACTATAGTAATTCGAAGAAATTATAGACATCAGTTATTGTCTTGTTCAGTGAGTAATAGCAGTTCTGTGTTTAGAATATTAGTTGTAATTATTTGTTTTGTTTTTTCTCTTTCTTTCTCCAGTGTGTTTAGTTGTCGCTTTTTCATATGTGTTTTTTTTTACTGTTTTTTTCTTCCTTAAAGTTTCCCTTTTTCTTTGAGAGAGGCCCCCGGAGATGAAGCCGAAACATTCGGATTTTTTTATTCATAAAACAAAAAGCAGGTTGGGACTTTCAAGTCAGTGAAAATTGTTCAAACCTCAATTGAATATTTCGGCCCTATATCCAAGGACTGTCTTCAGTAGAACAGATATATATCAAATAAGACTTGGGGAAACTTGGGCAGTTAAAGGTCGCATTTTACTGTAAGTCTTGTTTTATTTATATATGTTTTGCTGAGCAAGGCCCTTGTATATGGGGCCGAAATATTCACTTGAAGTTTGAGCAAGTTTTACTATCTTAGAAATATTGTTTTACTTGCTGTTTGTCTTTAACGTTAATAACTTCTTATAGAAAAAAAAGACATGTGTCTCGACCTGTAAACTAGCAGAGGAAAGACTTCCATACAAGGAAAAATCCACAACCAATCAAGTCCCCCTACCCCAATAGCAATCATATTCAAAAAGCATCCCAAAATATGGCCTAAATGGTCTTGTCTGTAGTCTCATGTTGAAATAAATAGCCTCATATTATAACTTCTTTTTTTTAAAGAGGACCCTTCCCCCCCCCCCCCCCATCCCAACTTTTAGCTCTTTTTAAACATGCCAATCTGAAGTTTTTCTTTGATATTTACATATATATATATATATATACATATATATATATATATATATATATATATATATATATATATATATATATATATATATATATATATATATATATATATATATATTATATATATATATATATATATATATATATATATATATATATATATAATATATATATATATATATATATATATATATATATATATATATATATATATATATATATATATATATATATATATTATATATATATATATATATATATATCTATGTTCTGTATGAAAATAGGCAAGTTTTTGAGACAACAATTGCCTGATGCAGAAGTAAAGCGATTGCAAACCACTGTTATAGATAATTATTCTCAGGGCTGTAGCTACAAATATGTAACTTTTTCTTTCCTAATGTAACAAAAAGTATGAAATACCCGTCAAACATGAGAAGACAAAAAGGACCTTGTTTGTTGTCTCATATCCTTGTTTGTATATACAAATGCTAAAAGAAAAAGATGATAGGTGGCGTGAACACAGAAAAGTTAAAACCTTTGATTCATGGTCAAAGTATAAAAGAGCTAGAAATAGAGCAACTAAGTTACTTCGTCATAATCGCCAAGAGGTTGAGTCAAAAGTTATAGCATCGGTCCAAAGTTCCCAAGAAGAAGTATGTAAGAAGGAATCAATTTTCACAATCCCCATCATCCACTTCCTTTAGAGATCCTGAAACTCTTTCACATATAGATGACAATTATGTGAAAGCACAAATTTTCAATAAGGTATTGGTTCAGTTTTCACACAGACACACACAGAAACACGAGCTCAATTTACTCCTCAAGGTTTACCAAAAGAATTTGATGATTCAGATTTTGCGGTCCAGCAGGTTCATTGAACACTCCGAAATCTTGATCCTTGAAAGGCGCCAGATATTGATGGATTTTAAAATATGATGTTACGCGATCTTGCATCAGTGATTGCTGGGCCACTCACATATCTCTTTAATATTTCTCTCTCGTCTGGTGAATGTCCTTCAGCTTGGAAAAGAGCAATCATTAGGCCGTTGTACAAGAATGGTTCAAAGTCCCATTTTTAAAAATTATAGACCAATTTCAAATACATCAATCTTTTCCCGTATAATGAAGAAAGTTCTGGTGAGCAGAATCCAGGCACATTTTGAGGAAAATAATTTAGCTTCAACCTGCCTGGTTTCCGTAAACTGTGATCTTATAACACGCAACTTCTGGAGGTGATTCATGATTTTCAATTGATGGCGGATAATGGTATTTTGTTTGATTGTATTTATATTGACTTTTTCCAAAGCATCTGATAAAATTTCCATCCCACTTCTGATAAAGAAATGTTAGCTGTATGGTACTAGCCCACGAACTAAAGCATGAATAACGGATTATCTAACAAATAGAACCCAACAGGTTGCAGTAGGTGATGCTCTGTCATCACCTATGTCTGTCATAAGCGGAGTTCTGCAAGGCAGGTGTCTTGGGCCGGTACTCTTCTGCCTTTTTATCAATGACTTGCCACGTGTAGTTAGGAATTCGACCTTAAAATGTTCGCAGATGTTGTGAAAGTTTACAAGTCAGTCATGAATGAACAAGAGATTTCTCTACTTCAAGAGGGTTTTTCATGCTCTGCGCAGGTGGTGTACGGCAAACTCTATGTTCATTAACGAAACCAAGTGCAACGCTGTGCACTATTTGCCTAAACTCCCTCAACATTACCATTACTTTGTTGATGGTAAATCAATTTCAAGCGCGGAGTGTGTTAAAGACCTTGGGGTTTGCTTTGATTCAAGTCTCAAATTTGATAAACATCTATCGGATATCACCCATAAGGCAAATTACCAATTACTACGTCTAAAGCGTACATTTTCTAAGTTTAACATTCGTTCATTGATTTCACCTTATGTATCCACTGTACGTCCAATACTTGAGTATTGCTGATCAGTATGGTATCCCCTTAATAAGAAAGAGAGAGAGAGAGAGAGGGTTGAGAGAGTGCAAGATAGGGCCACCAAACTCATACCTCACGTGAGACATCTATCTTACCACGAGAGAATGTGGAGACTACAGTTGCCTAGTCTTCAGTTCCGACGTGATAGAGCCAATCTAATAAATATATTCCGCATTGTTAGGAACATTGATAATACCACTCCAACTCACTTTTTCCCTTTTACAGAATACAGTAGTACCCGTCAACACCAACACAAAATTTACCCACCATGTTCACAGAAAAGATTAGGCCAAAACTCTATATCTAGTCGAGTATGGAAGACTCGGAATGTACTTCCGTCGGAAATAGTTGCGAGTACCACGGTCCAGTCTTTCAAAAGTAGTTTAGCCTCTACAGATTTCTATACTGGGTCTTATAACAATCCGTTTTGAGAATATTTTTATTTTTTGTATTAGCTGTTTTGTGACCAGTATGTTTTTCAGTTATTTCGTAAGCTTACTTTTCGGTATATTTCAGTTATTATCAGATATGTTTCAGTTAGTTCGGTATGTTACTGTATGTTTCAGTTATTATGTTTTCAGGGTGTGTTAGTTTTCATAGAATTGTCTAGCCGAGTGTGGAAGACTTGGAATGTACTTCCGTCGGAAATAGTTGCGAGTACCACGGTCCAGTTTTTCAAAAGTAGAAAAGCCTCTACAGATTTCTATACTAGGTCTTACAACAATCCGTTTTGAGAATATTTTTATTTTTTGCATTAGCTGTTTTGTGACCAGTCTGTTTTTCAGTTATTTTGTAAGCTTACTTTTCGGTATATTTCAGTTATTATCAGATATGTTTCAGTTAGTTCGGTATGTTACTGTATGTTGCAGTTATTATGTTTTCAGAGTGTGTTAGTTTTCATAGAATTGTATGTATGTATTATGTTGTCAACATTGCCATAGACTTTTTATAATTGTTTATTGCGATAAACGTGATAAAGCTTACCGTATTTTGGTAATAATAAATAATAAATATTTTAGAAGATAAGCCAACATTTATTGCGTCTGATCATACATTTTTCATCAAACATAAACAGGTAAACTCAACATAGACTATTCTTCTAGTAAATAACCAAAAGGGGAAAGCCAGGTTTCAAAATAAAATTTAAAATTAATGACTTGCTAAAAAAAAAAAAAAAAAAAAAGCAAAAACAATAAATAAAAAATAAATACTTACATTTTCACTGCCATAATCAAAATCTTCTCCATCATCTTCAAATGGGCTTGAACTATTGTTTTCCCCTTCATGAATACCTATGGCAAATTCATCATTGACTTGCTAGAAAATAATGCCAATAAAAATGAATCTTACTATCATCAATGTATAGACAGGGATGTTCCATTCACACTAGATTTTTTTTATGGATCGACATAGGAGATTATTCCACAATCCTGAAAAAAAACGAGGAAAAGAATGAAAGGAAAAGGGAGTTTTCCCAGTAATGTTGGCCTTTCTCGTGGAAAAACTTTCTGGTAGATTTCCGACAGGTTTGGTTGGCTAAGGAACCCAGCATAATGCAGGTCTCCCACGGCGTCATCAAGTTAATAAAGTTTTTCATGGAATTGCGCATCATATAGTTTGTCCCACTCACATAAGAATTTCACTTTTTTGACTTTACGAAAAACAAAAAATGAATATAAAGACGACAAACGGGTCTATGACCAGTAAATGAAAACGAAGAGAAACAAAAAAAAATCAAACGACTATTTTGGCCGTATACAACAAGGCGTCTTCAGCGTAGAAAAAAAGCAAATAAACTAGAAACTAAAACCAAAAAATATAACAAAAAATATATTTAAAACTAAAATGGACAAACATAAAAAATATAATACACAATTACTTAGCTTTTGATGCTGCTAGTCGTTTAGGTTTGTTGCTTGAACTAATCCCTTAGACATTTTGCAAGACTTTATTTTTGAATATGGGTTCATTTTTTAAAATAATATCATAAATAGGATCAATATTTATATTACCAGGATCTCTATTAATTGATAAACCTGCGAAAATGTGTTTTTTTTTTTCTAAACAGCCCATTGAGTGAAACCTTGATCATTTGAAATGAATGTTGCTTCTTCGAACTGTACAAAATGGTCATGCTTATAAAAGATATGTTCTGCTAGAGCTGAAGTAAAACTTTCCGGGGTTTTGTAAATTTTAGAGCATTATCTATTGAGTTCCGGCGCTCAATAAATGTTCCACAAATTGTTGGTGCGTTCGATCGACGTAAAATTTTCCGCAAGAGCAAGGAATGCTGTACACTCCACTCGCCAAACTGTTTCGTGCTATCGTTTCCAGAATTTAGAAAGTTACTCAATGGCCTGATTGATTTAAAACAAGTTGCAACATTATGTTTCAATAGCCCATTTAATTTTCTCCCCAAGAGTTGGTATGTAAGGTAATGAACCATATCTATTGGAAATTGTAGGGTCTAAAAGTCGAGAACCTTCATTTTTTTTAAGTTTTTCATGCTTAATCTCCCTTTTCTTTATTATTTCATTTATAAATTTTACAGGATACCCGTTACAAAATCAAATATCCCTCAAATGCAATAATTCACTATCAACATACCCTAAGAACAAATTTTACAAACTCTATCAACCGATGATATGACTGTTCCCTTTTTTACTGAAATTGGGTGACATGAAAGAAAATTTAAATACCTGTCATTATGAGTTGGTTTTCTATAAATGGAAAAAAGTAAACCATTATTGCTTTTTATTCATAAAATATCTAAGAAGGGTAGCCTTTCTTGTTTTTCAAGCTCTAGTGTAAATTTAATATTTTTGTCAAACCTGTTTAAATGGTCAAGAAACAAGTTTAAAGACTCCAATTCATGTTCACAAAAACATAAAACATCGTCCATGAACCTACCCCAGAAACAAGGAGACAGACGAAAACACTGAATAGCTGATATTTCTATTGAATCCAAAAATAAATTATCCCGGATCTTTAGTTCGGCTTTAGATCTCTTACTGCTCTTCTAATATCTGTAAAATACGCGAGAAGTGAAGTTTGGTTAATGCTAATGAAATAAAACAAAATATGATGAAAATATAATAATTTATGAACAAAATTGGGCTATATATTTACACTTTAGGGGGGTAGGGGTAAAGCATAGCATATATGAAATACGTAACCTAACCTAGGCTTTTTTTCCTAAACCCAAAAAACTGAAGTTTAAATATAGTTCCCAGAGAGGGAAACCACTGAATACTTGCTTATACAGCATCAGATAGCGTCAGATCTTTACTTTTTACTTTTGTCGACTGGATGCCTCGCGGGTTTTACAGATATTAGAACAGTACCGATCTTTTATTTAACTTTGCAGCAATTTTTCATAGCAAATAACTGAATTAATCAGACGTGGAGCAGAGAAAACCATCTTCTTAAGGATATTTTTCCTTTTAATAAGTAAGGTTTTGATGAAGGTTTTTTGTCTAATCCTTATTCTTTTACCAAGTAAAATATTTAAACAAGTATACACTATTATATATATATACACAATTATTTGTGTGTGTTTTATTTGAAATTTTTCAAAAGTCTTCAGCTATTGATTGGCTTCCAAATGTTTTCTGCTATGAACTTTTCAGACTTTCTTGAGAAGTTAAATAACGTTCAACTTTTTTCTGGCAGCAATAAAGTCAACAAAGTTATAGTTCACTGTCATTGTCCAATTGGGGGGAGGGATTTAAATTTACTGAGCTCTAACTGAGGTCTTGGAACTTTGTATACAGTAAAAACAATAAAAAACATTAATTTTAGTGTTACCTATCAAAAGCTAGCCTACAAGCCTGAGAAAATTGCCTGATTTAAAAAAAAGGAGACATACACCCCAACAAATAAAGAAATCTTAATAAAAATCGCACCATCAGATACACCATGTCATAGAACTCTAATGTAGAAGTTTCAATCTCTTATCTGCAAAAATGTGTAATTTTGTATTCTTTTTTTTACCAGAGAAAGACCACAGATACATTTCTTCCCCAGAAGTGACTGTATCAAATTCATGGTCTTAAGGGAATTAGGGAAATTCGGACGGAAATTAAAATGCCTAGTGCCTTAGGCTATTTGTGATCAAAAAGATAGGAGAGCGACTACCCTCCCTCCCACGCCCCCTTCCCTCTGAAATTTGTCCTAAATTTTGAGATAGCCATTCATTTTGAAAAGTACAGTTGAATCGCCCAATAACTATACATTTGGAGATGACATGACCCAACAGAGCACCTGGGGAAAGGTCTGTAAGTTATGAAATTGGCAAATTGTTTACATATAGTGTTTTTACTGGAACTGTGCAGACATTTTTTTTTGGGGGGGGGGAGGGAAGGATTTTCCACGAGAAGTTTCCGGGTGAGCTTTCCAGAGAAAATTTTACATGGGGCAAATTTTCCAGAATTCCTATATGGAATTATTTTATTTGTCACTATTTGGGCTTTTGTTCTATCAAAAGCAGTACTTCATTCATATCTTTATTCTTTTGGCGTCTTTTGGAGACATTCAATCTTATTTAAGATCAATTACAAGGGCGCTCAAGCTGAGATACAGAAGTAGTATCCACTTACCATTAACATGAATTGTGCTTTGGATTACTTAAATCTTGCCCTGGTGAAGGCCTCTAGAATAGACTTAATTCAAATGCTATATGGATACTTGCAAAAACTTTTTGTTTTTTTTTCTTCCTATTCCCCCAAATGAACTGAGTCATTAGCTTCTACCCTGCCACATACAAAAAACCAATAGCTCCTCTATTTTGTGAGTATAGCGGGAAAAAGGCCTTTTGTTCAATTGTCACTTTTCTGGAGCTTTTTACTTCAAAGCCAGCTTGAAGGAGCAACCACTACATGGTTCATCTTCACAGAAAATTTAGATATACTTATCTATTGTGAACATATCAATCTATGCAAGTGTGTATTAAGGGAGCTAGTGGAAGTAGATGTTCTTTCTTTTTATGAAAAAACAGTTCAGGCAACTAAAAGTGTCGGAACACCCGCCTCAATACCAAGACGCCAAGGTTGGTGATTCTTCTCTTCGGACACTTCTTTTTTTTTACAAAGAGTGTCTTCTCCTTACACCTTGAGCAGCTATATGAAGAACTAAGGATGAGATTTTCTAACCACTAAGCTACAGCATTTCAAATCCAACTTTTAGCTAGTGCCCCCCCCCCCCCAACCGAAATCCTAAATAAGCCACTACAACCTAATCAATGAAAGAAAATTACCGAAACTTTGAAAATAAAGACACAAAAGCTAAAATTTTGGCAGTTTCATCTCCCTGACAGTTTGCAATAGCAAAATGTATATTTATAAGCAGTCTTAATTCAGGCAGGGATGAGGAAGGGAGACCCTAGTGTCTAGATATAACATAAAGATAAGCTAATCTTTTTAGATTTTAAATAAAGTGAACTTTAATGAAACAAACTTACAAATGAGTGGCATGCAGCATCATCTGTTTCATTAACAGAGGTTTCAGCAGGATAGTTTACAGAGTTATTGTTTGTGCCACTTGCTGCAGGAGGTGCTAAATTTTTTAAGCTATCTTCAGCCTGGACACAATTTTCTGAGGTTGTATCAACTCTCTTTCTCTTCACAGGGGGTGGAGTCATTTGAGTCCTTTCAGAAGGATAACTAGGTTTCTGTAGCTGTTTAGCTGTCCCATCAAGGTCAGCAAGACCTTTAACTTTAAGCATATCAGCTACTTTTATCAATGAGTTTACTTGGGCATGTGCAACAGTTACTTCACCTGTGTACATAAACTTCACCAAAGCTTGCATATCATTAAATTTCACATCACATAAAATAATAATAGGATGGGAGTGTGACATCCCAAGAAGCAGTGTTTCAAAGTAAGAACTGCATGCTGAGAGAACAAGTCTATGACATTTTATGCTTTGACTATCACAGGAAAGTGTGACATCTGTGAAGTGTTCACTGTTCAGCAATGATGCGAAACTTCCATGAAATACATCCAGGTAGTTGTTCCACTTCAAACAGAATTCTTCTTGATCCATTTGAGGAAATAGTGGCTTATTAAACACTAGAGCAACACCAATGCGCTGAAATGGAATGAAAGACATTACTAAATATTTTAAAACACAGGCATTATACACACTAAAATTGAAAATTGAGAATGTAGACTGTAATTGCAAATTAAAGAATGCAGCTAGATACATTGTTTTTTCTGTTTCAAAGTTTAAGTTTATAAATATACTCAGTATGGAGAAGTTTTATGTCTCTAAATATTGAAAAACACACTTTTATAGTTGGCTAAAATTCAAGACTCAATTTCAGCCACTTTAATTTTGTATGTAGCACTGAATACTCTAAGATTTAAACCTATATGCTCACATCAAGTCTTTTATCTTAAGATAACTAACCATATACCAGACATATTTTAACCCCTCTCCATTGTGGTTATAATAGCAACATAGCCACTATCATTGTGGACTGGGTCGTCACTAGCCTTTCACCATTGGGGGGAGGGGAAGGGGACGTCCCAAATGTGCGGACGAATTCCGGTAGGTGCTGAAGACAAACAAAATTTTTTACTTCATTTTTTATGCCTTAAAATAATGTCTATTAGTAGCGGAAAATTATTGTTTATTGTAGAGAAAAACTCAGGTACAAAGCAAAATCAAGACAAAGAAAATAAGCAAAACTTTATGTCTGTACGGCTTTTCAACTTTTCACTTTTCTACAAGTAGGTTGAGGTTTTTCCAGCATGTATTTTTCTGACATCATGAGCAGGAGAAGGTCAAGTCGATCGTTTTCCATAGTTGACATCAATCTGTTCTTGACGATTTTCATCTAGCTAAATATTTGTTCACCTTCGGCCGAAGTCACTAGAATATTTTTTGCAAAAGTGAGTGCTTTGTAAACTAAATGCAACCGCCGTATGTTCTTTTTTGCTAGAGAAAACAACTGGGCAAACTCTATGACGCTTCCAGCTTTTTTGCAAATCTTTGCAAAAAGTTATTTTTCCGATTGGAATGCTTAAACAGGTATTTCGTTATAGGAAATATAGCACAGAAAGAGTGGCACTGTGAAGGATTGCGGTTTGCCGGACAGTCGAATGCAGGAAATACTAGCTCTTTGGTCTCTTTATATGCAAGCGCTAACTCATTGCCAACTACTGCTAAAACTTTCTTGAACTCCATTATGTAAAATGTCAAAAGGGTCATTGGCTACACTTCGATTGTCCTCTCTTCATCAATGAATCTTCTAGGAGGACGCCGCTGACGATGAAATCGTCTATGCTTAACCTCTAGCCACGAACAAAACTCTAGATCTGACATGCTATTTTAATCAGATCCATCTTATCACAAGATGAATTGTTTGATCAAACTAGTCGATACTGTAATTTGACCAGTGAATTTACTATCATTTATATAGACTCTTTGATGACAGTTATCATGGCGTTCATCATGCGACACGCACCAACTATATCCAGTTCCACACCTTGCAGTTCAAGAATCAAGAGTTCGTTTCTGAAAGTAATGCCCTCATGAACACCAGTTGTGGAATAAACTCAAAACGAGTAAGGGCACTGGGAAGCCCATCGAACTTCGATTTGGTGTCAGCACCAAGGGTATCTGAACTTGCCATTTCCCTCAGCAGTACTGCAATTGCTGAAAGAACGCTCCATAGACAGTGGCGGATCCAGAGGGCCCCCCCCCCGTAGCGTAGTCTAAAGTAGTGTAATTTACTTAATTAACTCAAGTTTACGTTAGTTAAAGTTGCTCCTAATGCAAGTTTCTCGAATCAACCTATTTTGCCCCCCCCCCCCTAAAAAAATCCTGGATCCGCCCCTGTCCATAGAACTTAAAAAGACTCTGATCTGGAAGACCACCTCGTTTCTGAACGTCCCCTAAGATAAAGCTTGCCTTAAAGATCTTCTACACTCTTGCAAAACAAACTGAAACGCTTGGATCCCCTCGTGAAAAAGTTGTAGATTTGTTGTAAAACCCCTAACATATTGCATGTCAAGGAGCTTGATTCACAGCAGTCCTCAACGATAATTTTCCCTCTGTGGGTAAGGCATATGAGGTATTGAATATTTCTTCCTAACTTCTTGGAAATGTGAGCTTGTGTTCCCTTGAAGCACCCACTCATGTTACTTGCAAAATCGTAGCACTGAAACGCAAGTTTTCTTCATTGATAAAAGCCTTCCGCAAAACTCATGTAATTTCTTCTGCAATATCGGCTCCTGTCCTCAACTCAAAATCTACAACACCAAGTAATCACTCTCTAGCAATCCCTCTCTATCAATGTACCATACACCTACAGTGAAACGCTCTTCATGGCTGACAGTAGGTGTTTTGTCTACTAAGAAGTTTGCTTTATTAAATTCTGCTACAATTTTTCGACCTAGTTTTGTTCCAACGATCGCAATCAATTCTTTTTGGCCATTTTCCGAGAGATACCCGGTGACAATCGGCTAGTTCTGATTTTTTATCCAATGGCCCATTTTGATGTTATGTCTCAAAAGAAGATGGGCTAAGTAAATGTAATTTTCCCCGTCATAATTCTTCCCAAGAAATGCCAGAACTTGTTTACCTAGAGTATTGGTAGCATCTAGCAACATGTAAATACTACAACGCCCTTTTTCCTTTTCTTTTTCTGACTTTATATCTTTCATTAGTTTCTCCTTGTTACCTAAGCTTGGCAATTATTTATCTCTCTCTATAAAACAAATAAGATCACCTGCAGAAACTTTGTGACCATTTGATTGGAGGTGAGTGACAAGTATTCCAGCAATAGCATCCTAGCTTCGTATTTTGTGCCAGTTCCTGTTAAAATGAAGAATCTTTGTTTCTGTATTTGCAGCCAGGTCCAGTTATAAAAAAGACAGACATTGAAATTACCACCCCATCAGCACCCCTTAAGCATTTATAAAACTGGTTGAGAGAATTGTAAACAAAGCTTTAATTAAGCAATTACAGGTCAACGGGCCCGTAATTTCCATGGAAGCAGAGCCAATAAGCTTTGAATCATCAGCATAAAGGCTCATCTTATTTCTTTCAGCTTCTGGAGCATCATTAATAAAAACATTGAACAATGTTGGACCTAAGATTGTTCCCTGAGGCATGCCACTGTCACTTCTGCAATTTCTGAGAAAAATTCATGCCCATTGTCCCCAATACCTTAACTCTCTGCTTTCTTTCTGAAAGGGACTGCATCATCCATTCTACTACCTCTAAATGGATACCAATAGCTATTAGTTTTATGTTCAGCCAGGGATAACAGACTTTATCAAATGCTTTGGCAAAATCAAAAAGGATCATGTCCACTGGAGTACTACCATCTAGCAACTTTGTGATATAGTCATAAGCATCTATAAGATTTGTCTCAACTGAGTGCTGTTTGAGCAGTTTGTTGTCAAATAAATGTTTTGTAATAGTGGTATTCACAATTCCTTCAAGTATTTTACCAACTGTTGAGGTAATGCTAATGGGTTGGTATTTGGTGACATTATTCCTACTTCAACCCTTGTGAACAGCCGTAATATTTACATTTCACCAATCTTGAGGAACTACTTAAGTATCCAGAGACTTTTGGACCAGTTTTGTTAAAGAAGGGGCAAGCTCCAAATGGGTCTCTTTTAAGGTCTGGGATGAACTCCAACATGGACCAACAGACTGATTTGAATTGAATCTTTTGAGCTGCAGTTCTACGTCCACAGGTTTGATTGTGATAACTTGCATACATTTCTCAATATTGTACTCCCGCATTTGTAGCAAGGGAGCATTATCTGTAGGTGTGAAAACTTACTCAAACTGCTTATTCACGATTTTGGGTATATCACCAGGATTGCTTATACCATTCTTATCAACTAAGAGTTGTTACTGAATGTCTACTGGCTTTTGAATTGAGGCCATATTCCACAACTTCTATGGATTGGCTTTTGAAGCTGATGCTAAGAAGTTCTCATACTTGTTTGTAAGTTCTCTTGTAAGGTGCTGGACTTTATTTTGTATCAGTTTAAAATTATCATAATTTGCCTGTGTTGGAATGTCCTTGTACCTCCTCTAGAGTTTCGTTCAGATTGCTGGCTTGATTTCTCGTGTCACGTAAATTAGTGTTCATTGTCTTTGGTTGTTGTATATTTTTCAGTTGTCTGCATCAGCACCTTTTCATATCAAGCCATGCTTCCTCCATATTTTTTTTTTTTTCAACAAAGGACCAATTTTGGTTAGCTAAATCTTGCCTGACTTTGTTGTAATTTGTACAAACATGGTTTCTAAAAATATCTGTTTGTGGGTACAAACTTAGTCAACAAGTAATGGCTATATGGTAACTTGCCCCAAAAGGTGGCTCTTGGTCAACACTTTGATTGCTTCCTCATCTTTAAGAAATAGGAGATCTAGCAGAGTTGGTTTCTGGCCCCCTTGGTGCCTAGTTGGGAAATTAATAGACTGATATAATGAATGCCCATGCAGGCACTCAAAGAGTGGGCCAGTCTGATCATCATTATTACCTGTAGCAGCATAGTCATCAACCCATGAGATTTGGGGCAGGTTAAAGTCCCCAGTAATAGATACATTCTAGGAAGGATAACTCATCACTAAATTTATAGCTTTGCAATGGCAAGGTGGGAACTTTTCTGACAGGGGGGGGGGGGGCTGGGCTTCTACATTTACCTCCTAAAACACTTCTTTTACAAGAAGACTTCTTATCTAATAGAACATATGTTATCAATTTGTATTTCTGAATTTGTTCCTCACTTTTCCTCCAATGCAAAAATCTTAGTTATGTTGCTCAGGGTAGTAGTCTTGGACCAAGTCTCTGCAACTTCTACATAAATGATGAACCCAATCTTCTATCAAACCTTCTCACTCTCTATACAGACAATTTAAAACTAGTGGGTAGAGCTGCAACAGGTTCTAACCTATAATAAATTCAAGATGACCTTAACAGTCTTGGCAGATGGACTGATAGATGGCTTCTTGACTTCAATGTTGGTAAATGTCATCTTATTTTGGTAAAATGAATAAAACACCCACAATATTACCTCCAAGACAACCCCCTTTCAGCAGCTACTGAAGACAGAGATCTTGGAGTCATTATTGACAATCAATTAAATTTTAGTACCCATGCCCAGGAGCGTCCCGAGGGGGGGAGGGCAACTTTTGTGGCATTCGGTAAAAATTTTCGCTGAAGGTGAAAATTTTTGCAGAAATTTTGCAAAATCGGCCGAAATCTAGCAAAATTCTTGATTTCTGCAGAAAATTTGGCATAAATCAGGTAGCGATTCGGTAAAATTTACGAAGATCGCCCCCCTCCAATAAAATGAGCCTCGGGACGCCCCTGCCCATGCCAAAACTATGTCATCATCTGCCTCTCAATCCCTTGGTATTATAAGAATGAAAACAAAACAATCTCAAGCCAGGGCCCTAGGATCTTTATGAAACTTTATGACACATTGATAAGACTGAATCTTGAGGTTGGAATGTCTTTAACACCTTGTTTTTTAAATATAAATTACTCCTGGGACAGGTATAATCCAGAGCAACTAAGATGATTAGGGAATCACAGCAAATGTCTTATGAAGCATGCCTGCTCCACCTTGTACTCCCCACACTAAATTATAGGAGAAAATAGGGTGATATGACTTTAGCCAATATAAACCATTTCTGCTCTTCTTGCCTACCTGCTGCACCACATGCTAAAGAATCTATACCCTAATAAATCTAAAGGACGAGATGGTATTCACCCTAGGTTCCCAAAACCTCTCACACAAATTTTAAAATGTTTGCTACAAACTTCAACAGTACCAAACAATTGGAAAGTAAACCATATTACTAGTCTTTTCATAACCCATATTACTAGTCTTTTCAAAAAAGGTAATAAAGACAAAATATGCAATTGTTTACACAGCAATCATCAACCATCAAATAGTACTACTACTACTAACAACTCACCACAGCACCAAGCCGCCTGAGGCCAACACAGCTCCGCACGCTCCTCCTCCATCCCAATCAATTCAAAGCCTCCCCTTTTACACCCACCCACGAAGTTCCCATTTCTTTTAAATCTTTGTTTATGATGTCCTCCCATCCCAGTCGAGGATGAGCTGCTTTACATTTAGCCCTAGACGGTTGGCCAAAAAGAACAATTTTTGGCAATCTGTCATCCTTTATCCGCACAATGTGCCCTAGCCATCTCAACCTTTCTTTCATTATAGCCCTAGAGAGCAGTATTGAACCACATTTTGCGTATAGCCTATTGTTTGAAATATGGTCAGTCAGCCAGGTACCCAGAACAATCCTTAAGCAATTTCTCTGGAAACCATCTAGCAAATCTTCATCCGCTTTCTGAGCGCCCATGCTTCAGAGCCATATTTGACCACTGTCATCACTGTACCTTCTAATATTCTAATCTTGGTTTGCAGACTTATCTTCCTATTCTTCCAAACTTTTTTTAACTGTGAAAAAACACCCTGAGCCTTGGCTATTCTACTTATAGCATCTTTACTGCTCCCACCATCTTTACTAATAATACTACCAAGGTAAGTGAAGCTGCCCACCTGATCAATCTTTTCATTACCCAATGTCACCTCTTCATCTTCACTTATTCCTAGCCTTAGTGACTTAGTCTTCTTAAAATTAATTTTCAAACCTATTCTAGCACCCTGAACTCACAAAACCTCTAAAACTTCATTTATTTTGATCACACTTTCATCTAGAACGCTTAAATCATCAGCATAATCTAAGTCCAAGAGACTTTTCCCTCCCCATTTGATTCCATGGTCTCCCATTGCCTTTCCTGTGCTCCTTAAGACAAAGTCCATCAAAATAATCCATATAAGGGGGGATAGAACACAACCCTGCTTAACTCCTGATTTAATACAAAACCAGCTGCTAACCTCATTTCCTACCTTGACTGCAGCAGTGTTATTCTCATACATAGCACTAATCACTTTAATGTATTTGTCTGGTATACCATACAAGGACAAAACCTTTACTAAAGCTGTTCTATCAACAGAATCGAATGCTTGTTCATAATCTATAAAACTGAGGACTCAGGCACTTCTCAATTATTAGCCTAAGAGTGAAAATTTGGTCAACACATCCTCTATCTTTACTAAAACCGCACTGTTCTTCTCTTAGAACTTTGTCTATGGTATCTCTCAGTCTAAAAAGTATCATATTACTAAGTAATTTACTACCTACAGAAATCAGACTAATGCCTTGATAATTACCACACTCATTTTTATCACCTTTCTTATAAGTGACTTAATTAAGGTTTTCCTAAAATCGTTAGGTACTTCCCCTTTTTCAAAAATCATATTCATAATCTTCAGTAACTTATTTCTAACCTCAGAGCCACCATATTTAAGAAACTCATTTGCCACCCTATCAGCACCTGGAGCCTTATTATTTTTTAATCCTTTTAGTACTGTTGCTAATTCTTCCTCACAAAACAAATCTTTCATCACATCCAAGGTATCACAAGCTTTTTCATTTTCCTCTATTTCTTTTCCTGCAACTCTATCTTGGTTAAGCAAATTCTCAAAATGTTCGGCCCATCTCTCTTTAGTTCTTTCCTTATCGCTAATTGTGGCCCCATTCCTATCTTTAACTGGGCCAAGTCCAGATTGACTACTCCCTCTCATTTTATTAACATGCAAGTACAATATTTTACTATTATGCAGTCTATCTGCATCTTCCAGATCCTCGGCAATTTTATCCATGGCCTCCACTTCACACCTGCTTAGTTCATATTTTAATGCCTTCTCCACTTTCTTTACATTCCTTTTATTTTCATATGATCTATCGCTCAGATAATTCTTGTCTTCAGATAATGTCCTTTCTCCTTTCTATTAAACATAAAGATTTTTCACTAATATTCTTGGCTGCAGTTCTAGCTTTCTTCCCTAAGACACCTTCAGCAACTTCACAAATTATTTTTCTAAAATTATTCCAACCATCTTCCACATTATC
Source organism: Artemia sinica (assembly GCA_027921565.1). Taxonomy (NCBI): domain Eukaryota; kingdom Metazoa; phylum Arthropoda; class Branchiopoda; order Anostraca; family Artemiidae; genus Artemia; species Artemia sinica. Next base: position 38,629,860 of record CM051274.1, read on the forward strand.
AAATTTTAAATTTCAAGTTTAGTATTCAACTGTTCCTGGAAAGTTTCTCTCTAATTCTCATCTTGGAGTCTACCAACATCATAACTTTCTGGAAGGTAGTTTACCTTTCCAATATTTCAGCTTTAAATTAACCCTTGGCACTACTAGATGGTGATCTTTACTTTTAACATCAATAACAGCACTCCTATATACCCTAGTATCTTGTATTGATCCCACCAGTCTTAGGTTTACTATAACATAATCAATAAGGTTTGCTGTCTTACCATCACGTGAATACCATGTTAACCAAACAGTAAAAAAGATTATTTATTAATACTAATTAGTACAGTCATCATTCTACATTGGCTCTTGTAGCCCCATGACTAAAAATTTTCTTAATGAGGACAACAATGTAAATTGACAGATTTTTTTCAAGATCAGAAGAATGAAACCTTGGCATTATTGTTCAGGATAAATTGAGTTCACTTCCAACACCTGATCTAATGTCAGTTCTACAACATATTATCCACACTCATCAAAATAACCATAGCCAGAAGTTCTGAGAAAGTAATTAGCAAACTCTACAAAGGTTTCCATTACAGTAGCCTACCCAGTCAACAAAGGAGAAAGATCTTTAATAGAAAAATGGTAAAGAAAGCCAACAAAACTTGTCAGCAGCTGTACCAAGCTCCCTTAGCAAAAAAGATAGAGAGTGCTGCTTTTATCCACACTGGCTGGGAAACTCACAAATCTGAACTGAAAGTATAGTGGATGGTGGCATTCCAACCAATTCCAATCATTATTGTGGATGTTGATTGAGCCAATCTAGCATTTAGTTTATTTACTTATTGTGTCAATGTCATCACCTGCAGCAATGTTTACAGGTGCAGATTCACCTTGCTACTTGAAAGTGCAATTTAAGGTAATACGACTAGAGGAAATTCAAAGAGGCTAAATGTCTCTTTCACCAATTTAAGGTGAAAGCAGCATTTCACCACCAGAGTAAGAAATCACTTCTTCAACCAGTGGCCAACCTATGGAACCAGCTCTTTGAACAAAGTGATGAGAGTGGTTAAATATGGCTCTTTACTGAATTAATATGCACTTTACTGAAAAAAATATAAATGTTTTTACTTTTATCACTTTAATAAATCAAATAATTTTAACATTTTGATTACTAAATAAGAGTATATGTATATTAAACTGACAATGCACATTCATTTGTATTTTTTCAGTTAAGTGCAAATTTTGTTCTGTCCTTGGGAAGGCATAGGGGTTTTGCACCCAACTTATGTTAATTTCTCCTCGTTTTGAGTTTGACTCGGTTATTTTTTGTAATTTCTGTTCATTTTGGGTTTCATTTATTTATTGATGCTGATTTGTGGTAGTTTTCAAGCTTGATAGATTATTTGATTTTACTTTAGCTCATTTTTTGTTTAATGGAGTTCTTTACTTTTCTTTGAAAACTTATTTTGTGGAAAAAGTTTTTTTTAATTAATTTATGTTCGTTTTATATTGACATAGTCTTTTCAGGGAAAAAGAAAATAACACTTTAAATCTTTTCGTTTTTTAAGACTTTATAGTTTGGCCTGCTATTTTTATGCTGGAGAAAAATTTTCAGCAATTTTTAACAACATACACCATTTTAAAAACCTGGACACAAATAGTACTGTTTAACTTAAGCTGCGTTCGTTTTCGTCGTTCTATGGAAATCAAATCCTCGGTTTTACAATTAAGCCGTTCGTTTTCGCCGTTCTATGAAATGTTTCGCTTATAAGCCGTTCTTTGAAATGCCGTTCTTCGTTCTTAGTACCGTCGTTCTTAAAACGACGAACTGAGCCTCATACTCCGTTCAACAACTTTAGTTTTACTTTTGGGCGCCAAGTTTTAAAATAAAAAAAACATGACAGAAAACAAGTTTATTGATATTTAATTTTGTAGATTTTGTTGATGGGGTCTTTCATCTAAAAAATGGTAGTGATTTGTTTTTCGTATATGTGGCACAGTTTTGAAATCTTCAGAAAGTTCTGGAAGCATTTTTGGGATAAATTGCTTTCCAAACTTTCAAAAATTCCTTAGGGGTCACTTGGAAAAATCATGGGAGGAATTTCTAGATATCTTAGATTACAACTAATACTAAGAAACTCCAGCTAACCCCAGGTTTCAATACCCTTAGGAATATGTTCAATTGTTCAAACGTCTTAAGCTAAAAATTTAAAAAGGACATTTGGCTGATTAAGTGTTAGGCTAAGTGCCACAACTATGAGTATTGTCCATATTATGGAGTAAAAAATATTTTCTTAACATGTGTCCCTATGTGGAGTCCACTATTTAGGATTGCACCCCCATTTCAACTAATCTAATGTCTATGCCCATTCATAAGCATTCAAAAGCAAGAGCGCCCATTTGCACTCTATAGAACGGTGCAACAGTCACTTTCCTCTAGTAACTCTATTGCTTTTTTTGCTACATTCACAAGTATATTTTCCATTCTTGTTGTGCTGGTTGATTGAAATTTTATCTGTGACTTTGAAATTTTATCTGGCTAAGGAAAGCTCTTATAAGCCGTTTTTTCAGTTAAAACGAAGTTCTTAGAACGGCGAAATAAAACGCAATTTAAGAGTAAAACCGAGAAAATCTTTTTAGTACTAAGAACGACGAACGGTGAAAACGAACGCAGCTTTAGTTTCATACCTCCTCTAGTTGACCTGAAATGGAAAACTCGATACCATTGGCAAAAAAATCTGTTTACTCTCTTTGATAGCTTGAACACACTTACGCTATTTTGATTTGGTTAAGTTTTAAGAGCAGAAGTAACCTCGAAAGTTTGAACATAATACCCTCAGTCGTTCTTGGGATACTGTTGAGATGCCTTATTGGGAATTAGCATTATCACAGTGCATTTTGATTTAATCTTACGGCAATATTTAGTTTTGAAACATAATGGGCAAATGGGAGGGAGGAGGTTTATATAAAAACCTCCTCAAAAAGATATTTTTATCTGGAAATCAACTATGCTGAACAAAATGGCTATCTCAAAATTTTGAATGGATCTGTTTGGGGGAATGATGGGCGTGGGGGGGGGCTAGTTGCCCTCCAATCACTTTTGACTATTAAAAAGGGTACTAGCCCTTTGAATTTCCAATCGAATGAGCCTGTTTTGAAGTTTCTACAACAACACCTTCTATAAAAACCTTATATGCCCCCAGAGCATAACTTAAAACCCTCGCCCTGAGGGTTGTGAGGGAGTGTCCTCCTCAAAAACATATTTTCTATCTGGAAAACAGCTACGCTGAACAAAATGGCTATCTCAAAATTTTGAATGGATCTGTTTGGGGGAATGATGGGCGTGGGGGGGCTAATTGCCTCCAATCACTTTTGACTATTAAAAAGGATACTAGCCCTTTGAATTTCCAGTCGAATGAGCCTGTTTTGAAGTTTCTACGACAACACCTTCTATAAAAACCTTATATGCCCCCAGAGCATAACTTAAAACCCTCGCCCTGAGGGTTGTGAGGGAGTGTCCTCCTCAAAAACATATTTTCTATCTGGAAAACAACTACGCTGAACAAAATGGCTATCTCAAAATTTTGATTGGATGTGTTTGGGGGAATGATGAGCGTGGAGGGGGGCTAGTGGCCCTCCAATCACTTTCGACTATTAAAAAGGGCACTAGCCACTCCAATTTCCAATCAAATGAGCCGTTTTCAAAGTTTCTACGACAAAGCCTTCTATAAAAACCTTATATGCCCCCAGGGCATAACTTAAAACCCTTGCCCTGAGGGTTGTGGTGGAGCGTCCTCCTCAAAATCATATTTTCTATCTGGAAATCAACTATGCTGAACAAAATGGCTATCTCAAAATTTTGATTGGATATGTTTTGGGGAATGATGGGCGTGGGAGGGGGGGGGGGCTAGTTGCCCTCTAATCACTTTCAACTATTAAAAAGGGTACTAGCCCTTTGAATTTCCAATCAAATGAGCCCTTTTGAAGTTTCTACGACAACACTTTCAATAAAAACCTCTTTGAAGTTAATACAAGCATCCCTTCCATAAGACCCATATATGCCCCCAGGGCATAACTTACAACCCTTGCACTGAGGGCTCTGAGGGAGTTATCATCCTAAAAGACAAAATTTCCAGTTATGGTTTAAAAGGTTCCAGTTTAAGTTATGCCCCAAGGGCATAACTTAAAACCCTTGCCCTGATGGTTGCGGGGAAGTGTCCTCCTCAAAAACATATTTTCAATCTGGAAATCAAGCATGCTGAACAAAATGGCTATCTCAAAATTTTGATTGGATGTGTTTGGGGGAATGATGGGCGTGGGGGGGGGCTAGTTGCCCTCCAATCACTTTTGACTCTTAAAAAGGGTACTAGACCTATGAATTTCCAATCGAATGAGCCTGTTTTGAAGTTTCTATGACAACGCCTTCTATAAAAACCTTATATGCCCCCAGGGCATAACTTAAAAGCCTTGCCCTGAGGGTTGTGGGGGATTGTCCTCCTCAAAACATATTTTCTATCTGGAAATCAACTATGCTGAACAAAATGGCTATCTCAAAATTTTGATTGGATGTATTTGGGGAAGTGAAGGGTGTGGGGGGGGGGGGGCTAGTTACCCTCCAATCACTTTTGACTATTAAAAAGGGTACTAGCCCTTTGAATTTCCAGTCAAATGAGCCTGTTTTGAAGTTTCTACGGCAACACCTTCTATAAAAACTTTATATGCCCCCAGGGCATAACTTAAAACCCTTGCCCTGATGGTTGTGGGGGAGTGTCCTCCTCAAAAACATATTTTCTATCAGGAAATCAAATATGCTGAACAAAATGGCTATCTCAAAATTTTTTTTGGATGTGTTTGGGGGAATGATGGGCGTGGGGGGGGGGGGGGGCTAGTTGCCCTCCAATCACTTTTGACTATTAAAAAGGGCACTAACCACTCCAATTTCCAATCGAATGAGCCCTTTTCGAAGTTTCTAAGACGACTCCTTTGATACAAAGTGCCCAGGTATGGAAAAAAAAAAAAAAAAAAAAAAAACAACACATTGTACCCACATCATTCTTTACTTAGGCAGCACTAGCGCGCTGCCTATGAAAGGGTACAAAACTCCGATTTTCTGAAATTAGAGCATTTTCACCTACAAATTTGACACAACAAAAAAGTTACCTGTTTTCAACTCAAGCTGGAACCCAATTCAACACATGTCAAAATACTTGGGGAATACCTGTCAGTGGAACCTGGTGTATTCAACACATGTTGGAATACTTGGGGAATACCTGTGGGTGGAACCTGGTGTATTTGACATGTATATTCTTGTTTCTTTGTTTTTCTTTAACTTGATTTAATGTGTAAAAGTATAAAACATTATTCAAAAAGTATAAGTAATAAAACTAGAAAAATTGTTTCAAGTATGTAGTATCTAATATAACAAAATTGGTTACAGATACAGATATTTTATTTATGAAATATACATAATGCTACAAAATACACCTGTGCACATGCCTGGTGGCATAGTTGAGCACATTAAAAATTACAACAAATTATTAAACACTATTAACAAACTAAATGAAAAAAAAAAAAAAAAACAACAAGCCTCTTGGACAACTGCCCAAATACAAACAAGGTAAATAAAACCAAAATCAACCATCAGAGATACACTTCCCTACCATTCTGCAAAACTGCTGGTAATCAGCACACTCTCTAATATCCAGGGGAATAGAATTCCACATCTTTGGACCAATATGCCTCAAACTAAATCCTGCTCTAGTTGTTTGCCTAAACTCCTGCAAGGAATTAAACCTAAGTGATGTTGGATATGAATGATGATGCAAGTTAAGAGGAGTGTGATATTGTGACCTAGACTACAAAAACCTTCTTTTTTCTATGTGTTGCATATATGCCACAGGAATAGCATCATTGAATGCTATCTGGAATGGCCCAGCAAAGATTTGTTCATTGTTGACAGTGTAAATGTCATCAACATTTGGTCATTTCAAAGTGGGATCTGTAATTCTAATCCACTTGAAAATTTTAGTTTGGACTTTAATTTCCTTTGACAGGAAAGTCCAGAGACCTAATGACAAAATATGGCACCTCACTTTTTCTTGTCGCTAAAGAAAACAGCATAGTATTTGTCATGCTGCAGTTCAACTTCCAACCCAAATTTGAGAATTTTTTTAGTTTCATTGATAAGTGCTAAGGAAAGGGAAAAATGATTTCCATGTGAATCTCTGCAATTTTTGGCAGTAGCAGGTACCAATAAATTCAACAGCTATATTTTTGTCAGTGGACCCTGGAATTATGACACCAATTATTTCTCATTTGTTTTACATGTTCAGTGAAGTTTCAACAATCACCTATATTTTGACAGTGCCTTTGGCTGAAAAAGCTCTATTTTTTTTCCAAATGTGAAAAAACACAGCCTTTGACCATTCTACTTTTAACATCTTCACTGCTCTCACCATCCTTACTAATTATACTACCAAGGTAAGTGCAGCTGTCCAACTGATTAATCTTTTCCTTACCCATAATAACTTGTTCCTAGCCTTGGCATCAAAGTTCTCTTAACATTAATGTTTGGATCTATTCTAGCACCCTGAACTTGCAAAATCTCTAAGAGTTCATTCATTTTGCTCACTCTTTCAGCTAGGATGCTTTAATCATCAGCATAATCTAAGTCTAGAAAAAGTTTTCCTTTCCCATTTGATTCTATCTTCTTCCTTTGCCTTTTCTGTGCTCATTAAAAAAGTCTATCAAAATGATCTATATGAACAGGGATACTATACCACGCTGCTTAACTCCTTATTTAATACAAAACCAGCTATTAATCTCATTTCCTTCCTTAACTACAGCAGTACTATTCTTGTACATAGTACTAATCTATTTAATGTATTTGTCTGGTATACCATAGAAGGATAAGGCTTGTGCTAAGGTTCTCTCATCAGTTGAATATAACACTTGCTCATAATCTATAAAACAGTGTACTAAATATGTTTGATGACTCAAGCACTTCTAAAGTATTAACCTAAGAGAGGAAATTTGGTTAACACATTGGTAAAATTCTAGTTTAAATACTTTTTGTTACCTTGGAGAGGAGTTAGGTTAGGAAAATGAAACTTACAGGGATTGGTCTACAGACTAAAGTATGTCATGGAAAGGTATTTTGAAGTACCCACATCTACTCCATATCCCTCTAGAAGGCAGTGATATTTGATGAACATTAAAAAATTTTGTGTTATAAAAGTGAAACCTTGCAAAATAGATCTTCTGCTTAAATGAATTCAACAAAACTGTTTTCAACTTGACACCTTTGCTCAATCCAAATTTATGAGGTTTCAAAGATATACAAATACATTCCATTATATTTAGAAAAAAAACCAATGATATGGCTTAAAATACTACTCAAAAATAACAAGAATTGTATATTCAGATCTAAAACCAGAGAAAAAAAAAATTGATAACTGAAAATTAAGGTAAAATGTTATTTTGTCAAAAATTCAATAGGTCAACCTGTCAAGTAAACAAATTTCAAAGACCTAGATACCAGAAGAGGGTTAACATAGAACCTTGGGGTAAATATTTACCAAATCATATTATTGAGTTACAACTAAAGTGAATATACCGCTTGATGCCTTTTTTATGCTCTTTACAAATAATAATAATTTTTGTTGGAAATGAATTTTAGCCCCCACCCCTATATATACCAATTCAGGGTATATATTTGTACATTAGGGGGGTGGAGGGATAGTTTAAACTTACCTCTCATTTACATCAGAAATAAAATTACCCCCACTTCCTAATGTGCAAATATATACCCTGAATTGGTACATATAGGGGGGGGGCTAAAATTCATTTCCAACAAAAATGATTATTATATTTGTAAAGAGCATAAAAAAGGGCATTGAGTGGTATATTCACTTTAGTCATTACTCAATAATATGATTTGGTAAATATTTACCAACCTTGGTAATATCTTCCCAGAGTAAGTTTTGGCCCAGGATTCATTACTGAAATTTTCATCTTCTTTACATAACCCCTTTCCAAGATAGCAGAAAGTAGCAAAACTAGAATTTTACCAAACACATCTTCTACCCTTCCTAAAACTGCATTGTTTGTCTCTTAAAGGTTTATCTAGGCCTATTGGATCTTTGACTTGGGTTGTCAGCAAGTCCTGTGGACAAGGTCAGTCATAAATTTTTGAATCACTTGTTTGATGTCTCTAATTGCCTTGAAATAACTCACAGAATTGATAGACTACTTGAATTACACTTACTCTAAGCCTATCTACCTTATTCTAACCCTAGGACAGATGAATGAGATGATAACCTAGACTATCTATAAAGAAAATTAAACTGATCTGAGAGATTTGAGTCTCCTCTTGACAGCAATGTCAGTTGAGACTTCTTTCAATATGACTAATTTTCTTCCTTCTCAGCACAACGCCATTAGCTGCAAATACTTTCAATACAGCAATAATTAATACAACTCAGCTTCAATCTAAAAAAAGAACAGACAATCTTCCTTTATAGCAGGATTTTTTTTTTTTTTTTTTTTTTTTTTTTTTTTTTTTTTTTTTTTTTTTTTTTTTTTTTTTTTAACAGGGACATATATCATTGCTAAAACCATCGATCAAACCTATTATACACACAAGATTAATCCCTTTTTCAACACTGACAATACAGCAATTACATTACTATCAGCATCAGATAAAATCTTTTTCTCTACCACTTTCCTGTATAAACTTAATAAAGAGGTCTGTCATCCTATACTTCAAAAAATCATCATCAATCAAAATTCCTAATGCAAGTGCTACTGAAAATTCTCCTAAATTTTCCTCTTTGCACAAATTCATCATTTCTTTTCTCAAATTTTCATACTCCTTACATTCAACAACATAATGGAAAATACTTTCTATCTCACTACAATTATCACACTGAGGACTATCAGTTTTGCCTATGATAAACAACCTATGCTTAATACCTACATGGGTCGACCGAAAACGGAACATTAAGCAACCATATTTTCTTTTTAATCTACTATAATTTTTCATATCAAAGCCAGGCTTCTTTTTCTGGGTAAGAGCTATATTACTACTATTATCCCTCATTTCCTCAAAATATTTTTGGTAAATCTTTCTAACCATCTCTCTAATCTGTTTATATGTTTCTGTAGGGGGTGTAAGGGTCATATTTTGTGCTGTCAGTTTGGCATATTTGTCTGCTTTTTCATTACCTGCCACCCCCACATGGGCTGGACACCACAAAAATTGTATCACTATTCCTTTCCCAACAATCTTCAGAATTGAACTATAGCACTTATGGACCTCATCATTTTGTTTATTTGGAAAAGTCTTTAGGGACTGGAGGGCAGATTTTGAGTCACTGCATATGAGGGACTTAGATTGGTTTCCATCACTTTCACTAGTTTTCCTCAATACCCATTCTAGTGCACTTTCAATTGCTTTTATTTCTGCCTCAAAAACAATTGATTCTTTACTTAGTGACTTTGTTATCACTGTATTTAATTCTGGAACCACTGCTGAACAACCCACTCCTAAACCATTTATTTTTGAACCATCTGTATATATTTTAACATATTCTTGATACTTGCTATTCAAAACTGAGAGGAATTCATATCTCATTATTAGGGGGTTATTTTCCATTTTTTCCATGTAATCAATCTGACATTCAATCTGAACCCAATCCCAGGGGGGAATTTTTGGTGGTTTTTCATAACGTAGCATTTGGGTAATAGGTACTTCTATACCTTCCTGAGTTAGTAGTTCTTCAAATTTTTCAAAAGGATTTAGACGTTTCCTTTTTCTATGGTGATTTCTAGTGTGGGTTAGACCAGGTTTTAATTATCAATTTCTTAACTGGGTGATTAAAATCTGCTTTTCATAGATGGTTCATGTACACTATAAGCATTTTTTCCCGTCTTGTGTTGAGTTTCTCCACTCCAGACTCACTCAGGAGAAAAGGAATTGGGGTGCTCTGGTGAGCTCCAAATGCCAATCTTAGGGCTGTATTCTGTATTGTATCAAGTTTTCTGAGAGTAGATTCTGGGGCAATGCTGTATATCAAACTCCCATAATCAATTTTAGGTCTTATGTATTTGATATAAAATTGTCTTGCTGTAACTATGTTGACACCATGCTTCCCACATGAAAGCATCTTCATCAAATTCAGTCACTTTGCACAGGATTCTTTTAGATATTTGACATGTTGACTAAATTGAAGTTTATCATCAATATGTATTCCAAGGACTTTATGACAATTGGTTACAAGCAGTTCCTCTCCAAATAGAGTAAGTAGGGGAGGTCTAATATTCCTCTTAGATGTGAACAACATAACTTTAGCTTTAGATGGTTCAAAATCAAGATCTATTCCTAGGGACCATAACTCTATTTGGTCTAATGTTTCTTGGACAACTTTTTCTGCTTCTTCCACTGTGTTTTGGATTGTCCAAGTATTATTATCACCTGCAAAGATTCCTCCTTTGCAGTTATTGTCTTCTAGAGGGATATCAAATTCTCCAACATTATAATAGTCTGGTCCAAGAACACTTCCTTGTGGAACACCTCTTTCCACCTCAATTTCCTTTGATCTTTCTTGTCCTACAGTCACAGCAATTTTTCTATCTGACAGGTGTGAATTTCATCAACTTTCCATTAATTTTTGCTTTAGATAAACCTTGTAGTATCTGTCTGTGAACCAAATTATCAAAAGCTCCTTTAACATCCAAGAACACTGCAATCATTACTTTGCCATTATCAAGTGCATCAATGATGTCTCTCTGCATCCTGATCAGGTTATCTACTGTATTTCTCTCTCTGCGAAAACCTGTCTGAATATCCTGCAGCAGGTTAGCTTCATCTATTGCAAATCTCAATCTTTCCTTTACTAGCCTTTCATATATCTTACCTCCAACTGGGAGGAGAGTTATAAAACGATGATTTTCTACTTTGTATGGTTTATTTGGTTTTGGGATCATGATAGATGTGCCATTCTTCCAAATTGTAGGGAAATTGCCCTCCTTCCACAATTTGTTTATGAGCTGTAGCAGAATATCCTTCCATTTATCAGTCAACCTTTTAAAGAGAACAGGGTATATGTTGTCGCTGCCAGATAAAGTCTCTGGTAGTGTCTTTAGAACAAGTTCAAATTCTGATTTTGAGAAGAGTTTGTTGTAATTTGATACTGATTGTTGCATAGAAAGTTTTCTTGCTTTAGTGAATAATGTTGAATTTGGGCTGGTTCCTTCAAATGGATCTTTCTTACCTATTGTCTGGTGGAGATGACTTGCTCCTGCCTCAGCTTTTGTTATGTTATCAGCAATCACTTGTCCTTGGTAGGTTGTTGGCCCCTGCGGATGGTGGTACAACTCTCTCCTATTCATCTTTCTTATGAAGGCATACACTTTTCCAAATGGATCCCTGAAGTTGAGATTTGAAACAAAATACTTCCAAGATTCTGCTTTAGCTTGATTTATTGTTTTTCTAAATTCTGCCTGGGCCAATATTTTTTTCCTATAATTTTCAATTGTCAGAATCTTGTTGTAATTGTTTGAAGCTTGGTTTAGTTTCTTCTTATTTAAGCTAAACTGTTCTTTCCACCATATTGGTTCATTCCTAGTCTTGTTGCCCAATGTCTTGATGGGGATAGTCTTCTTAGCCACTTCCATCAGTAGATCTTGTAATCTTTCAATTTTCTTCTCTGTAGTCATAACTGTTGCCAGTTCTTCTTCAAGGCTTATCCTTGTAAGTTCTTCTTGGACGTAATCCCAGTTAAATTTCTTCAATTTAAAGGTAGGGCGTGTTGGTGGGGTTTGACTTCTTAGTGTAGATTCTTTATACTCAATTATCACTGGCTCATGATCACTGGTTAAGGTTGGTTCAGGAGTTATACTTATATTTAGTTGATTGATTATTGCTACTGCAGAGAATGTCAGGTCAATGGTAGAGTATACTACTGTAATTGGGTTTCTTCTAGTTTGAAGTCCAAGTGGGGTCACTAGGCCAATGTCATTATTCTTATCCAGAGCACTTAGGATACCTATACCACTACGATTATGAGATCCACATAAACACCAGGCATCTGAATGGGCATTAAAGTCACCAGTAAAAATAAAAGGCTCTTTGGCTTTAATCACTTTTTTCACTTTATTGAAAATGTCCTCTGTTTGTGGCTCATTTCCATTGGGGTTATATATATTAACAATAACTATTGTATCCCTCTTACCCAGGAATACTCGGCAAGCTACCATCTCAATTTTAGAACTTGTGATGTCTTCAATATCTAGTTTTTGAAACATTAATGACTTTTTAATGCAAATTAATATTCCTCCTCTTGACTGTTCTGCTCTATCTTTTCGTATTACTTCATAATTTCTAAGTCTCCATGAATTCTGGGGTTGTAGCCATGTTTCTTGAAAGCATCCAACATCAATTTTTTCTTTTTCTAAATAGCACTCTAATAAATCCTTTTTGCCTTTCATAATAGATTGGATGTTAAAAGATATCAACTTCATTCTAGTTTATTTGCTAGATTCCAAACTTCTTCTACATTGATTTCAACTTTGAAAAGTGAGTGCATAAGTTGACATAACTTCACTATCCTATCTTTCATTTCTAATTCCTTGATGTCTATCACTTCTGGCACTTTGGATACAAATAACACTAGCTGTTGAAGGGTATTTTTTGGTTCACAGCCTTCTTATTCAATGCATCTGCATAACTCCGGTATGCATTAGCTGCTCTTTTCAGTGGTATGTTTTGGGCAACTGCAATTTTTATGATTCCACGGTTTTGTTGGCGGGCTGGGCAGCTACCAGATGTTGTTGAATGGTTTTTCCCACAGTTAGCACAGACATACTTTTGGTATTTTCCTGACTCTTTGGTTTCTAGTTTTAAGGGACACTCATTAGAAGAGTGTTTGTTTGCACATCTCAAGCATACAGCATGTGGCAACCTACACTTTTTTTGAGTGTGGCCATACTTTTGGCATTTAAAGCACTGAATAATAGGTCGATTGTATCTCTCAATACTTCTTTTTCTTCCATATAGCCAAATAGACTGGGGAAGAGAGTTACTCTCAAATGCAACACAAATACTCAGGCTATCTTCTAATTTTTTGGTCTCTTGGTTGTATCTTTTCAACCTCTTTAATTCCTTAATCTCAATATTAGTTTCTACCCTGAGGTCTGTCAGCAGTTCTTCCTTTGAATAATCTAGTGCTATTTGCTTGATTACACCATAGCTGACTTGTCTTTTCTCCTCAGGTGCTACATCAACAACATCTAGCTTCTGAATTTTCATTAAAGTCTCCAATGCAGTTTGTGATTGAACATATACTGATAGTCTATTTCTATCATAGTTTGAGTAAAAGTCAAATTTTTCTGTTTGGAGAATTTTCTTAAGTTCTAGAGTGATTGCTCTGTCTGATGGAAGTTTTACCTGTGAGGTGAAAACCACTGTTAGATTAGTCCCTGATTCACTGCTTATAAACTCACTAGCTGCCTCTATTCTGTTATTTCTAGCTCTGAATTTCTCTGGAAATCTTTCAACTATAGGAGGTTTAACAGTTTTAGAAGTTTCTTGCTCAAGAGGTAAGCCACTTCTCTTACCATTTCTTTTCAGTAAATCACTGATCCCTTCAGCCTCCAAAGGATTTACAACATTTGTGATGTCCTCCTCTTCTTCCTGGGGGAGGGGAGGATAATCAACTGACAACCCTGAAATCTATTATGGACACTTACTGAGGGTACAAATTGTAAATTTTGGCTTTGGGGTGCATGATATAAATGACCTTGATGACTTGAATATGGCAGAGGTGCATAGTAAACTGTAGGGGGACCTTGAGTATCTTGATATGTTGAGTGAGGAAATTGTATAGGTGTTTGATGGGGCTGTCCAGAGTATACTGGAAATGGCTGGGTGTGAGATGGTGAGTATGCTATGTGTGGTGGTGAGAATGATGTTTGTGGAGGAGACAGTCCTACTAGTGCTGATGTTGATCCTGCTTGTGTATGGTTTGTCTGTTGTGGATGGCTAGTTCCCACTGTGACACTTCCCCCAGGGGGAACCCCCATTAGAGGGTGGGAATTCATTAATCAATCTTAATCCAAATATTGTAAATGCTCTTACCCGAAATCAAAACTTCAGAATGCGAAATAGTCTAGAAAATAAGCCTGGGCAACAATTTTTTAATTTTACCGCGTTGTCCGTTTTCATGGGCCCCCAAAGAAAATTAAATGAATCAAAGCAATGAATAAGTACTATTTGAAAGATAAAGATGGCTTTCAACGATTGTTTGCCTGTTATTTCAAGCAAATTTATGGTCCTATGTCAATTTTAAATTCTTCTTAAGACCATAGGCGGGTGTGCCTTGTTTGCCTCTTTTTGAATTCTTGATCAGCATGCCTAAGACTCTAGGCAGGCATGCCTTTCCAAAAACTAACCTGACAAGTATGTGTCCAATAAGAGAGTCATGCATACTCCTGCCATTTACCCGTGCCCCAGCCATTTAAACATTTGCCTCTCAATTACTTTGGACTATCTGTCTTGACTTTTCTCTGTCCTACAGTTACCCAGCCCAGTCTTGACGCAACCTATTGTAAAATACTTGATAACTTCAATTCAACCTATTCGTTGAATTCGTTGTACCTATTGTACCAATTCAACCTATTCGTTGTACCTATTCGTTGAATTTATAAGATTCTGAAAGTTATGCCAGTTTGCTTCTCACGACCAGGGTTGCCACTCGGCCGGTTTTTTTGGTGCCACTTTGGGTGGCTTAATAGTGTCAATTTTGTGTAAAAAGTGTTATTTTCCAAAAATTTCCCGCTCGCGACGCTTCACGTCGTACGCGCTCATATCAACAAGCTTTTTAAATTGAAAATATTGGCCAATCCGCTTGGGATCATCCCCGCGTGGTTTCCCGCATGTTTAACTTCTCCGACATGAAATGTCGGATCTAATGCCATCTATCAACTATAAAAAAGAAATTTTGATTTTACTTAGTCGGTGCTGATTTCCGGCTTTGCGCAGCACTTCCACTCTTGTCAACTTTCCGGCCCCCCTCCTAAAAACCCGCTAAAACACAAATGGTGCTTACTGTATAAAATGGAAACTCGTCCCACAGAGTACTTTCTTCTCTTTTTTTTCAAAAAATAGTGGAAAAACAATAAGACAGCTATATCATCTAATCTATTTATCACAACCTGAATAGAATAAGTTTCACGAGAACTCTCGCCACTCCCAGTAAATTTTTCTTTACGATGTCTCCAGGGACTAGGGCATAGGAACAGTCAACTAGCATTTTAAGTATCAATATGAAAGCACCTTTATAATAAAAAACGAGCATTTAGTGTATCAGCGTGAAAGCACATTTACAATCAAATATTAGTGGGAATATAATAACTAAAATGAGGAAGTGTGTCCAAATTCAAAAATTTAAGTAAGAAAAAAAAAGTGAAATTAGATTGTGATTTTGCTAATGATTACACAGGATTAAAGATAATGGAAGTTTTGGTATCAATTTTGTTTTTAGTATGATGGTTATGTATGAATATTCATTTGTCCATTGCCAAGAGTTCAAAGAAATATTGAACGGAAATGTTAGAGCCCATTTTTGCGTCACTGGCTCAGTCACTGAAGAGGTCACTATATATTTTGTGGGACACCAGTGAGCTCAGTGGATGTTTTTGCGTTGCTGAGTCGTTGTGTAATGTCACCAGTGAGCTTTTCAGTCACTGGGCTTCAAGAGTTCTAGTCACGGAAATCGATGAAAAGACGCGTAAAGTTAAGCAGTCACTGGCCCAGTGACTGGTTAACATAGTAACAGCTATTAACATAGTGGCACAAAAATACACTCTTAGCTTTTCTTGCTCTTTTCTTCTTTGAATTGTAGTCAACCCTCAACTAATGAAATATAAAAATTGAATTCGGACCCACTCAAGAATTGCAAACTGCTTGACTGACTTATCGTCTATGAGCCTACAGATTATTGCAACAACACAAAATAGTTGAACTAAACAACTAAAAACAATTGAAGGCTCCTCCACCACATTGCAGTTAAATGTCTATCTCTGTCCTCTCCATTGCCAAGTATTTCATACCCGAAGATCACTGGAAGATCTTCGCTTATCAGTGATAAGAATAAGAATATAAAAATTTCTCACATACAGTTTATGTTTTCACCGCAAACACAAGTTTCTCACACACAAACACGTTTATGTTTACACCGCACAGAAAGATTTTTGCATCCAATAATTGCCGAGCGCGGAGTTAAGATAAGAATCTTAATTGACAGAAAAAGGATATCGATGCATATCTACATTGACAATTTTCCTTTCGGTTTTTTGTCTGAAAAAATTCTTTTTTTGTAAAATAGTGCTACTTAGCAAAAAAAGTGCAGCTTTTGCAAAAAAGTGTCCTAATAGTGTCAGGTGTCCCAAAAAGTGCCATTTCTTAAAAAAAAGTGACACTAGGGTGTCACAGGTGGTAACCCTACCAGGGTTGCCGTCCGGGTAACAAAATCACTAGATTCTTACAAACAAATCACTAGATCAGCTCATAAATCACTGGATTATTGACTAGAAATCAATAGAATTAAAATACTCTTTATCAGTGCAATTAAAAATTAGAAGAGCCTCTGGCCTACGTTTTTGCATTATATTATTATGCAGGTGCACATAGAGTAAGGGGTAAAATTACCCCCCTAGGTCTGGAAAAATAACTTTAGACTGATGTTTTGCTCTTTCTCAAGCGAAAAATACCCTTATAACGTTGTAAAATGTCTTTTTGCATCTTTATGCAGAGAATAGAACAAAATCCTTGCTTCCTCCGTGTATTTTCCCGAATTGGCACCCTTGCCTTATAACTCGATCACTGAAAATTTGTTATCGGTGACATAATCGAAATATTTACTTTTCTTTCTTTTTTTCTTGTTGATTCAAAACCCTAATTTCTTCTCTAAAAAAAGCTAAACCTAAGGTGTAGTTTTGGAACCTTTTAACTATACCAAACCAAATGGCATTCTTAAACTTTTGGTTGAGCAATTTTAGGAAAAATATTGATGTGAGAAGGGGGCTCTTGTCCCAGTTAAAGATAGGAATGGGGTCGCAATTAGCGATAAGGAAAAAACTAAACAGAGATGGGCCGAATATTTTGAGAACTTGCTTAACCGAGATAGAGTTGCAGGAAAAAATATAGAGGGAAATGAAAAAGTTTGTGATACCTTGGATTTGAAGGAAGATTTGTTTTGTGAGGAGGAATTAGCAACAGTACTAAAAGAATTAAAGAATAATAAGGTTCCGGGTGCTGATAGGTTGATAAATGAGTTTCTTAAATATGGTGGCTCTGAGGTTAGAAATAAGTTATTGAAGATTATGAATATGATTTTCGAAAAAGGGGAAGTACCTAACGATTTTAGGAAAACCTTAATTAAGCCACTTTATAAGAAAGGTGATAAAAGTGAGTGTGGTAATTATCGAGGCATTAGTCTGGTCTCTGTAGGTAGCAAATTACTTAGTAATATGATACTTTTTAGACTGAGAGATGCCGTAGACAAAGTTTTAAGAGAAGAGCAGTGCGGTTTTAGAAAAGGTAGAGGATGTGTCGACCAAATTTTCACTCTTAGGCTAATAATTGAGAAGTGCCTGAGTTTTCAAACACCTTTGGTCCTCAGTTTTATAGATTATGAGCAAGCTTTCGACTCTGTTGATAGAAGAGCTTTAGTAAAGGTTTTATCCTTGTACGGTATACCAGACAAATACATTAAAGTGATTAGTGCTATGTACGAGAATAACACTGCTGCGGTTAAGGTAGGAAATGAGGTTAGCAGCTGATTTTGTATTAAATCAGGATCTAAGCAGGGTTGTGTTCTATCCCCCTTTATATGGATTATTTTGATGGACACTGTTTTAAGGAGCACAGGAAAGGCAATGGGAGACCACGGAATCAAATGGGGAGGAAAAAGTCTCCTGGACTTGGATTATGCTGATGATTTAAGCATCCTAGATGAAAGTGTGAGCAAAATGAATGAAGTTTTAGAGGTTTTGCGAGTTCAGGGTGCTAGAATTGGTTTGAAAATTAATGTTAGGAAGACTAAGTCACTAAGGCTAGGAATAAGTGAAGACGAAAAGGTGACGTTGGGTAATGAAAAGATTGATCAGGTGGGCAGCTTCACTTACCTTGGTAGTATTATTAGTAAAGATGGTGGGAGCAGTGAAGATGTTAAAAATAGAATAGCCAAGGCTCAGGGTGTTTTTTCACAGTTAAAAAAAGTCTGGAAGAATAGGAAGATAAGTCTGCAAACCAAGATTAGAATATTAGAAGCTACAGTGATGACAGTGGTCAAATATGGCTCTGAAGCATGGACGCTCCGAAAAGCGGATGAAGATTTGCTAGATGTTTTCCAGAGAAATTGCTTAAGGATTGTTCTGGGTACCTGGCTGACTGACCGTATTTCAAACAATAGGCTATACGAAAAATGTGGTTCAATACCGCTCTCTAGGGCTATAATGAAAGAAAGGTTGAGGTGGTTAGGGCACGTTGTGCGGATGAAGGATGACAGATTGCCGAAGATTGTTCTTTTCGGCCAACTATATAGGGCTAAACGGAAAGCAGGCCGTCCCCGTCTGGGGTGGGAGGACGTCATAAAGAAAGATTTAAAAGAAATGGGAACTTCGTGGGCGGGTGTAAAAAGGGAGGCTTTGAATAGATTGGGATGGAGGAGGAGCGTGCGTAGCTGTGTTGGCCTCAGGCAGCTTGGTGCTGCGGTGAGTTTTTAGTAGTAGTAGTAGTAAAAGGGGCACTAGAAATTTGGGTTTCCGATAAATGAGCCATCTCCCGATCTCCTGGGACTGTTGGTTCTATAAGATCACCCCAGGGAAGAAAAAAACAAAATGACACACATCCGTGATTTTTCTTCTAGAAAAAAAAATTAAAAGTTTTGGCAGACAGGAGCTTGAAACCTGTACAATAAGGTTCTCTGTTGCGCTGAGGTTTCTCAAGTTGCGATTTTACTTAAAATTATTTTATTTTCAGGGGTGTTTGTTTGTTCCCTCTTAAGAATATCAGGCAAATTTTTGCAGGTTCGTAGCTTTTTATGGGTAACACTAAGCTTTATGAATCCTATTGCATAATAATCCGATGATATATTTTGATATCAAAATTCTGTCTTTTAGTGTTTCGGTTAGTATTGAGCCGTGTCCCTCCACTTTTATAGTTGGTTGCCTGCAATTATTTGATATGTTAGCAAATGAGTCCAAAAACTTAAAAAATAGGACGTTATCTGCCCATATTAGGTTTTACAGTTACAAATAACAGAATTTGAAGAATTACTGGAGTTTCAATTAGATATTAGAAGTAAAAATAAACCATTAAACAGCTCTCGGATTAGATACCCCTCCCTCATTTTACTACCAAAAGCGTTCAATCATCAAACTACAATCGATTTAACCTATCTAGCTATATTAAAAATCTTATCACAAAAGATACTGAGTCCTATTTTCTTTTTCAATAATTTCCTTTTTCATTCAAAAAAATTCTATTTAATGTATACCTACCTTCTTATTCTTCCATGACTCCATTTCTGTTCTATCTGTAGATGTAGAGAGTGTGTTCATATTCACTATCCACTCCACTTTCAAAGGTTTTAACAAATGAAAATCTAATTTGGAACTGATAGATTATAGAGGGTAAAAAATCATAAATTTGAAGACAAAAATTTGACCTGAGCAAAAATGTTGTGAAATAGAAATTAAAGAACAGTTTTGCAATTTTCAGATTAGATAAGTTCGGATATCATCTTGCTGATAGCGCTCTGGGATCTACCTGTCTAAATCTGATATGGACGTATGGTGGGAAATTGGAAGTTTAAAAGGCGGTATATTTGCATAAATGCTAATCTGGAATATATTAGGAACTGTAGTGAATAACTATTTTGCGTTTTATTTCTTAATTACTTCTTGTATAATCCATTGGATTGAATCATGAATCTACGCGTTATAAGGTGAAAAATGACTAGATTTGAGAAAGATCACTAGTTTTAGAACAAAAATCACTATAATCACTAGCGAGAAAAAATCACTAGGCAACATAAAAAATCACTAGGCAACATAAAAAATCACTAGAACTAGTGATAAATCACTAGGAGTGGCAACCCTACTCACGACTGCGTTCCATAACTTATCTGTTATCCACTTATCCTGGGTGTAATCCCTAATACTGCGTTCCATTACTTGTCCAGATAAGGGTAAGTTCAGACGTTGGGAAAAACACATGGGATTACCTATAGGGAGAACGTTCATACGTATCTGAACTGCAAAATTGCAAATATTGGCAAAATATTCAAACATCAGAAGTCATGACTGAAGAAACAGACTTGGAAGTTGCTTTTTTAGCTTCTCTACCGCTTATCTAGTCATAAGCTAGCCAGGGATGTTTTTATTCCACCGGAAAATCACCACCTATCTTTGAACTTCAATTAACTTCAACCCTCCTAATATAGAAATCTATCGCTTAAATTGCATATTTTCCATTTATTCTTTCAATCTGTCCCTCAACCCTAGTACCTATTAATTTCATCAACTGTGACAAAACATGAACTGGAAAACAAGTGACAGGTGGCCGAAAAAATTGGAAATATATAATTTGGGCTATATATTTGCACATCAGGCAAGTTGGGGGTAAATTATAGGCCAGTATAGAGCTGCATGATTTCCCCCTGGGTATGTAGAGTAGGAGGAAGGGCACTTGGTAAAAATTTAGAATTGTGGCACCTGATAAGGAGACATGTTAAGAAAAAAATTCTTACTTTAAAATATGTATAATGATCCTAGTTAACATATTATCCAAGGGGAGAACCTTTATCATCAAGTCTTTCCTCTAAAAGTCCTTCTTTTTCCAGCTTAAAAGAAAAAGTTTCCAAAAACCACCATGCTGAGATTCAATGCCTAAGTCTTTTGAAATTGTCGCCAAATAAGCTGTTTTATAGATAGCGTTCATGCCGGTCTTTAGCATTCATATTTTGATTTTTGCCTTGCGCCACTGCTCATTAAAAAAAAAAGAATTAAAAAGCCAGTGCTTACTGACTGGCATAATTGACTCATAATTGAGTTGCAGGTGACATTTGGGAGACAGCAACCCAGATGTAAATGCGTGGTAGCAATTTATATATTTACTAAATACATTATTGTTGGAACACCCAAAGGACTGCCTTTCATCAAGTATTATCTTTGTTACATTTACTAGGTTTAGTGCCTTTTAGATATATTGCTTTTTTGTGACTGATGTCCAAACAAGATCCACCTGATCCCTCTATGGAAGGGAACCAGGCTATTCCCTGGAGTGATGCAGCTATTTCTCCTCCCCATACTCCATATCCTACAAACATTGAGAATCAAAAAATTGTAACAGCCACCTCTAGACTGCCATAAAGTACATCTACTTCTAGTGATGGTACAATCATCTCTGTAGGATCACCCCAGCAGAGTGACCCAAATTGTCCACTACAAGGTAGTGTAAACCATCTGGCATGGGATGATTTCCAAGTTGTCCAAAAACATAATAAAAAGAATACCAAAAAACATAAGGTTGACAGCCTTAAACTATCTGCAACTTCAGATGATCCAACAGCCCCAACCCCTGGTAGTGAAATATCCATCCCAATGTTTGCTGTAGTAATTTCACCAGCTAAGACAAATACAAATACCCCACTCCCAAAATTTGAACCCAAAAAACACATTGATTTTCTTAGAATGAATATTTTTAAGAAATTGAGAAAGGAATTTGACCTATTCATTAATAGAAATGGAGAAGCTGAGGTATTTGCAAATGATGCAGCTTGTCTGACCCCTTTGCTGGATCTGAAACTGATTGGTAACATGGCAGTAACCTGCAAACCAAAAGAACAAATTCTTCAAAAAGAAACTAGGCTAGTCATTTATAATGTATCAAATCTATATGGAGATACTGATATCCAAGAAGGCCTTACTGATAATGCCCTTTTGAATTACCAATTAAAGTCAACAACAAGACTTAAGAAAAGAAAAGACTTAAGAAACACATTCTCACTGAATAAAATGAAAATAATGGAACTCTGCTCATATTTAAATAAAGAGAAAGTGGATATAATTTGCCTCCAAGAAACAAATTTGAATAATCTTAAACGAGTGGCCATACCAGGATATAAATGCTACCGCAAAGATAGAGATTCTGGCAGAAAAGGAGGGGGGTGATCATTTTTATAGATGAGAGTTTAGTTCATTCCCCATTATCATTAATGCAACATGATCACGAAGTCGATGTGGTGGGAGTATCAATTATTTTAAAATCAGGTGATACACTAAGAATTAAATCAATGTATAACCCAAAGGGTGGCATAGATGTGTTTAATATTTTATCAACTGAAGCAGAAGGGCAAAACCTCTTTATTTTTCGTGACCTAAATGCACACAGCCCACATTGGGAAGATGTTGAGCAGTCAAATCGAGCTGGAAAAAATGTGGAAAGACTGTTATTGGAAAATAATCACATAGTAGTTCTAACACCATATAATTTACCAACATATTACAATTCCAAAAATAATGAACATTCAACCATAGACATCCAACGAGGTCCTGCTTCTGCTATTGATCAGGTTTCAATTAGTAGAGTAACAGATCTACATAGTGATCACTGTGCTGTAAAGACAATTATCTCACACATGTCTTGTGAAACAAAACCTCGTAAAAGGAAATTTATTAACAAGAAAGGTAAATGGCCAGTGTTCAAGGAAATGCTGCAAGAAGCTGATTATACTCTGCTGGCCTAATTGATGATAAAGTGAAAATCCTTACAAACATTATCATGGACGCCGCCCAAAAAAACAATCCTTAAGACAAACAATAATGATTGGACCTCCCCTGGCAATAAAAGAACAAAAGACTGGTGGAATGATTTATGCACTGCTGCAGTGGAAGCTAAACACATAGCAAGAAAGGCATTCCAAAGACATCCATCAATGATCACAGCAATTGAATATAAACGCAGCTCAGCAATAGTGAAAAAAAACATGTCTACAGGCTAAAAAGGAGGCATGGGATAAATTTATGACTAGAGTAGACCATCGCACTGCAGTATCTAAGATTCACCAATATGTAAGCAAGATGAATGGCAAGAAAATGACACTTGATCATCGCAAGTATGAAATAAAACACCAGGGTCAACTAATAACATCTGACAATTTAAAAGCTGAGATATTTGCAAAAACATACATGAAGAATGATGTAGAAGCTATTTTGCCAAACCCACCTGTATGTGTCCTCTCTTCAGTAGCACAACATAAAAAGTCTTTAATTTTACCTTTTTCATTACTTGAGTTAGACACAGCCATTGAAGAATGTAATCAAAACTCAGCACCAGGGTATGATGAGGTACACATCAAATGGCTTATTGAATCACCCCATACCTTTCAAAAAAAACTTCTTGAAGTATGTAATATGGCATGGAGAGAAGGGAATTTCCCTAATTCCTGGAAAATTGCCCTTATTCACCCAATCCTCAAACCTGGGAAACCACCCGATAACCCAATATCTTACAGACCAATATCAGTCCTCCCCACCATGGGCAAGATATTTGAACGTATGATTTTAAAGAGATTAGAATGGTTAGCAGAGGTGAATCAAATGATACCCTAATCCCAAACAGGTTTCAGAAAGGGTCACAGTGCAATGGACAACATAACCAGAATTGAAGTAGACATAGCAGAGGCTCTGCAAAATGGTGAATTTGGAATTGCTGTGATGTTTGATTGGAGAGATGCTTATGGAAACGTCAAACACAAAAAGTTACTAGAAGTTATGAATAATAAAAATTTTCCATCTATAGTGGTATCAATGATAGATGATCTACTTTGTGATCGTTCTTTTCAAGTTCAGATAAATGACACTCTGTTTTCAAGAAAACAAGTTAATGATGGTCTCCCACAAGGAACTGTCATAAGTCCTCTTTTATTCACACTGTATATTTCAGAATTAAAACTTAGAAGTCAGTCAAAAAATGGAGAATTTGCTGATGATCTCCTGGTGTGGAATAGACACAAGAATATAAACTTACTCCAAAGCATAATCCAGGAAGACATAGATGATTTGTGTCTGTTTTCTAAAGCTTTTGGTCTGCCCATTTCGGTCCCAAAAACAAAGGTAATAGTGTTTTATAACCGACAAACAACCCTCCCTAAACCCGTAGTGATAGAAGGGAGTACACTAGCTTATCAGCCATCTGTCTGTCTACTGGGTATGACCCTGGACTGCCGTTTAAAATGGCAACCCCATGTTGAGATGTTGAGAATGTCAATCTTAAAGCAGCTCATCATCTTAAAGTGACTTGCAGGATCTAAAGGGGGATCCTCACCAAAATTGATTATTGATTTTTATAAACTGTATATTCGCTCAAAAATTGAATATGGCATTCATTTCCTTGTAAATGTTCCTGTAACTCTATTTAAAACCCTTGAGACACTCCAAAACTCAGCCATAAGAATTGCATTGGGACTGCATAAACATACTGCAGTAGATAAGCTAAAAGAGCTCTCTGGACTACCTGCTCTGAAAGATAGAGCTACTATGCAGAGAAACCGTTACTTTACAAAAATACAATATTAGGGTGATAAACATGCAGTCTTTCCAGCCACTTTTGCAAACCCTAGCAAGCCTCAGCACCATAAGTCTTCTTGGTGTCAGTATCTGAAAGATCATCAAAATAGGAAAAATGAACATGCAGATAGTCACCCTTTTCCAAATTCTCCGCCTTGGGAACTGGAGGCCCCTGAGTGCCATCTCCAACTGCTCCCTAAGGATAAATCTTTTTATACTGATCAGTTTGTTTGTCAGCTTTTTGCCAATAAAATTTCCTCATTATTTCCCGAACATACTCAAGTTTATACTGATGGCTCAGAAAAGGGAACAAATGCAGGAGCAGGGGTCTGCATTCCGTATGTTTCCTTGAATATTTCAGTAACTCTCCCATCCAACACTTCAACTTTGTCAGCAGAGTTGTTTGCCATTCTAAAAGCACTGGAAGTTATGGTCAACCTTAGACCAGCTTCAAAAAAAGTGTTAGTTCTCACAGATTCTAAGTCTGCCATCCAACTAATCAAAAAAATAAATTATGAGGCTGCTGATTCAGATTTAAAATCTATTAGAGATTCTCTCCTAAGCCTTAAGAATGTGGATACTTCAGTTTGCTTCCACCATATCCCTAGCCATAAAGGACTGACCCACAATATGACAGCCGATAGACTAGCTAATGAAGGAGCAAATGCTTGCGCCCCTCCAGACTCAAAACTTGGGAACCTTTGAGACATTATAAAACGCCGTGGAAAAACAAAGTGCACCCCATTCCTGAATTCCCCATTTCAATCAAGGGAAGATTCGGTGTGGTATTACAGGTTAAAATCTGTTGCCTGTTGCTGAATTCTCTTTGATTCCAATGGAATCTCTATCATTCACCACTCTGTAGGTGGTGTAAAACATTAGTGGAAACCCCCCGACATATCTTTTTTGAGCGTTCGGCACTGGCACCACAAATCACAAAGATTAAGTTAAACTGCCAGAAAATGGGTGTTCCAGAAACATTTGATACCATCATCAATTTAAAACAACATCCTAACACTGAAAGACCAATCTATAACTTGATGATCCAGATCATGAAGACGACAATGGAACATTGATAGAATTCTACAGTGCAGAAGAGAGCGAGAATGAGTAGGAAGCGCCGTACTGGTACCGGCCGGCCTATTGGCCTTAAATTGCTGGGGACAGGTAGCTCAAGTATTCGCGCTTCCCACAACCCATCATCAAAATTATGGCTTCAAATGACATGCCTAGTGGAGTGAATTTTTAATTTTCAGGTGCTGCTTTTACAAAGATATAGAATTACTGCTGACCAATTCTGAAAACATAACTGAGCTGAAGAAAAAGAAGGATTGAAGATACGAAATCAAAGGGGTGAAAGGACTGCATGGTAGTCCATATACCCTCATACAAATTCTGGAACTGGAGATACAAACTTGGAAGTTGCTTTTTTAGCTTCTCTACCACTTATCATAAACCAGCCAGGGAAGTGTTTATTCCACTGGAAGATCACCACCTATCTTTGAACTTTAATTATTTAGCCCTGTCTTTTGCCCTCTTTAGCCTGTATCCTGTTCCTGATTGTCATTTAAATTTCATTTTGTCTGTTACCCACTTCTTGTCAATGTTACCAAGGGGTCATAGTTAAGCAGTAGAGAAGTCATTGTTAAATAACATGTGCTTATATATATATGTAGCTTGTTGCTACTCCTTTTTCTCTGGGTACACAGTACTTGATGTTGTATAAGCCTGGAGAAGGACCAGTAGACCTAGAGAAGAAAAGATGTTAAAAAAAGTAACCCTGTATAATTTGCATAATAATTATAGCTTACATGTTTTACATGCAGCTCTGTTGAACTTAACTCCAACCCTCGTAATATAGAAATCTATAGCTTAAATTACATATTTTCCATTTATTGTTTCAATCTGTCCCTCAACTCTAGTACCTATTAATTTCATCAACTGTGACAAAACAAGAACTGGAAAACAAGTGACAGGTGGCAGACATTGGAAATATATAATTTGGGCTATATATTTGCACATTAGGTAAGTTGGGGGTAAATTACAGGCTAGTATAGACCCTGCATGATTTCCCCCTGGGTATGTAGACTAAGAGGACAGTCACTTGTACCTGGTGCTGCTCCTACTGTTTTTAGTTGATGGAAAAGAATCCAAAGAAAGTCCCCTTTGAAAAGGAACCAAAAGTAAGATTGAATTTGTCAAAGCTTGGAGGTTTGACCCTTCAGTCTGTTTAAAGAAAACAGATACATAGTTGTAGCTTTGTTCATTTCAATCTTAAGGGTGATCTATATTTGTGGTAATTCATTAATGGTTGTAAAAGGGTACTTTTAGTTATTTATGTGTCTTGTTTGTTTTCTATAGGATTTTGTTTTAATCTCTAAATTGATATACATTTCTTACAAATTACTTATTCATACCAGAGGTCTATTTGCAAGCTGGTGCTGCCCCACTGTTTTTAGTTGATGGAGAATAATCCAAAGAAAGTCCCCTTTGAAAAGGAGCCAAAAGTAAGATTGAATTTGTCAAAGCTTGGAGGTTTGTCCCTTCAGTCTGTTTAAAGAAAACAGATACATAATTGTAGCTTTGTTCATTTCAATCTTAAGGATGATCTGTATTTGTGGCAGTTCATTAAATGGTTGTAAATGGATACTTTTATTTATTTATTTGTCTTGTATGTTTTCTATTGGATTTTTTTAATCTTTAAATTGATATACATTTCTTACAAATTGCTTATTCATATCAGAGGTCTATTTGCGAGTTTTTGCCCAACTTTGAAATCCCTGGTTTCAAAATAACATTTAAATTTATTGAAGCTAGGAAATATAGACCTCTTGTTTGTTTAAAGAAAATGGATGGACATAAGTATGTCTTATTGCACTAAAGCCCTCGGGACATGGCAAAAAAAGAAAAGAAAATTAACTTTAAAATATTTGACACTACATAAGCATAAAAGAAACAAATCACAAAATTTTATTTCTGTTCTCAATTGCCCTAAATTTTTCAATCTTGCAAAACATTCATCCCTCAGTACATTCACCAGCAATCTCTCACAACCCAAACTCTTGTCAATATATCCATCATTCAGGCAAAAGGAAGGACAATCATACCTGCATTTCTTCATCTCTACTTACATTTAATGGGTTTAAAAGAAAGTTTTCCTGGATAAGTCAGTAGGCCTACTTAAATATTTTTTTACACCTTTTTGAACAATCCAAGTTGGTAAAATAGATTATACTTTCAGAATTTTTAGTGACCATAGTATATTTCAATCATTGTTTAGTGTATCAGAATGGATAACCACTGGTAAAGGACCAAAAGAAATATTTTAAGGTGACTGAAAATTGTTTTTTGCCTAAAAAGTTGTCAAGATCAGAGAAAGGGCTTCTAATTATTAACAACTTTAAAATCTCTACTTTAAACACAGCAAAACACATTTGTTTTAAATCAAAAGTCAGCATGGACTTAAAAATTAATTAATACTAATCATACTTAGAGACCTGATGTGCTGATGGTCTAAATGCTTTTAACAAACAACTGAAGATAAAATGTTGTTTGCAAACTGAACACCAATATGTAAGTAAGTATGGTGGCTCTAGACTTTCAAGGTCCAAACTGGCAGTACTGATCTCCATTTTGTGGTCCTTGGCCCAGAATGAGCAATAGGAAGCTAGGGACAAGCTATCCTATACTTTTGCATGCCCTTCCCGCTTAACTTCCCCAGATTTCTCCAGGTGCCCACTTAAAGCTGAACCTACTCTTGCTGAGCTTACAGTCATATCACTGACTCCTATCCCAAACCAAATAAACTGGCAATGCCAGGAATTAAACTTGTGCTCCTTGGACAAAGGATTCCCAACCCAGAGTACCAACCACTTAGCCAGGAACACCCATGTGACTAGAGAATAATTCTTATTTGAAAAAGAAAATATTGAAAAAACAACTCCAGTCATAGTTGCTGCCAATTTCACTACTGCCCCATAAACAATATATTTTATTCAGACAAATTAATTTTTAGACAGGTATCAACAAAACTCCACCAGGGATTGTATTTACTTAAGATACAATTAGGCACTATAAAAGCCTATTTTTGTGATATTTTAGTCTTGAAATAATAAAAATAGAAAATTTATATATTCTAACAATTGACATGTCTTTCAAATTTCAAAAATACCGCCACAAATTCCCAATCACTTCAGCCCTCCGTTCGGAAAAGCTAGAAAAAATCCAAACCATACTCCGAATGGGAATTACGAAATTCCCATAGGGAGGATGGGAATTCCTAAGCGTCTGAACTAACTCTAATTATGCCCGTGCCATATATTAGTCACATCTATCGATAAAGAAAGCCAAATATCATGAATGACATGACAATTTTTCTTGATTTTAGCGTCTCACTTGTATTTAAAAAGCAAAAAATTTAATGCCCGTTCCACATTATAGTCACACTTGTCGATAAAATCAAAATCACACACGACTACAGCGCCAATTACGTTCGCCGTTCGTAATTTCTCGAGTAAAATTTCTTTACTCACCAATCAGAGTCGAGGTCTAAGGCATACTTTTTAAAACTTGAAAAGGCGGAAACTTAGAACAGCAGCTTTTCTATCTAGAAGAGGAATCGGACGAAAGTTAAGAAGAGTCTGAAAAAAGTTAGTATCTGTAAAGAACGGTTAGGCACAAATTACTGTTGGTACAAACTCTTTAAACTAATTTCTTCCAATTTTAATTTTTTGCTTTTTAAATACAAGTGTGACGCTAAAATCAAGAAAATTGCAATGTCATTCATGATATTTGGCTTTCTTTATTGATAGATGTGACTATGATGTGGCACAGGCATTAATTGCAAGAAATTAGTTTAAAGAGTTTGCTCCAACAGTAATTTGTGTCTAGCCTCTATAATTTAGGATAGTGAAATATTTGATAAAAAAGAGGGTGAAGTAAAAGTATTTTTAGGTGTCTTATGGGTAAGTTTTTGTAATGTTGTTTTTAGAATTTTATAGTGTCCTTTTCAGTAAGCCTAACTGTTGGCTAATCCCAACCCATATAAAATACTTTCACCTCCCTATAGGTTAAATATGGCTGATATTATTTATTCTCCATGCATTTTTGTATTGCTTTATTACATTGATGTTACTTGCTTTCTGTTGGAAAACATATATATTTTTTTAAATCAAGCTTCATCTTTCATAAAAGATAAATATGAATTGCTGTTCTTTTACATTTTGTATAAATTGTGAAGGAATGCATGGCCCTTCATTTCACAGATTTGACTAAAAGTCAATCCCTGATGGAGTTCTGTTGATACCTGTCTTAAAATTAATTTGTCTAAATAAAAATATACTGTTTATGGGACAGTAGTGAAAATGGCAGCAACTATGACTTATAGGGGTCAGTGATGTGACTTTGTAAGCTCAGCCAGAGTTGGCCCAGCTTTAAACGGGTACCTGGAGAAATCTGTGGTAGGTAAGCAGGAAGGGCATGTAAAAACATTAGATGGTTGGCCCCTAGCTTCCTATTGCACTTCCTGTCTAAAGGACCACAAAAATCAGCCAAAGGTTTCAAAGTATGATTAGTATTAAATAGTTTTTCAGGCCATGCTGACTTTCCATTTAAAACAGATGTGTTTTGCTATGTTTAAAGTAGAGATTTTACCAGTGGTTGCCCTTTCTATTGCACTTAACAATGATTGAAATATATTGTGGTCACTAAAAATTCTGAAAATCTAACCTATTTTACCAACTTAAGATTGTTCAAAAAGGTGTAAGAAAATATTTAAGTAGGTCTACTGACTTATCCACAGAAACTTTCTTTTAAACCCATTATATGTAAGTGGAGATGAAGAAATTCAAGTAAGATGGTATTTCCTTTTGCCTGAATAATGGATGTATGGACAAGAGTGTGGGTCATGAGAGATGGTTGGTGAATGTAATGAGGGATGCATTTTTTGCAAGATTGAAAAATTTAGGGCAATTGAGCACTGACAAAACCTGACAAAACACTACTGAAATACTCCAACTCTTGCATTTCAATGAATGAAATTCAAAATAACCTTTGAAAAATCAAGAGAATGTAAGAGTGACAAGATAAACCATGATAAAACACTATTGAAATATTTCCAACTCTTACATTTCCAACGAAAGATTTTCAAAATGAACTTTGAAAAATCAAGAGAATGTAACAGTGAAAAGGTAAACCACAACAAACCACTACTGAAATATTTCCAACTCTTGTATTTCAACGAAAAAAATCCAAAATGAACTTTGAAAAATCAAGAGAATGTAACTGTGACTAGGTAAACCATATCAAAACACTACTGAAATATTCCAACTCTTGCATTTCGACGAAAGAAATCCAAATTGATCTTTAAAAAATCTAGAGAATGTAAATGTGGCAAGGTAAACCACGACAAAACACTACTGAAATATTCCAACTCATGCATTTCAATGAAAGAAATCCAAAATGAACTTTGAAAAATCAAGAGAATGTAACTGTGACAAGGTAAACCACGACAAAACACTACTAAAATATTTCCGACTCTTGCATTTCAACGAAAGAAATCCAAAATGAACTTTGAAAAGTCAAGAGAATGTAACTGTGACTAGGTAAACCACAACAAAACACTACTGAAATATTCCAACTCTTGCATTTCAATGAAAGAAATCCAAAAAGAACTTTGAAAAATCAAGAGAATGTAACTGTAACAAGGTAGAGCACAACAAAACACTACTGAAATATTCCAACTCTTGCATTTCAATGAAAGAAATCGAAAATGAACTTTGAAAAATCAAGAAAATGTAACTGTGACTAGGTAAACCACATCAAAACACTACTGAAATATTCCAACTCTTGCATTTCAATGAAAGAAATCCAAATTGATCTTTGAAAAATCAAGAGAATGTAACTGTAACAAGGTAGAGCACAACAAAACACTACTGAAATATTCCAACTCTTGCTTTTCAACGAAAGAAATTCAAAATGAACTTTGAAAAATCAAGAGAATGTAACTATGACAAGGTAAACCACGACAAAACACTACTGAAATATTCCAACTCTTGCATTTCAACGAAAGAAATTCAAAATGAACTTTGAAAAATCAAGAGAATGTAACTGTAACAAGATAGAGCACAACAAAACACTACTGAAATATTCCAACTCTTGCATTTCAATGAAAGAAATCGAAAATGAACTTTGAAAAATCAAGAATATGTAACTGTGAGAAGGTAAACCACAACAAAACACTACTGAAATATTCCAACTCTTGCTTTTCAACGAAAGAAATTCAAAATGAACTTTGAAAAATCAAGAGAATGTAACTGTGACAAGGTAAACCACGACAAAACACTACTGAAATATTCCAACTCTTGCATTTCAACGAAAGAAATTCAAAATGAACTTTGAAAAGTTAAGAGAATGTAACTATGACAATTTAAACCACAAAAAAACACTACTGAAATATTCCAACTCTTGCATTTCAATGAAAGAAATCCAAAATGAACTTTGAAAAATCAAGAGAATGTAACTGTGGCAAAGTAAACCACGACATAACACTACTGAAATATTCCAACTCTTGCATTTCAACGAAAGAAATTCATAATGAACTTTGAAAAATCAAGAGAATGTAACTGTGACAAGGTAAACCATGACAAAACACTACTGAAATATTCCAACTCTTGCATTTCAACGAAAGAAATTCAAAATGAACTTTGAAAAAATTAAGAGGATGTAACTGTGACAAAGTAAACCATGATAAAACACTACTGAAATATTCAAACTCTTGCATTTCAACAAAAGAAATCCAAAATGAACTTTGAAAAATCAAGAGAATGTAAGTGTGGCAAGGTAAACCACGACAAAACACTACTGAAATATTCCAACTCATGCATTTCAATGAAAGAAATCCAAAATGAACTTGGAAAAATCAAGAGAATGTAACTGTGACAAGGTAAACCACGACAAAACACTACTGAAATATTTCCGACTCTTGCATTTCAACGAAAGAAATCCAAAATGAACTTTGAAAAATCAAGAGAATGTAACTGTGACTAGGTAAACCACAACAAAACACTACTGAAATATTCCAACTCTTGCATTTCAATGAAAGAAATCCAAAATGAACTTTGAAAAATCAAGAGAATGTAACTGTAACAAGGTAGAGCACAACAAAACACTACTGAAATATTCCAACTCTTGCATTTCAATGAAAGAAATCGAAAATGAACTTTGAAAAATCAAGAAAATGTAACTGTGACAAGGTAAACCACAACAAAACACAACTGAAATATTCCAACTCTTGCTTTTCAACAAAAGAAATTCAAAATGAACTTTGAAAAATCAAGAGAATGTAACTGTGACAAGGTAAACCACGACAAAACACTACTGAAATATTCCAACTCTTGCATTTCAACGAAAGAAATTCAAAATGAACTTTGAAAAATTAAGAGAATGTAACTGTAACAAGGTAGAGCACAACAAAACACTACTGAAATATTCCAACTCTTGCATTTCAATGAAAGAAATCGAAAATGAACTTTGAAAAATCAAGAAAATGTAACTGTGAGAAGGTAAACCACAACAAAACACTACTGACATATTCCAACTCTTGCTTTTCAACGAAAGAAATTCAAAATGAACTTTGAAAAATCAAGAGAATATAACTGTGACAAGGTAAACCACGACAAAACACTACTGAAATATTCCAACTCTTGCATTTCAACGAAAGAAATTCAAAATGAACTTTGAAAAATTAAGAGAATGTAACTGTGACAATTTAAACCACAACAAAACACTACTGAAATATTCCAACTCTTGCATTTCAATGAAAGAAATCCAAAATGAACTTTGAAAAATCAAGAGAATGTAACTGTGGCAAAGTAAACCACGACATAACACTACTGAAATATTCCAACTCTTGCATTTCAACAAAAGAAATTCAAAATGAACTTTGAAAAAATCAAGAGAATGTAACTGTGACAAGGTAAACCACGACAAAACACTACTGAAATATTCCAACTCTTGCATTTCAACGAAAGAAATTCAAAATGAACTTTGAAAAAATTAAGAGAATGTAACTGTGACAAAGTAAACCATGATAAAACACTACTGAAATATTCAAACTCTTGCATTTCAACGAATGAAATCCAAAATTAACTTTGAAAAATCAAGAGAATGTAACTGTGAAAAGGTAAACCACGACAAAACACTACTGAAATAATCCAACTCTCAAAATGAACTTTGAAAAATCAAGAGAATGTAGCTGTGACATGGTATACCATGACGAAACACTACTGAAATCTGAAATATTCCAACTCTTGCATTTCAATGAAAGAAATTCAAAATGAACTTTGAAAAATCAAGAGAATGTAACTGTGACAAGGTAAACCACAACAAAACACTACTGAAATATTCCAACTCTTGCATTTCAATGAAAGAAATTCAAAATGAACTTTGAAAAATCAATAAAATGTAACTGTGACAAGGTAAACCACAACAAAACACTACTGAAATATTCCAACTCTTGCAGTTCAAGGAAAGAAATTCAAATGAACTTTTAAAAATCAAGAGAATGTAAATGTGAAAAGGTAAACCACGACAAAACACTACTGAAATATTCCAACTCTTACATTTCAACGAAAGAAATTCAAAATGAACTTTGAAAAATCAAGAGAATGTAACTGTGACAAGGTAAACCACGATAAAACACTAGTGGAATATTCCAACTCTTACATTTCAATGAAAGAAATTCGAAATGAACTTCGAACGATCAAGAAAATGTAAGTGTGACAAGGTAAACCACAACAAAACACTACTGAAATATTCGAGCTCTTGCATTTCAATGAAAGAAATCCACAAAGAACTTTGAAAAATTAAGAGAATGTAACTGTGACAAGGTAAACCACAACAAAACACTACTGAAATATTCCAACTCTTGCATTTCAATGAAAGAAATTCAAAATGAACTTTGAAAATCAAGAAAATGTAACTGTGACAAGGTAAACCACAACAAAACACTACTGAAATATTCGAGCTCTTGCATTTCAATGAAAGAAATCCAAAATGAACTTTGAAAAATTAAGAGAATGTAACTGTGACAATGTAAACCACAACAAAACACTACTGAAATATTCCAACTCTTGCATTTCAATGAAAGAAATTCAAAATGAACTTTGAAAATCAAGAGAAAGTAACTGTGACAAGGTAAACCACGACAAAACACTACTGAAATTTTCCAACTCTTGCATTTCAACGAAAGAACCCGAAAATGAACTTTGAAAAATCAAGAGAATGTAACTGTGAAATGGTAAACCACGACAAACCACCACTGAAATGATCCAACTCTTGCATTTCAATGAAAGTAATTCAAAATGAACTTTGAAAAATCGAGAGAATGTAACTCTGACATGGTAAACCACAACAAACCACTACTGAAATATTCCAACTCTTGCATTTCAATGAAATAAATTCAAAATGAACTTTGAAAAATTAAGATAATGTAACTGTGACAAAGTAAAGCACAACAAAACACATTTCAACGAAAGAAATCCACAATGAACTTTGAAAAATCGAGAGAATGTAACTGTGAGAAGGTAAAGCACCTCAAAACACTACTGAAATATTCCAACTCTTGCATTTAACTGTGACATGGTAAATCACGACAAAACACTACTGAAATATTCCAACTCTTGCATTTCAATGAAAGATATCCAAAATGAACTTTGAAAAATCGAGAGAACGTAACAGTGACTAGGTAAACCATAACAAAACACTAGTTAAATATTCCAACTCTTGTCTTTCAATGAAAGAAATTCAAAATGAACTTTGAAAAATCATGAGAATGTAACTGTGACAAGGTAAACCACGACAAAACAACACTGAAATATTCCAACTCTTGCATTTCAATGAATAAAATTCAAAATGAACTTTAAAAAATCAAGAGAATGTAACAGTGACAAGGTAAACCACGATAGGACACTATTGAAATATTTCCAACTCTTACATTTCAACGAAAGATTTTCAAAATGAACTTTGAAAAATCAAGAGAATGTAACAGTGAAAAGGTAAACCACAACAAAACACTACTGAAATATTTCCAACTCTTGCATTTCAATGAAAGAAATCCAAAATTATCTTTGAAAAATCGAGAGAATGTACCTTTGACTAGGTAAACCGTATCAAAACACTACTGAAATATTCCAACTCTTACATTTCAATGAAAGAAATCCACAATAAACTTTGAAAAATCAAGAAAATGTAACTGTGACAAGGTAAACCATAACAGAACACTACTGAAATATTCTAACTCTTGCATTTCAATGAAAGAAATCCACAATGAACTTTGAAAAATTAAGAGAATGTAACTGTGACAATGTAAACCACAACAAAACACTACTGAAATATTCCGACTCTTGCATTTCAATGAAAGAAATTCAAAATGAACTTTGAAAAATCAAGAGAATGTAATTGTGACAAACTAAACCACGACACAACACTACTGAAATATTCCAACTTTTGCATTTCAACGAAAGAAATCCAAAATGAACTTTTAAGAATCAAGAGACTGTAACTGTGAAATGGTAAACCACAACAAACCACTACTGAAATAATCCAATTCTTGCATTTCAATGAAAGAAATTCAAAATGAACTTTGAAAAATCGAGAGAATGTAACTGTGACAAGGTAAACCACAACAAACCACTACTGAAATATTTCAACTCTTGCATTTCAATGAAAGAAATTCAAAATGAACTTTGAAAAATCAAGAGAATGTAACTGTGACAAGGTAAACCACAGCAAACCACTACTGAAATATTCCAACTCTTGCATTTCAATGAAAGAAATTCAAAATAAACTTTGAAAAATTAAGAGAATATAACTGTGATAAAGTAAACCACGACATAACACTACTAAAATATTCCAACTCTTGCATTTCAACGAAAGAAATTCAAAATGAACTTTGAAAAATCAAGAGAATGTAACTGTGACAATGTAAACCACGACAAAACACTACTGAAATATTCCAACTCTTGCATTTCAACGAAAGAAATCGAAAATGAACTTTGAAAAATCAAGAGAATGTAACTGTGACAAGGTAAACCACAACAAACCACTACTGAAATATTCCAACTCTTGCATTTCAATGAAAGAAATTCAAAATAAACTTTGAAAAATTAAGAGAATTTAACTGTGATAAAGTAAACCACGACATAACACTACTGAAATATTCCAACTCTTGCATTTCAACGAAAGAAATTCAAAATGAACTTTGAAAAATCAAGAGAATGTAACTGTGACAATGTAAACCACGACAAAACACTACTGAACTATTCCAACTCTTGCATTTCAACGAAATAAATCGAAAATGAACTTTGAAAAATCAAGAAAATGTAACTGTGACAAGATAAACCATAACAAAACACTACTGAAATATTCCAACTCTTGCATTTCAACGAAAGAAATCGAAAATGAACTTTTAAAAATCAAGAGAATGTAACTGTGAAATGGTAAACCACGACAAACCACTACTGAAATAATCCAACTCTTGCATTTCAATGAAAGAAATTCAAAATGAACTTTGAAAAATCGAGAGAATGTAACTGTGACAAGGTAAACCACAACAAACCACTACTGAAATATTCCAACCCTTGCATTTCAATGAAAGAAATTCAAAATGAACTTTCAAAAATTAAGAGAATGTAACTGTGACAAAGTAAACCACAACATAACACTACTGAAATATTCCAACTCTTGCATTTCAACGAAAGAAATTCAAAATGAACTTTGAAAAATCAAGAGAATGTAACTGTGACAAGGTAAACCACGACAAAACACTACTGAAATATTCCAACTCTTGCGTTTCAACGAAAGAAATCCAAAATGAACTTTGAAAAATCCAGAGAATGTAACTGTGAAATGGTAAACCACGACAAACCACTACTGAAATATTCCAACTGTCCTAGTCGATTACGTCATTCTATGCCCATATATGGACTCCCGTCATGACCTCCTGATAGGGTTCTACCGATTATGTAATCAATTTCTCAGAAATCCAACTGTCCTAGTCGATTACGTCATTCTATGCCCATATATGGACTCCCGTCCGATTATGTAATAAATTTTTCAGAAATCCATTTGTCCTAGTCGATTACGTCATTCTATGCCCATAAATGGATTCCCGTCACGAGCTCCTGATAGGGTTCTACCGATTATGTAATCAATTTCTCGGGAATTCTCTCCCTTCGATTACGCAATCAATTTCTCTGAAATCCTCTCCCCTCGAGGGATTCTATGCCCATATATGGAGTCCCGTCACGTGCTCATGAGGGTAGGTTAGGTTACGCAATCAATTTCTCGGAAATCCATTTTCCCTCTCGAGTCCTAGATCAATATATCTCTTCCCCACCTTCCCCTTAGAAACAACAAATTAATTCCCCTTTCTTGAATCAATAATTCCCCTTAGAAACAACAAATTAATTCCCCTTTCGTGAATCAATAATTCCCCTTAGAAACAACAAATTAATTCTCCTTTCGTAGATCAATAATTCCCCT
Source organism: Artemia sinica (assembly GCA_027921565.1). Classification (NCBI taxonomy): domain Eukaryota; kingdom Metazoa; phylum Arthropoda; class Branchiopoda; order Anostraca; family Artemiidae; genus Artemia; species Artemia sinica. The sequence continues at coordinate 38,668,020 of CM051274.1, forward strand.
TAGAAACAACAAATTGATTCCCCTTTCGTGACAAATCAATCAACCTTGAAATCATCCGTCAGACATTAATAAACTTCGCCCGGAGACAATTCTCCTGGACGAACTCCAACAAATCAATTTATCAGAAATTCACTTCCCCTTCGATTACGCAATCAATTTCTCGGAAATTCACTTCCCCTTCGATTACGCAATCAATTTCTCGGAGATTCATTTCTCCTAGGGAGTCTATGCCCATATATGGAGTCCCCCTTGTAGCTCATGAGGCTTCTCTACTAACATCTACCAAATCTTCCTCCGTTTTTCGGAGCGCTCATGGTTCAGAACCATAGCTGACCGCTGTGATCACTGTAGCTTTCAATATTCTAATCTTGGTTAGCAGACTTAGTTTGCTATTCTTCCAATCTTTTTTTCAACTGGAAAACACCCTGGGCTTTGGCTATTCTACTTTTAAGATCTTCACTGCACCGACCGTCTTTGCTAATAGTACCACCTGGATAAGTGAAGCGGTTCACTTGATAGATCTTTTCGTTACCCTACGCCACCTTTTTATCTTCACTTATTTCCTAACCTTAGCGACTTAGTCTTCTTAATATTAGTTTTCAAACTTATTCTTGTACCCTCAACTCGCAAAAGATAAGTGATTTAAAACATATTGATAATCTAAGGATCTACGGCAAATCCATCGGTTAAACCAGTCGATAGGGGGTCTTGAGCTTAAAGAGATGGGCTATAAATATAAAATACACAAAAATTTCTCACAAGCGCTTTAGAATTACTGCTGACGTTGTGTAATCGTAGGTAATACAGAGGTAATAGCTACTCTTGTTTTGAAGTAACTAGAAAATTTGGTGAGACCTTGATTTAATAAACTCAATTTGTTCAATTTACGAAAAACGATTGTTTAGTTAGATATAGCCGGTAAATTGTAGTGCTCACATTAGCTTACTGAAATAAATGCACTTGCATCAACTTTTGAGGACAGAAAAATAAAAAGATTTCTTTGTTTTGATGATCGTATTCTACGCACTTAACAAAAAAATATTTTACAACTGGACACATTGTAGTCCGGCTTCTTCATGGGGGAGGAGGGGGTTAATTAAAACACAAGATTAGGTAAATAGCTCGAAAATATACAGAAATAGTGACATTCTTGGGAATTACGGGCACGAGATAGCGTCATGTCGAGAACGAAAGAGTGTATCTCCCATTTCGTAATTTTAGAGAAAAATCAATATTTTGATTTTTTTTTTTTTCGTATAAGTTGTCTCTTGTCACGATCGTAAAGTGCTGTATTTTATATCGTAATATAATTTGTGTAAATAATGTAATTCATGTAAACAATTATTTTTACAAAATGAAAATTTTTAAGGAAATATCCACGGTACCATTCTACAGTATACATTAAGTATACTGCTTATATTATATTAAATATAGATTGCTCACAATTATAACACATTAAGTTGTGTCATAACTAGAATTATAGAATGAAAATTAAAGTAAATTGAAGTATTAAACAAATTGTATAATCAGTGAGGGCATTAGAAAAAAGGAAGACCAATAGGACTTAATCTGCATTATCGTGCTCTGCTGTATTAAGTCCTTTGAGATTACTCATGGACAGTAAGTGCAATATAGAAAATACTCAAAATTTAAAAGATATTCTTTTTTTATGACGGAATTCATGTCGTCAGACCACTAAAAACAGACCAGACCGGGTATGGCACTAGTCCACCATTTACAGAGGTTTTATCCCTAGAGATAGGAAGGCGCAGCGTCTTACAAAAGCTTATCCCCAAGCACTCAGCCCGGGATGTCCCCTCTTGTAGGTAATCTGTCCGTACCATGTTTAAGCATGTTTTTCGTATTGGCTTGGCGAACGGTGGTACAAGTAGAAATAGCTTATGGAAGTAAAGGTGGCACTTATAGATGTCAGCCATTGACGCTACATCAGATCTATCAGTAAGGGGTTGTGAAGATACCAAATCGGTACTCACGGCTTGGACTTGTGGCCCTATTTTGAATCCTCTAGAGTGGATTCTTGAGTCTGAAACTGGAAAAGGACAAGCCAGTTGTTTTGGATCCCTTCAAATAGCGTAATTTATTATCTAATTCTATAAGATCTTTGAGTAGGTTCTATGATGTATTCTTCTGGCATATTTCTGACTCTTGATTCTAGTGTCAGAACAAAAAGAGCAAAACCTTTAAACAACACAAAAACCCCTAATTGTATTGGGTTCTATATCATGCTTTGCTAGACGAAGTCCAACAGAAAAAATTTTGTTCTCTTGTCACTGGTAAAAACATAAAGAAGTAGTGAGTCTGACAGTGGTTCATTATTATTTTGCTATGTCAAAAAGTCAAGACAGTAATTATTCTAAATTTGAAAGGGAATTTAAACATGGGTGGTTTTATTGTTGTAACTCTGTGCAGGAAGTACTTATATGCTAGTTTAAGTCGGAAAAGAAATCACTTAATGTCAACATTAATCATTCTTCAAAGTCCTACTCATCCTCTGTTGCTAATTTGAAAATCTTAAGAGCATTTCTTATAGTATCCCAAAATCCCTAAAGCATGAAATATGAGCTGAAGTCATGCAGCTCTTTTTACCCGTTGCAGAGTAAGGGACGGACATATATTTTACCTTTGTTATACAAAAAAAAATAAAAATCAAATGCTTCTGTTCTGTTTAAAAAGTATGCAAAGTCGCTAAACTTGAGAATGAGTTAAGATTTTATTAAATCAGACTTTTGGATTTAGAATTTGATTTTTGCTACCTCTTCTAAAAAATAAAGCTTGTTCATGGAGAACGTAGAGAAAACAAAATCGTTGACAATAACACACTTGGCTGCTGCCATCAGTGGTTTCGCCATACTAATCAATAAACATATTTAAAAGAGTAATTATTCTTTCTTTTAACCTCCGGCTGTATACAACATCATAAATACGCATATAATATATATATATATATATATATATATATATATATATATATATATATATATATATATATATATATATATATATATATATATATATATATATATATATATATATATATTATATATATATATATATATATATATATATATATATATATATATATATATATATATATATATAATATATATATATATATATATATATATATATATATATATATATATATATATATATATATATATATATATATATATTATATATATATATATATATATATATATATAATAGCATTCTGATGATCGGATACCAACAAATGAGTTGTTAAGAGTGGGATAGCAGTAATTATGAAATATGCATGGTATCTTGAACAGAGCTTATGTAAATCCCAAGCTCTTGGATGGTCTATAAAAAATCACATTTTCAATTGGTTTGCTTAGCATATAATCTTAACCCAACCAATTTCTGTTACAGGTCAAAGGAATAAAAAGGATTAATCATGTGTGACGATGATGTAGCGGCTTTGGTTGTGGACAATGGCTCCGGTATGTGCAAGGCCGGCTTTGCTGGAGACAATGCCCCGCGTGCTGTCTTTCCCTCAGTTGTCGGCCGATCCCGTCATCAGGTACTGTGCTCTTAATTTGGTCCTTAAATTAAGGGGTTATTTGAGACAAGCCCGGTCTTGAGGGCAAAAGATGCCAGTTGGGAATATACAATGAAAAGTACAACTGGGTTGCTTGTAAGTCTTAAAATAATCACAAATCTTGATGAAAATCAAGTTATTTTGAAAAATAACCACGCTTCCATTGTCCTGGTCACCTTATTTCAAAAAATTTGGAGCTGCGTTTCTAGAATGATTTTTTTTAGGTTTTCAAACATTTCATTTCATGAAGTATTTGATTTTTGAAATAAAGAGAACATTGAAATTCACAGGTTGTTTAAAGACGTTGGTGTAATAAACTGAATTTGGTGGTACAACCACTATCCATGAACACTTTCGATTAGCAACCCGGATTCACTTTCCAAGTCTAGCAATTAGTCTCACCTCGTGAATATCTCTCTAACAGCTTTCTGCAAGCAACAAACATAAGATGAAATCTAAGCTGGCTTCGCTGGCCAGCTTGTGAATAACATTGTTAAAATAAGCTAGGTTTTAAATTTTTTTGTTGTTTCCACTGTCCCCAAATTTCTCAAGCTTTCCCAAATTTCCTGAATGAAAATTGGGTTCTCAAAAATCTCCTCAAAAAATGTTGTTTGTAGATACACGAACGTCAACACAAAATACAAATCATCAATTTTTGTTAATGTGAATCTCTGGGGTGATCTTGGATAACCCAATTTTTCTTCTTTGGGAAAATTCACGGAAGCCCAAATTATTGCGGATTGTCGAAACACTGCTATAATACTCAAAGCAAAGTTACTTAATATGTATTGAACTTGTGATTAAACAACTATATCTAAGTTTATTGACTCTGCCTTTTTCTTGGGTACGGAGCTTTTTGATAGGGGGTTAAGGCTTGTGATATTGATTATAACTCGATTCTGTTGTCATAAAGGGGAAGGAGTAATCATATTGTAGAACAATTCACCATTTTGATGTGGGGGCTCAGCCCCCTAACAAGCGTTTTAGGACCCGCAAGGCTTGTGCCTGTGATCTATTTATAGCCTAAAAATAGGATGAACATACATTATTAATGAGTACGGGAATTACTCCATAACTACCAAATACTAACGGAAATAAGAAGTTTAAGAAGTTTTACGAAGATTGCAATAGGGCTGCTGAATGCAAAGGAAAAACACTTGATATTTCTGTTTCCTCCAAGATACACGGAGCTTCCAGGGTTAGAGACACAGACCAATGTACGCCTTGCAAGACCGACGAGCTCCCTTGGCTAATTATATGTATCCATTTCTTGTTTATATGTATACTGGAGCAAAGTAGAATAGAGAAACTGAGAGTGTAGTGCAAGTATCGCTATTCAATTTTACTTCTTGTACAACTCTTTAACGCGTTTGGAAACAGTGAACCAATTACCTGGTATTGTTGACTGTTTCCCTTCGTATTTATTAAAAACTGCTAAAATAAGAAATTCAATCTTAACCCATAAGCCCACTACGGGCTTAAGTTGACGATGGTATTTGAAACTTTGACCCCTCTTCGCCCTCATTGGAAAAAATACTTTGATTTAATATTATAAACAAATAAGTAGAACAACAGGGAAATCTTTATACAAGACAGTGGAACGCAACTTTAAATGAATATTTTGACCCTATATCCAAGGGCCGTCCTCAGCAAAACAGACGAATAGCATAAAAGAAACTTACATTAAAATTTAATCATTAAATTCCTTAGGTTCAAGAGCTCCTCTAGAGCTCTTGAACCTAAGGAAATCCAAACTCTTGAAAAAGGTCCAAAATTTTCTTTTCCACCAAAACAAGTTCCTGTGGCAGATATTGTTTCCTCCTTAGAATCTTCTTTGCACAAACACTACACATCCATTTCTAACCCAGATGAAGTAAGGTCTTGTTTTATTAATACACTTTACGGCAGCCAAAAAAAAGTTACATCTCATACTAATTTGACACCAGAAATTTCGCACGACATGAAAATCTTGTCTAATCTTCGCAAAGACCCTTCAATTATAATAACTAAAGCAGACAAGGGAAATTCAATTGTAGTCATGGATACCTTAGATTACGACGATAAAATTTATTCACACTTAAATGACACAAAATACATATACTTCCATGACTCATGACCATACTGATAAGTTTACGAATAAAATTATAACCGAATTAAAGAATCTAAAACAAAATGGCAAAATCACCCCACAATTGTATAATAAATTTCTCCCCCGAGGTAACTTTTGCACAAAGTTTTACGGTTTACCGAAATTACACAAACAAGGTATTCCCTTAAGGCCAATTGTAGCATGTACGAAAGCCCCTGCTTCCAATATTGGAAAATGGTTATGTACAGCCTTCAAACCGTTACTTTATTCCCAAAAATCGTACATATGTAATTCGGTAGATTTAGTAGAAAAACTTAAAAGTGCAAGCATTTCAGAAAATACAATAGTAAGTAGTTTCGACATAGTTTCTATGTACACAAATATTGATGTAACAATATCTGAGCAGTTACTAAAAAATAAAATAGAAGAAAACTATCATTTAATTGAAGATTCAACAACAGGAATAGATTGTGAGGTTTTAATGTCCCTAGTCAAAATTTGTAATAAGTATTCAATGTATTTTCAGTTCCGTAATTCTTTTTATCAACGAAAAAATGTTCTCCCTATGGGGGCGCCGCTATCCGGGTTATTAGCGAACATTTATGTAGAACACCTCGAAAATTGGGCCTTAAATTCATATTTTTTAAAACATGTTTATTAGGGGCGTTATATGGATGATGTAATATCGCTCTGGAATTATGGGGAAAATGAACTTAGGGGCTTTCTAGATCACCTTAATACATATTACCGAAATTTACAATTTACCTTAGAAATTGAAATTGCAAATAAATTACCGTTTCTGGATGTTTTAATTATTCGTGACATTGATAAACTGGATTTTACAATTTACAGAAAACCCACACAAAATAACAGATATCTACATTTTAAATCCAATCACCCCCCACAAGTTAAAAGGGGTGTTGTTACATCTCTTGTTGACCGTGCCCTAAACATTTGCTCTGAATCTTACATCACAGATGAACTAAATTTTATTAGAGACATACTTTTTGGAAACGGTTATTCTGTTGTCTTTATTAACAATACAATTAGCCGAAGATTGGCAAGACACTCCCGTAAAATTAAGGGTCTTTTGCAATGTGAAGCTCCCGTCAAGCCCTCAAATATAATTTACCTTCCATATATTCCAAAAGTCACTACAAGTTTAAAAAAAGTTTGCACACAAAATAATTTTTATGTCGTATTTACAAATAATTTTAAAATCGTGAATTTCTTAAATTCTGGTAAAAATATAACCCCAGTTACTCGCCAGAGAGGGGTTTATCAAATACCATGTGACTGTGGCCATTTTTATATTGGTAGAACCCATCATAATTTAGAAAAACGCCTGCAACAACACAAAGATGACATAACTAAAGCTTTAAATTCTAATAATACAAATATTTCCTTTGATTCTGCTTTAAGCAGTCACATATATGATAACCCTAGTCATAAAATGGTTTTTGAAGAAACTTGCCTTATTAGCAATGATTTAGGCTTAAAACAGGTTGTTCGAGAGGCAATTGAAATTAAAATCAAAATAAATAGTAATATTTCTTTAAATAGAGATTTGGGGGAATATTCGCTTAATGCCCCATACACAAATTTAATTAAAAATGATTTGACTAATTATATTAAAAAACCAGTAAATAACTCCACTCAACCTATTACGAATAGACCTTCTAGGCTGGCTGCCAAGAAGGCGAGTCTAGCTTTAAAAGCTTGTCTGTAAATATTTTAATTCCATCTGAATGAATTGTTCTCTGTCCATTTCGTTTGGAGTACCAGTCCTGGTTGAACTTCCTTGAAGTAATGATATTAGGGCTGTTTAAAAAAAAATTTTAAACAGTTTTAATGATTAAATTTTAATGTAAGTTTCTTTTATAGTGTTTTTATACTATTCGTCTGTTTTGCTGAGGACGGCCCTTGGATATAGGGTCGAAATATTCATTTAAAGTTGCGTTCCACTGTCTTGTATAAAAATTTCCCTGTTGTTCTACTTATTTGTTTATGATGGAAAGGCAGTGTGGTCTTCGTCGCTATTTGATTTAACATTGTTACTCTTTAACATTCTATTTTAATAGCGTGGAAGTACTTACGCCCTAATTGCAACATCGATGATTAAACAAGAATGATTCTGGATAATTTTGCGAAAAAGATTCCAGAAGGGTCAGAAAAGGTACAAAAAGACTTTTTTTTAGTCTAAAAAGCATAGTCTCTCCGTATCAGCATTTCCCCCCACATTCACTCCTTATTTACCAGGAAGGGGATTCAAACCCCCTTTACCTCCTGTAGGAGCACCCATGCTTAGGTTAACTTTTCTAACATGTATTTAGTGAGAATCTTAATTATTCTAACCTTCTTTGTAAGCCGGATAAATAGGATAAAGTTAGATTAAATAAATAAATAATATTCTATTGTGGGATAAACAGTAAATTTCTATTTCCTAAAGCATAATTCTCGAAGAAAAATTTAACTTTTGCAGCCCCTCAAAATATTAAAGATGAAGTTTCTTCACGACACCCCAACCCCCTTCTATCTGTAGCCCCAATATTACATTTCTTCCTTGTCTGTCCCCCTTGATTTGTCAGTGAATCAATTAAGTGATATTTAGCTTAATTAAACGGTGTTACCTATGACTGCGCTATACTGAAGTATCTAGCACACAGTTTGAGCTTATACTTAAGAAAGATTGTATTTCTTATGGTGTCAGGGTCGGTATGGGACAAAAAGATACCTACGTCGGTGATAATCCTCACTTTGAAATATCCCATTGAACATAGTATTATCACCAACTGGGATGACATGGAAAAGATATGGCATCACACCTTTTACAATGAACTCCGTGCTGCACCAGAAGAGCACCCAATCTTGCTCACTGAAGCTCCTACACTTTATTTGAATACCAATAAGTCTCTAGCTTATTTGAAAAATTAATTGATTTTTCGGGAAAAATTGTCAATACAAACCATTTTTCAAAATGGAAATCCGAGAGAAATGCATTTGTTTATTATATTTCAAAATCCTCTCAAGTTAAGCTCAGCAGCTCCACTCTCCCTTTGGCTGTTCTCTCAAAAGATAACTAAATCATGTCTAAGTTGTCAGACATCCGAATAAATGAGAAAAGATGCTTGTTATTTTTCTGAGAAATGCTTCTGAAAATCAGATACAAAAGATAATATTGTTTTTATACCTTTATGGGCTAATCTCATCAGTTTTGCTTAAGCTCGTCTTAAGCTAAACTCAGCAGCTCCATTCTTCAAAAGCTACCTACATAATGTCAAATTTCCAGGCTTATCAGTTTCTAACAAATGAAGTTATTTTTTTTTCTGTGTGCCTGTTTTAAATGGAACGAGCTTGGAAATGAAAAGAAAATAAACGCGAAAACATTTGTAAAATGGATTGCATATAGGGAGAATGGGTGGTTCAAGTCCCCTCCAAGGATTCTTCACATTGCATAAAATATGACTCCAAATTTGCTTGAAAATTACCCCTGATGATAACTTTTACTTACCAACTGTGACGTAGTCATAAATCTATTTCACGAGGAAAATAGGTTTTTTTTTTATTTAGGGAAATGGGAATATTTTTATGATTCTTCCCTTTTTCCTATATATTTTGACTATTTAACTGTTTTCCATACTTTTGACAATTGTCTCTCCCCTCCTGAAATAAATTATTTAAAGTGTGCCTGGGTGTGGAGATTTAACTAGGGTAAAGCGTCTTATACTATCTTTTTTCTTATTTTTTTATTTTTCATATGTTTCATTTTTCTAAATTTCTACTTTTTGATGTGCCCCAAAATTAAATATCTCGCATAAAATACTGTCATAAAGGTAATCTGAGAGGCTCTTAGCTGGGCTACTGATAAGAAACAATACTAAATGAAAACAAAGTTTACCTCCATTGAAGTTAAATAAAAACTAAAATTTAAAAGATCAATTATCATTTGTTCCACATTAAATGTTAGACCCTACAAAGATATAATAGGTTTATTTCATTTCAGGTTATTCCCTTCCCTATGCCGTTCTCCGTCTTGACCTGGCTGGTCGTGACATGACCGATTATTTGATGTAAATCTTGACTGAACGAGGTTACTCTGTCACCACCACCGCTGAGCGTGAAATTGTCCGTGACATGGAGGAAAAACTTTGCTATGTCGCCCTTGACTTTGAACAGGAAATGGTAACTGCAGCTGCTTCTACTTCTCTAGAAAAATCATACAAATTACCGGACGGTCAAGTTATTATAATCGGTAACGAACGTTTCCGATGTCCAGAAGCCCTCTTCCAGCCATCTTTCCTGGGCATGGAATCCTGCGGTATCCATGAGACTGTCTACAACTCAATTATGAACTGTGATGTCGACATGTGCGCCGTAGAAGGCTTGTATGCCTACACGGTCCTTTCTGGTCGTACCACCATGTACCCAGGTATTCCTGATAGAATGCAAAAGACATTTAGTGCCTTGGCTCCATCAGCAATCAAGATTAAGATCGTTGTCCCGCCTGAGTGTAAATGCTCAGTCTGGATCGGTGGTTCCATTTTGGCATCTCTTTCCACCTTCCAAGAGATGAGGATCTCAAAACAGGAGTTTGGTGAATCTGGACTAGGAATTGCTCACCCCAAATGCTTTTAATTTTTTCACTGCTTCTATATTGATGTGATATTTTTGCTGAAGTCATTTTGAAAATAAATTGGCCACATTTGATCACCATGTTGCCTATTTATAGATAGGACTCCCGTATCTAGATTGTATCTTGTTTTGTTTTAAATATGAGAAATAAAATACTTGATGTCCAATTTCCGTTTTCATCTTTGTGTAAGACTGTACTCAAAACAATTATATTATAAGAAAATTTTCAAAATGACAAAGACCATAACTTCTAACAGGGTCAAATGTGACGTAGAAAACTAAAATGGTCAATTATGATGTGCGAGATAAGAAACAGTTTCTTACTTCTGCTCCTTTTGGGCAGATAACGAAAAGTAATTCGATTTATTGAATTAAAGAAGTAAAAAAAAATTAAAACGCATTTCAGGCTATCTGGAGATCTGTAGGAAATTATTAAAAAGGCTATGAAAACACTGGAAAAACTTGCGGAGGGGGGGGGGGGGGGCACGAGCGTAGTGCTCTAAGGAATAAAGGTCTTCTAGTATCCTTTTGCAAAAATTGGAAAGCAACAGTATCCTACCTCTTCAAGTCCTCTTTTAGGGAGAGGGAGTGTCCTATACGAAAAAGAATTTAGCTATTAAAGTATTTAATTGTTCAATAACATAACTAATACTATTGTACAAGCTTGTTGCTTTGTTATTTTACCTGTGGCTAACGCATTAGTGAAAACTTTTCTTCTCTCCCAACTACTCCGACTTGTATACCAAAAAGTCCAAACGATTCGAGTCAAACCCCTGAGTCACTGCAAACTGGGCAGATATCATGTAATGTAACTAGACTAATTCAGGACAGCCAAAAAAAATTAAACCCATCAAATCTATTGAGGCAAATGCCCCTTCTAGACTTAATGTAAAAACTTGGTTTAATATAATTTTGTCGCTTTATAACAACTTTGAAACAATAACAAACATGATTATTCAACAAACCAGGGAATTCTAGTACATCAAACAGTTCGCAGTCTAAGAACCAATTTCTTATTAGTTATAAATCACTAAAATCGTTATCAGGCTATAGGGTTGTCATCCCTAACTTTACAACCATCGAGGTAGTTAGGTTCATTCATCCCTGCTGACGAAGCTTGTAAATCTTTCTTTTTTTTTTTTTTTTTTTTTTTTTTTTTTTTTTTTTTTTTTTTTTTTTTTTTTTTTTTTTTTTTTTTTAATGATATTTTTCCCAGTTTGCTTAAGCGAGCACATTCGGTTGCTATTCTGTTTTTATTTCTTCTGCTATGTTTTTGGATGTCCAGAGAGTGTTTTATTCATTGACCCACCAAAATCCAATATCTAAACCGTCTCACTATGGTATAATGGGGAACGCAGCTTGCATGGGTTTTGATAATTTTTGTGTAGAAGGGTGACACCTATGGATCCTTTCTTCCGCTCATAATCTGAAATTGAGACTGATGTCCTGCAAGGTGGTTCATTTCTAGGGCTGAATATGTTCTTTATTTAGGTTAATGACCTTATTGTGCGGTAAGAAACCAAAGGCTCTTTATCATTTATGATCCCAGGTCTTTCCAGGCCAAAAGAGTTGCCATCAATGAGTGAACACATTCTATTTGTTTTAGCTGACAACAGTACATTTACTGCTGTTATAACTGATCCCGATATCCGCATGAAATTGGTTAATTTTTTTATGGAGTAATTCTTTGGTTCAATACTAACAGGCTGGCCTTGTATGTGAACCAGCAAAGCTTTCTGATTTTTACTTTAATTTTTCAGACTTGCCCTCAATTGTATAAAACCCATTTTTCAAGGGGTTATATTGATAGACTTAAAGACCGGTATGTCTTGTTTCTTTTGAGATTTTGATTAAGCATCTTATGGAAAGTTTAAGCAACAGGTACGCCCCTCTCCCAAAAGCAAGAATTTGCATTTTTATTTTTTTTTGGGGGGGGGACTTTTTTCAACGAAAACAAAATAGCAAAAAAAAAACAGGTATTCTCCAACATCTAGGGGAAGGGGAAATCTAGATAAGGAAACTTCGTCAAAAATATTCAGGCCTCCACAAAAATAGCTGATATAATATAAATTCTATTTTATATACCATAGTGCAGGGAGGGGTGTTATGCTATGCATGACTAGACCTCTGAAACAGAGATTGCAACTGGCTAACAAAGCAGGTTTAGCTTCCTGTCTGATAATTGCAATAAATGGAGAGCTTCCAAATCGATATTAGGTAAAAAGAGTTGGCTAGACTAAAAAAATGAATACAGGCCACTACCAAAATCAGTTCTTTATTTGCGGTTCTGAAATACCGAAACAATTTAAGTAAAATTTAAAGTATTGTGAAATAGTAAGTGACTATTCACACGGGGCTTAGTCGTAGTCGTAGTCGGGACTACAACTACGACTTGGAAAAAACTTCCCGTTCACCCGGGTTTCAGAGTCTCGGTCCCAGGCTTAATAGTAGGTCAATTTGAATCAGCTCACCAGCAACTGAAACTAGGTTTCAACCAATTGCATCGAAAATTAGTGGCAAGACATTTGACTGGAATGGAAGGTGAGACAACGGTACATATGTGGAATGGCATAAAAGCTGATTTTCTTGAAGAACTTATTACGCATCATGAGAACAGAAGGTATTTATATGATAAAACAAAGAAAAATTATAAGAATACTTCGATAAAGCAAAATGCATAGGAGGTGATTGGAAGGTCACTTGTTCAAAAATAACATCCTCGCATTTACTTGCTGCATTTTATTTCTTTGCTCGATTTTGCTTTCAAACGATCTTCTTGGCTCTCTAAATACTTCCCTTGTCCATAACCTTCTTTTGCTTTTGTTTTGCCAGCTTGGCTTGCCATAAGCATGTATAGTACCAATCCAGACAAAAACGCTAAGTCCTGAACCTCCTCATCCATATTTTTCAACTTTCAATTCTTGTTTTCAAATTCATAAGCCATTATGGGTCGGTCTCGTGGACCCAGATTCAAGACAGAACGATCCGTATGAACGGAGAAACTTAGGACCTAGGCGCGATAATGACTAAGCCAAAGTCTCATATGAATGGCCACTAAGTAATCGGCTTGATGGATAAGTAATATTTGGATACTCGAACGCACCTTTAGTATGTACTGTAAACAAAATATAGAAGAAGTCGAAGGCTCACAGGAATTTTTATCTTTGTTAGTGAGCTTACAAACTCGAACTTCTTATTCCACATGACAGACGCGGACAAAACAGCCAGATCTGTGTTTGGTGAGATATAGCTTACACTGACCCTTCCTTTTATTTCAATTAAGCCTAGGATGAGGCTAGATACTTTGTGTTTGGACATCTAGTCAACAGTTCAATCACTATAGCCTAAAATCTCATTTAGGCTGGGATGGGACTCCACCCTTTGACTATCGGAAAAAATTGGTTTATAAGCTTATATAGAATGGTACTATCCAATCTCCTTATAATTAAAAACATTTTAGTCATCTAGTTGGAAAATTTGGCATAGGCCTAGGCCTATCTGTAGCCTATAGCCTAAGAAAAATTGAAATTTGCCAACTAGTTGACAACAAATGTTGCCCCAGCAAAACTTTTGGTAAATATATACCAAATCATATTATTGAGTTAGGAATAAAGTGAATACACTATTTGCTGTTTTTTTTTTATGCTGATTACAAATATAATAATCATTTCTATTGTAAATGAATTTCAGCCCCCCTCCCCCTATATATGCCAATTCAGGGCCTACATTTCTACATTAGGGGGTTGGGGGCAAATTTTGTTTCTGATGTAAATGGGAGGCAAGTTTAAACTTTACCCCCCCCCCCCCCCTAATGTAGAAATATATACCCTGAGTTGGCATATATAGGGGGGGGGGGCTAAAATTCATTTCTGATAGAAATGATTATTATAATTGTAATCAGCATAAAAAAAGGCATTGAATGGTGTTTTCACTTTATTCCTAACTCAATAATATGACTTGGTATATATTTACCAAACTTTCCTTTTCCAACTAGCTGACTAATAACTTCTCCCCAGCAAAACTTAATTTTGCCAACTAGCTGGAAAGAAACATTGCCCCAGAAAACAATTCATTTTCCAACTAGTTGACCAATAATAGTTAGAATTTATTCTGAATAGCATAAAATATGTTAATAATATAGGGTTTTTCAAATTTAATTATCACTATTGTTATGGGATACCACCGGATGGCTGATTTGACAGTATATATATATATATATATATATATATATATATATATATATATATATATATATATATATATATATATATATATATATATATATATATATATATATATATATATATATATATATATTCTCTTATAGAAGGAGAAGACTTAGTTCTGTGGCTTCAAGACTATTTACTCCTGAATTCAGTTTGTTTGATTTACCTTAGCTGTAGTGCATTTGTTAAAAGCACATACTGCCAATTTTTGTTGGACTGGGAATAGTATGTTTTTTGTTTTCTCTTTATATCATGTTGTTAGCTAAGAAATTATTCTGAGGAAAAGTTACTTGCCAAATAGATGGCTAACAAAAGTGTTTATAGGGTAAGTTTGTTTCTTTCTAGGTGGATAAAGAAAGTATTGTTGGTGAAAAGTTGCTAGTCAACTAGTTGGAAAATGAATTGTTTTCTGGGGCAATGTTTCTTTCCAGCTAGTTGGCAAAATTAAGTTTTGCTGGGGAGAAGTTATTAGTCAACTAGTTGGAAAAATTAAGTTTTGCTAGGGAGAAGTTATTAGTCAACTAGTTGGAAAAATTAATTAAAAATTCTAAAAATGAGACAAAAACATTCCTCCAGAAAAGAAACAGACAGATAAATGAAGGAAAATACACAATTTATGTCCATTAAATGTAAGTTAGAAATGAACAAAACTTCAAATATGCATCCATTTTCCTTAAATAGACAGGAGGAATAACCCTCCAAGCTTTGACAAATTCAATCTCACTTTTAGGACCAGGTATAAGACTAATTATCCTGGGAATTAGAACAAAAAATCTCTGGCTTCAAAGACCAATATATAACTCAAAATATATCTCCAATTAAGAGGGAGACAGGGAGAGAGATGGAAGTTGTAACACAATAGTAACAATAGTGATAATTAAATTTGAAAAAACCCTATATTATTAACATATTTTATGCTATTCCAAATAAATTCTAACTATTATTAGTCAACTAGTTGGAAAATAAATTGTTTTTTGGGGCAATGTTTGTTTCAGCTAGTTGGCAAAATTAAGTTTTGCTGGGGAGAAGTTATTAGTCAACTAGTTGGAAAAATTAAGTTTTGCTGGGGAGAAGTTATTAGTCAACTAGTTGGAAAAGGAAAGTTTTGCTGGGGCAACATTTATTGTCAACTAGTTGGCAAATTTAGATTTTTCCTATACAGATAGGCCAAATTTTCCAACTAGATGACTAAAATGTTTTTAATTATAAGGAGATTGGATAGTACCATTCTATATAAGCTTATAAACTAATTTTTTCCAATAGTCAAAGAGTGGATATCCAGCTGGGACTATAACCCTACCACCTCAAAAGGAAATACTGTGCTTCCATTCTTTGTAAGGAAACACAATACAATCCTCTAACCTACTGTAAAACATTCTAGGCTATTTGCCAGGCACTAGCATACTGCAGGAGTCTTCTATATGCAGGGGACCAGAAATTTTACAGGAGAGGTCAGGACTTCCCATCCAGATAACAGACAATTATGGGTAAAGGTAAAAATTTAGGTGGCACTTTAGCTAGGATGAAAGTGAAAATGTCATTTGATGCCTTTTTTATGCTGTTTTGTAATACAATAATTGCTTCTGTTGTAAATTTTGGTAAGTTTTTCACAGTTCATATTATTGACTTTCAAATAAAGTAAACATACCACTCAATGCCTTTTTTAATGCTCTTTCCAAATATAATAATTGTTTTTGTTGGAAATGAATTTTTACCTTCACCCCTATATATACCAATTCATGGTATATATTTGCACATTAGAGGGGGGGGGGGTATAGGGGTAAAGTTTAAACTTACCTCTGATTTATGTCAGAAATAAAATTTACCCTCACCCCCCCCCCCCCTAATGTGCAAATATAGACTATACCCTGAATTGGTATATGTAGGGGTGATGATGAAATTCATTTCCAACAAAAATGATTTTTATATTTGGAAAGAGCATAAAAAAGGCATTGAGTGGTATATTTACTTTATTTGTAAGTTAATAATATGAACTGGGAAAAATTTACTCAAATTGCATCTTGAGCCCTAAAAGGGGGCCCCAAAGGTATTTCATTTTTGAAACCACACAAAGAAGTTGTAACCTAACATAACCTGAAAAATACTTGATTTTCATTTCAAACTGTTTCAAGTTTTTCAAATGCCTTTGACAAAAATAGCACTGAATTTTGCAATTCAAATCTTTGCTGTCTACAATTTGGGGTATATTCCAATTCAGGGTATATGTTTGCACATTAGGGGGGGGAGGGTAAATTCATGGTGAATTTGCAGTGGGCCATATAATTTAGCTAGGATGAAAGTGAAAACATCATTTGATGCTTTTTTTATGCTCTTTCATAATTCATATAAAATACCTTCAGGGCCCCTTTAAGGGCTCAAGATGCAATTTGCAACAGATGCAATTGTTGTATTATGAAAGAGCATAGAAAAAGGCATCAAATGATGTTTTCACTTTCATCCTAGCTAAATTGTAGTGCCACCTAGAAATTTACCCAATTATGAAGAATGTAATAAAAAAAAAATTGATTGTAGGAACAAGAACATTACTGAGAGGACAAGGAGTATGCCAAAGGACCCCACCAGTGTACGTCCCTTTGATCTTCATATTATGATTTTTCTAATTAGAATAAGCCTAGGAGACCAGCACAGCATAAGGAAAACATGCTGACAAAACAATTCTTGCTTCATTATATGCAGAATAATCAGTAAATTTGCAGTGGGTCTTGTAGTTTAGCTAAAATTAAAGTGAAAATGTCATTTGTTGCCTTTTTTCCACTCATTCATAACTCAGTAACTGCTTCTGGGGCTAATTGCATCTTGATCCCTTAAAGTGGCCCCAAAGGTATTTCATTTTTGTAACCACACAAAGAAGTTATCAACACTAGTTAAGTTATTGAAAAGTGGTTAAAACATATCACTAGTTTATAAATGGTTGTTCAAGAGCAATATATTCCAAAAATACTAATTTATAACAACTCAAACCTCATTTATTAGGCAACTCAAATGTAAAACATTTGATTTTTTTTCAAATGCCATCAATAAAAATAGCACTGAATTTTGTGATTCAAAACTTTGCTGTCAACAATTCAGGGTATATATTTGCACATTAGGGGGGGGGGGGGTAAATATCTAGTGAGTCATAATTTAGCTAAAATCAAAGTCTAAACCTCATTTGATGCCTATTTTAATGCTCTTTCATAATTCAATAATTGCTTCTGGGGCTAATTCCATCTTGAGCCCTTAAAGGGGCCCTGAAGGTATTTTATTTGAATTATGAAAGAGCATAAAAAAAACATCAAATGATGTTTTCACTTTCATCCTAGCTAATTTATATGGCTCACTGCACCCCCCCCCCCCCCCTAATGCGCAAATATAATTAGCCCCAAAAGTGATTCTTGAATTATGAAAGAGCATAAAAAAGGGCATCAAAGGATGTTTTCACTTTCATCTTAACTAAATTATATGACCCATAAGAAATTTACTAGTGGTAGTGGGTAAATTTGCAGTGGGCCTTATAATTTAGCTTGGATGAAAGTGAAAACATTGTTTGATGCTTTTTTATGCTCTTTCATTGTTCATATAAAATACCTTCAAGGGGTTAAGATGCAGTTAATCCCAGAAGCAATTATTGAATTATGAAAGAGCATAAAAAAGGCATCAAATGATGTTTCCACTTTCATCTTAGCTAAATTATAAGGCCCACTGCAAATTTACCAAATAATCCTAGTTAGTGCATTTTGTAGGGGGGAGAACTTTCATCTTCACTTTTTACACTGGTGTACAGTTTTTTTTAACACAGTTCTGAAAAATAAACATGGATTTGACTGCATTTATCCATTTTCAAGTAATCTGTATATTTAATTAAACACCATCAGTGCCATCTCATAATTTATCACAAAAACATATTAATAGGCAAATACAGATAAATTAGGTTAAGTTAGGTTGGATTAGTTAGATGGCACTTGGGTGTTTGCTTATAAACAATTTTCTAGACTTAGAGAATAGGCCTAGACATAAATATTGAAAATGTGATAGAAAAACTGAAAATACAAGGAAAGAAGTGAAGATAAAGGTTGTCCCCTTTAAAATATGTTAACTAGGATTATTCTGCATATTATGAGATAAGAATTGTTTTCTTAACCTCTTTCCTTATGTAGTGCTCATCTCCTAGGGTTACACCTTCAATTTTTTAAGCCAATAAGAAATTTCCCAAAGCTATCTTCTCCATCTTTGTGCATCATTTTTGCTGGTTGATGGTTTCATTGTTCAGGGTTAACTGCAAGTACAAAATGTATTTGCCTCTTATTTTCAGTTTGGCTTCCCAGCTAAGCACTTTACAGAGCATACCTCTGCAACTCTTTTAAATTTTCTACATTTGGCTCTTGTTTTGGTTTGACTCTTTCAGCTATATTTTTGTGTGTCCAGATTGCTCTTGATTTTGATAGCCCAGATAGGACTATTGGGAAGTAAACATGTTAAGAAAACAAGGTAAAGGTTAAGAGTTGGATCTCTTCAGAAGGAGACATGCGAGAACAAAAAGAGACACATTTTATAGCTAATTTTATGCTTATTTTCATGGCTTGGTTTGTGGCTAATTTTTAGTCTTTACTTTTATCACTCCTAAATGTGGACTGCTTCACTTTATCTCTCCCCCCCCCTTCATAATGTGCAAATTTATAGCCTGAGTTACATATGCAGTATGAGTAACTTCACTTTTGGAAATGATAGACCCTTTGCCTTCTCTACAAAGCTTTAGTACGGCCAATCCTTGAATATGGTCATTGCACTACATGTCCCTTTTACAACAAAGACATTGAAGCTCTCAAAAAAGTTCAAAGATGAATAACAAAGTTCTGTCCAACTTTGAGAAACTTGCCTTACGAAGATAGGCTCTGCAAGCTCAAACTTCCTTCACTAGCTTATCAACTGCACTGAGGAGACCTCATTGAGGTATATAAGCTTTGCTATGATGCCTACGAAAACATCTAGGCTACCGATGTTCTCAGCTTCAGCCACACAAACCTTCATGGTCACAACCTCAAGCTTCAAGAGGAGAGGTTCCAAAAGGACATCGGCCATTGGGCATTCAAGAACCAAGTAACACAACACTGGAACAAGCCCCCTTTTGAAGTCATCAATGCCAACTCATTAAACTCGTTCAAGCAGGAACTGGACAAATACTACAGTGAAAGTGCCTAAAATTTTTTTCAATTTAAAAGATTTTTGTAGAGGCCCTGTGGCCTATTTGTTTTGCATTATATTATTATTATTATTATTAATATCTCCAGGTATATAGTTTTTTCATTTAATTGAAACTCCCTCTAAACATTACCTGAAAGTTTCAACTTATTGTTCTAAGTGTCATTAGTTAGAGTAAACATAGAAGTAGTATTAAAAGTATACATATAGTGTCTTCTAGCTAGTTCCAAATCTGCCACAAATTACCTTGAAAGGTCTACTTAATAATGTAAGCCTTTATTGTGATATTGCTTTGTCATCCTTTTGGCAATCTCCATTATCATAGTTTGTTTTGTTTTAGTTTCATATCAGCCTAATTATTCTTTGATAGCTTCACCTTAATACCCTTAGTTTGTGCAGTAGCAGTAGTAGTGTTAGTAGCAGTATGCACATATCATCTTTTTTTTCAACATCCCCTTCAACACAGTGTTTCAACCTGATTCACAAATCAATTTATAAGATATGCACTTATGAGAATCTAAATGCACATAGTGTTTATTAGTTCAAATTTGCCATCAATTTTTTTTCAGTAAAGTGCAAATTATGTTCTGGCCTTGAGAAAGCACAGAGGTTGTGAGCCCTAATCATGTTAATTTCTGTTTATTTTGGGTTTCATTTGTTTAATGATGCTGATTTATGTTAGTTTTATGCTTGGTACATTATTTGATTCTATTTTTGTCCATTTTTGGTTTAATGGAGTTCTTTACTTTTCTTTGAAAAACTTATTTTGTGCAAAAGTTTCTTTAATTAATTTCTGTTTGTTTTATATGGACATAGTCTTTTTCAGAAAAAAGAATTGGAAGGCTGATTGCCCTCTAATCACTTTTGACTCTTAAAAAAGGCACTAGAACATTTAATTTCCAATCAAATTAGCTCCTTTTAAATATCAATGACATTACTAGCTACAATGGAGCAGCACTGCCTATGATATTGTTTATATGCCCTATTAATACATGCATGTATATAGTTTTTTCATTTAACTGAAACTCCCTCTAAACATTACCTGAAAGTTTCAACTTAACATCCTAAGTGTCATTAGTTAGAGTAAACATAGAAGTAGTATTAAAAGTATACATTGTCTTTTAGCTAGTTCCAAATCTGCCACAACTTACCTTGAAAGGTCTACTTAATAATGTAAGCCATCATTGTTATATTGCTTTGTCATCCTTTTGACAATCTCCATGATCAGAGTTTGTTTTGATTTAGTTCAATATCAGCATAATTATTCCTTGAAAGCTTCACCTTAATACCCTTAGTTTGTGTAGTAGCAGTAGTAGTGCTAGTAACAGTATGCACATATCATCTTTTTTTTTCAACATCCCCTTCAACACAGTGTTCCAACTTGATTCACAAATCAATTTATAAGATATGCACTTATGAGAATCTAAATGCAAATAGTGTTTATTAGTTCGAATTTGCCATCAATATTCTCACGAAATTTACCTTCATAGACTTAGCATTAACAGTACTAGTATCACAGTAGTTGCAGTGGTAGTAGGAGAAGTAGTCGCAGTGTTAGTGTTGTATTAGTAGTAGTAGTAGCAACAGTAGGGCCATTCTTTTGCGCTAAGATCTTATATCTTTCTACAAAGATTTCTGTTCTTTTAACTCATCTTTGTTCTAAGATCTTACAGATCACTGATTTTAGCAAAAAGTGTGTAGGATACCATCTTTTTGCCATATAGAACAATGATGAGAGAACTTTGATGATATACTCATCATTGTTCTTAGACTGCTGATCAGAGCAGAATAATGAAAGACGTTTGCAAGAGAACACTATAAGATGTAAGACCTTAGTGCTAAGAATTCACTTTTAAGTGTTCTTTGTCAAAAGATGTAAGATCTTAGAACAAATATGAGTAAAAGAGCAGCCCTAGTATTTATGGTAGTAGTAGCATGTACATCTTGCCTTTGGATCAGTTGAACATCGCTTTGATGATGCACTGGAAGTTTCACCTTGGCACAGTAACCTGTTCCAAAAATATTGCTGATGTGCATTTTTTACCCCCTTTTGAAACCTTTTTCCTCTTAGTACTCTATGCCTTGCAAGTTGCCGCAATTGAAGTAGTTTAGTAGCAGTAGTAGTACTAGTAAAAGTAGCAGTGTTAGTAGTGACATGCATGTATTACCTTTTTGTCAATTGATCTTCCCCTTTAAGTATTCTCTGAAAGTTCCAAATTAATACCCAAATCCATTCTTGAGATACACCCTTTTGACTATCTGCATGCACATAGTGTGTTTTGATTTAGTTTTATTTCCCCTCAATGTTCTGTCTTCATGCCAGGAAGATCGCCAACTGAACAGATTCATACTGTCAGACAGATTGTTGAGAAGACACTGGAATTCAACAAGAAAGCTTACATAGCTTTCATTGACTTTTGTTCTACCTTTGACACTGTTGACAGGCAGTCCCTTTGGCTAATTATTTGAAAAAAAACTACGTTTTCTAAAGAGTTAAAGAGGCTGAGTCACAAGTTCGAACCTTAAAACGTACAGGGATTAGGAGGTACAGTTGGGGGACTGCCGCCCCCCAAACCCCCCGCTTTCGCAGCCTTTAAATAAAAAATAAAGTTTTTTAAGCTGAAAGTAAGGAGCGACATTAAAACTTAAAACGAACAGAAATTATTCCGTATATGAAAGTGGCTGTGCCCTCCTCAACGCCTCGCTCTTTACGCTAAAGTTTGACTTTCTCACAACTCTTTTTTTTAAACAATAAAAACTTTAGCGTAAAGAGCGAGGCGTTGAGGAGGGCACCGCCCCTTTCATATACGGAATAATTTCTGTTCGTTTTAAGTTTTAATGTCGCTCCTTACTTTCAGTTTAAAAAACTTTTTTTTTATTTAAAGGCTGCGAAAGCGGGGGGTAATAATTTCTGCACATTTTTGTACAGTTTATTACTTATTATTGCTTGACTAACTGTTAGCTGATCGTGTCAGGAGTTAAAGTTGGGGGGCTGCTGCCCCCCAAACCCCCGCTCTTCAAGATTCTTGTGTTAAGGCTTTTAATTCCTGAATACTCAAATCAAATGCACAGTAAGATTTCCTTTTTTCAACTTGTCTTCGAGCATGCGGGTATACAGCATGTTATCAAAGCAGTGGAGACTTACCTGTAACCTGAAGGCCGACTGTGATATTCTTCTGGAGACGCCTGTTGAGCCGAAGGATTTAATAGATTGGATTTAAAAAAGAAACTGAGTTTCTTTTTTAAACTTTAAATTCAATATATAAAAAATTTCCTCTGACGGGGAATCGAACCCGGGTCTTCCGCCTGACAGTCAGGAGTAGCGACCACTGTACCACAGAGACAATTGTTATATTATTTTTAGTCTATGGAATCTATTTTTGACGCAAGCAAATCCCCACAAAACTTGATATTTGGTTTTTGGAAAACAGGGAAGGAGTGATCGGATTGAGCTGAAATTTCGAGGATAAGCTCCCGGGCCCTAGGAAAGCTTAACCTCTAAATTTCAGCCCGATCGGACAACGTTAAAGGGGGGCTGTGGTGGGAGGGTCGAAACTTCCGGCCCAGTTTACCCCATGAAGATAAAGTCGGAGGAGGATGAAATTTTGCACGTTTCTTAGTTTGAGCTTGGGCTACAAAATGCGATCACCGCCGTCTCTCTGCGACCTCTAGGAAGGAAATCGCTTAACATTGTGGTGGGTCGTCTCTTTAAAGAGGCACAAGTGTGCCTCCTTGATCCTGAAGGCTGCAGGCCTACCAACAAAAATAGTCAGCCTCTTTAAAGAACTCTACCGCAGCACAGAAAGCGCCGTCCTTGTTAACGGGAAGCTTTCTTATTCCTTCTCCATAAAAAATGGTGTACGGCAAGGATGCTCTGCTGCACCTGAGCTGTTTAACTGCGTCATCGACCACATTTTGATCAAGACACACCGTGTCCACCCTTTTGGCATAAGTTATGCTGGGAGGACTCTGTCTGATGTTGACTTTGCCGACGATGTAGCCGTCCTCAGCGAAAATATTGAGCAACTTAAGTCTGTACTCGAGACGCTCTCCTCCACAGCCTCTGCAGTTGGGCTGCAAATCAACTGGAAGAAAACGAAGATCATGCCCATAGAAAAGACCGCATCGGTGTCACCCTTAACTGTTGCGATCAACGGCCAAGCTGTTGATGTGGTAAGGCAGTTCACCTATCTTGGATCAATTATATCATGAAATGGCACACTTGACGCCGAAATATCAGCCAGATCAGCCAAGGCAAACTCTGTATTCGGATCGCTCCTGAGAGCAGTCTTCCACAAACCGCAAATTAGTCGCCTTACAAAAGCCCGTATCTACAACGCCACAGTCTCAAGCATCATGCTGTACTCTTCTGAGACATGGCCGATGACCCAGACACAGCTAAGAAAGGTTGATGCCATCCAAACTATAACCTGCGTTGAGTTGAAGGCTTCAAATGGTATGACAAGATCTGCAATACTGAGATCCTGAGGACCTTCAAGTTGGTGAACCTCTCCTCCCATGTAGAAGCTCGTTCTCTAAGATGGTACAGCCACTTACTCCGCCTCCCGCCAACTACCCCTGCAAGGATCATATTGGACTTCAATCCCTCGATTGTCTGGAAACGTCCTCGAGGGAGGCCGCGCACCAGATGGGCTGATGTTATAAATCAATGCCTCCTCAACCGCAACATCGACCCAAATGAGGCCCCATCCTTAACCCTGGACATGGCTGCTTGGAGAAACCTGACAGGGCTGTCAACCAGTTCCCTCTACGCTGGTGACCCTGCTGAGCAAGAGCGATAAGTCAAGTAAGTAAGTTAAGTCAATATTCTGTCAAATTTTCACCATCATATACTTAGCCTTAATTGTACTAGTATCATAGTAGTAGTGGTAGTAGTAGGAACAGTAGTAGCAGTAATAATGTATTATTAATAGTAGTAGTAACTGTAGTAGCAGCAGTATTAATAGCAGTAGTAGCAGTTACATTTTACATTTTGGTCAGCTGAATATCCCACTCATGATACCCCTGAAGTTTCCTCTTGATATGATAAGCAGTTCCAAAGTGTTGCTGATATGCCTGTATCAGGGCTGCCACAAAGTCCCTTCAGTCCCTAAAATTGAAAGAAGGTCCCTATTGGTCCCTTAAATTGATTAAGGTACCTAAAGTCCCTTTTCTTGCTTTGGTTTAAAGTTTTGTGTCCTGAAGGCTATTAATGTCTGTGAGCATACAGTTTTCAGTATTTTTGTTTCAGTTGAGATTCTTGAAACCTGTTTTTACTTGTCTAAGAAAGACAAAACTTGTTGTTACATAGGCTACAGTGTTATTGTCTTGACAAAGTAGACAGACAAGTAACAAAAAGGAGTGACCCCCTTTGCCTCTGGAGTCAATAGACTAGAAGGTGGAAGGGTTTGGTTTGCTTTGTTAATTATTTCAAAAACTCTTTCCTGGGTGTTGCTTTGTTACACACAGAGGAAAGAAAAATAAGAGAATGACTCCAAGTACAAAATACGAAGGAGGTGGTGTTAAAAACAGGTTTCTTGCACGATTTTGAGCTTACATACGTTTCTCGAACTACTAGACTACTTCCTAGTGCCCTTTTTTATTTGAATGCATTTCTGATAATAGCCTATATATTTTTCTACTAACTTCTTTTCTTTTCTTTTGAGGTTTAGGGTTTGAAGTTTCAGTTTGAACAAGAATGGGAAAGTGCAAATTCAAGGAGATTTGGTTGAAAGAGAAAGATGCAACAGCACACCAAAGGAAAGAGTGGTGTAGAGTTTTTCCAGGAGATGTGTTCCGTTTCTACTGTTCTATCTGCAGTACATCGCTTGTCTGCCATAAGGGCTCCTACGCTTTACTGAGGCATGCCAGAACTGCTGAACATAAGAATAATGTTACCATAAAGCTAACGCCAAATCTGCTTTGTTTCTTGGTAGCATCTTCCATGGAGAGTGGCAAATTGACAAAACTGTCCATGCTCCTAGATGTTTATGTAGTGACGGATGAAATAACAGTTGCAGAAATTACATGGGCTCTGGAGATGATTGAGTCTGATTATTCTGGGAAGTCGGTAGACAGAATAGTAGATGTATTTGGAAAAATGTTCAGAGATACAGTGGTCAAAAACTTCTCCTTCAGGCAAACTAAGCACGCTGATTTTTTAACCAAAGCTCTTGGACCACATCTCCGGTAGATTACCCTTGATGAAGTCGGCAGCAGTTATTATGTTATTGAATTTGACGAAAACCACAAAGTCCAAAAGTAAGAAAGAGTTTCAAATGACGATCTGATTGTTGTCCAAAAAGATGAAACAGGGGGTAGAAAGACATCTGAAAACTGTGTTTATTGGACATGCCACAGCTGAAGACTTGAAGTCAGAAATAGTCAGAACAATTGATGAGAGTGGTTTATCTATCTCTAAACTACTAGTGTTAATTTGTGATGGTCCAAACAAGAACAAAGAACTTGTCTGACTGATTGACAGGGAAAGTCGTGAATTGACAGATTGCAAAGGACTTCTTGATATCGGTATGTGCAAGATCCATTTGGGACACAATGCTTTTCAGAAGGGTTTGCAGGAAATCTGCGAGAATTAAAGTGTACTACTTTTTTAATGGTTGGCCGGGTAGACAAGAAGACTGCAGGAAGATTCAAGAGAAAACTGGTATTCATAAATCTCGCTATTTGAAACACATACCGACCAGATGTTAATAATAGGACCTGCCGCTTCGAGGCCAAGGGAACAGATGCTAGCTCTGTTTGAGTACTTCATTGTCTATATTCCAAAGAAAAACCCAAGTCTTATGAAATCAAATGCGTACAAAGAGATCATCCAGCTGATCAAACAACCGACCATAAAAGCAGAGTGTCAGTTTGTTGTTGATAGTTTGAACCTCTTCACACATTTCACCGAAAAGTTTCAATGGAAACGCCGCTAGTGCATGAACTCTATACGGAGTTGAATCTCCTGGTCTTGAAATTGGCTGGACGAATTTTAAAACCCAAAGCGACAAAGTTCTTAGGGATGAACTAATGCTTCAGCCATACAAAGATGAAGAGAACTTTGTGCCACTGCTACAGACAGTTGTGAGTGATGAAATTCTCGACTGTTTTGAGTCAGTAGACGAGCTTCCAAAACGCTTGTTCATGCAGTGTGTTCAGAAGCATTATTCTGCAACTGCAAGTTATGTCCTTAAGCAAATACCCTGCAGAGAATTTTTGCTGTTTTTGAAAGCGTTAACTTTTCTGTATCCCAATGAAGTATCAAAGACAGTTTCTGCTCGGAGTACTTCAACCGTTCTCTGATGGAATCAAAGTTTATTATCAAGAGTTTATTATATATTGACAGGAAGTTACCATCGCGACGCAAAAGGACAAGCTAGTTGACGAGTTTAAGCTAGTCCAGTTATCCAGATCGATGACAAATGGAACAACGTGATCCAGGGAGGAAAATATCCAAACTTGTCTCAAGTCGTAAAAAATGCTTTGACCATTTCACACGGGTCTGCTAGCATTGAGCAGGTTTCTCCCTTTCTGGTTGAGCTCTCAGCAAAGAAAGAGCTTCGATGAATGAGCAAACTTTGGATGCAAAACTGTGATAGATGGGCTGGGCAGATTTAGAGGACGTGAGCAAAATGCTGCTATTACTGAAGACTTAATAAAGCTGGCCAAATTCGCTAGAAAGAAATATGATTTTTACCTACAGTAGGAAAAAGCCTTGAAAGAAAAAACTGAGGGAGAGCGGCAGGATTTAGAGGCAAGAGGACGGTTGAGAGAGCAGTAGCTCGCTGAAACCTCTTTGAAAAGACAGACAATAGAGACTTTCGAAAAATATCCCAAAGACAAAAAGAAGCGCTTGGTTCCAAGGAACAGGCTGCAGACGCTTTGATGAAGGAAGCTCATAACTGGTTGTAAAAAGGCATTAAAAGAAGGACATGGTCAAGATACAGCTAGCTTAGGCCATGATAGATGGGAATCTGTCAATGTGTACTGAACAAAGAAAGGGAGCTGCTACTCTTGAAACCGCCCAGCAGCAGTTAGAGTCAAAGAAACAGTTGCTGATCACATCTCTGTTCCAGCAGAAGGCAGTGCAAAAAAATTGAAACAAGTATATTGTGTGTTTTAGTTACTGTACCCTTATCTCTCATAATGTTTTTGTATCTAATTTTTTGTATTAGAAAGTAAGGCATTCAGAAGAAAAAAGCTCCTCCTGTGACATGATGATTCTCAGGTCTGTTTCTTAATTATTACTTGGCCTCTGATCCTGGAGAGATGGCTTCAAATGATCATTCCATTTTTGTTTCCTTAGTCAAGTGTCATTTGCTGTTGTGTCACTGCTTTTTCTTTCAAAAGCTATCTGAGAACTGAGTTTTTGGGGTTCATTTTTTGTCCAGAATGGTCCCTAGAGAGGTCCCATTTTTCGACTAAAAATTGATCCCTAAAGGGTAAGGCACACGTAGCAGATTTCGGGAACCGATCTCAGCAAGGTTATATTCCACGTCGAGTGGTTATAATTAATGATGCTAAGAGGCGGGGCTAAGTGACGTTTTTCTGCTGATTAATCATCATTAATTACGTTCTAGACAAGGAATGTACTAGAGCTTTAGAGCTTTAGGCATTTAATTAATCGTATTTAATGATTATCGTAAATTAATCGTAAACTAATCATAATTAATGATGATTAATGACCGAAAAACGTCATTAAGCCCCGCCTCTTAGCATCATTAATTATAATCACTTGGCGTGGAATACACCCTTGCTGAAATCGGTTCCCGAAATCAGCTACGTGTGCCTAGCCCTTAAGTCCCTATTTTTAACCACTTGAACCTGTGGCAGCCCTGCTGTATCAGCAATCTGTATGCACATAATATGCTTTGATTTAGTTCAACTTTCCCCTCAACATTTCCTCAGTTGTCTATTTCAATTATTAAAAAAAAAAAAAAAAATGCTACGAAAAATAAGTTTTTCAAAGAAGTAGGGCTTTTTGGCACAAAGCACAAAGATTCAAGGCTTTTTCAGCACAAAGATTCAAAAAGAACTTGAGTCCTTCTCCTAAGCTTTTCGAAAAACAAGCAAACACCAAACTGAGAAACAAGTTATTTTCCAATAGGGTTATCAGCTTATGGAACACTTAGTTCAAATTGCCAGTGGACAGGGGTGGCTCAACAAACAATGGAGCACCATTAGGAAGACCACTGACAAGTCACCTCACTATCATTACTGAAACTGGTAGATACAGTATTCTTTCTGATGCTAACAAGTATAATTTAAGGTAATGTAATAGGGATTTTACCCAATCAAAATTTGTGTCCAAGATTAGGCACAGTCCAAGTACTAGGGGGTATTACCCTATATGAAGCAGACTATCCTAGGATGTAATTGCTGAGCTCAGAACAGGCCATGCGCAAAATTCCTTTTGAAAATCTTTACCTATTTGTTCGTTTGTATAATTTTTTTATAGTTACTACTTGTCAACAACTAGTTTGTAATGCAAAATAATGCTCATAAAAAAATAGATGGTATTAGTGAAAAGGTGTTTGAGTGGGACTAATGCGGTCAAAAGACATAGCTGTTTTGGTGATCTAGATGAAAGCAAAGAAAAATGTAAAACAACAGAAGTTGTACATTCTCTCTATATAACATCTCCCACGTCCCACCAAACCCCTTAAAGTAAAGTAAACAATTTTAATAATTGAAAAAGGTCCATATATGTTTAGAGTTATTGATATCTGTGGACATATACCTGAATTAATGCATAGCCTTAGACTACATTTAAAAGTTTGCTTTTTTTCACATAAGAGTTACTTCAAATAATACAAACAGCTTTTTAAGTAGCCTAGGGTTTTTTTCCTAGGAGAGGAGGGTGGTGGGATGGCTTAGGTGGGGTTATATTGGAAGCAAGTCTATCAATTACTGTGAATTGAAATTTTCTGAATATAACAATGAAATCAGTCTGAAAAAAAGGAATAAGGTATGTCATTCAGTGATCATTCCATATATAATAATCACAGCACTCACAATGGCATCTCATTCTCCTATCTTCCAGTGTGACTTGATATAGTACTATATTATACACAAAAGTTTACTAAAAAAAAAATTCAAATTGGATATATTTGCCATTTCGAACCAGCTTTTGATAATAAATAAGCACAAAAATTAATCATAGGGCTATATATCATAGGGCTATGTCCAGCCTCATTAAGAGCAGGGAGGGGGCTGGGATAAAATTACAATATAAGTAATTATTGTTATATTAGGAAAGAGAACATGAATTTACCAAACTTTGTTCTTATACTGTTTTTTTCAGAAAGGAAGCTTGCACTAATTTACTAACTGTTTGGTTAAATTCTATCCTAGATCTTGCCACTAAATTGCTATTGTAGAAAGCATAAAAGGCTGGACAGCAGATTTTTTGCTTTCTTAAAAAGTTTTGCTTTCTCAGGGATAAATCTAACTGTGTCATAAGAAGGTATTTTGAAGCTTCTACCTCCTTTTCTTCCCCCTCTAAGTGGCACTGACCTCTGATGACCCTGGACAAGATTTTCGTTATAACAATTAAATTTTTTAAAATAAATTGTCAATGCATATAGGCTCAAGAAGAGTGTTATGAGCCTCATACCTTTGCTAACTCCTGATCTAAGGTAATGTATCTGTTACCTTGAGGATGCTTTTCGCCAGCATTGTCTTATTGACATTTTTATCATCAGTTACTGATAGATTAACATCAATTACTTGTAATTTTTTGGTTGGTTTTAGGCTAGTGGTTTGGTTATAGTATCTGTTATACCAACTCGAAAAAAAAAAATCAGCAAAATTTTCACATTTTTATGTTTTGGACCAAATTGTTGCTTAATTTTTTAATCTTGGTGGTAATCACGTCAATGCATGAAGTACATTTTATTTGTCACCGTTTTTATATATCCAAACTTTTCTGTCCCTACATCTTGAGATTACCTTTTTTTTGCTTTTTTGTTTGACCATGGTAATAATTTTTAACAATATTAACTATTCCACTTAGGTAACTGTGTAATAATTATTTAGCTGCATAACTGAATCCCTATCCTTGTGCTACTGAACATGATATACAATGGAGATAATACCACATGCTGCATGCATTATTATTATTGATGCTGGACTAGAACATTGTTCTCAGTATCTTTATTTAACATATTTTAAAAATATTTTTCTATGTTTATATTTTGTTATCTTTTTTTGTAAATTATACTTTTTTGGGAACTGAAGTTTGATTTCTTAAAATTAGTAAATGGGTTACTCAATGACCCAATGGTTATTTGTTGCTGGTCATATGGTCATATGACCATAGAAAGCCGTTGAGCTAAGTCTACGTGATTTGAACCTTCAATTCTCAAATTACAGCCTGAATTAGAGTTTAGAAAACTTCATACATAAATCCTGATTTAGGCTCAGGCTGCAAAGGCTCTTGCCTCTAAATATGTTATGTTGTATGAAAAGTGTTTTTAACATCCTATCTTCTCCACTGCTTCCCAAGTTGTAAGTTGCAAAAGATTCTATGAAAATGGGTCATAAATTCGAATAATAAATATTATTCTGCTCTGAATCTACCTTGAATCCTGGGAGCTGCATCACCAGGACCTTTGAAGGGTGTCCTTTTTTGTCCTTAAAATTAGAAAATTGTAAGTTAGAACATCACAGTTTTACTCAAGACGGTCTTTCTCCCTCTTTTTTAAATGAAAATCTAAAAAAAAATCCAAATGAAAGATCTTAAAGTTTTTTCTTTAGCTTTGGACCTATCTTTTGGGATAATCTATTAATCTCCGAAAATACTTAGCAGACTGGACCCATGTATTTGTTGTTGTTTTTGGTTTGTATATTATTTTTTTACGATATAAATGTATTTGTTTATTTGTGTATAAACGTATTTGTTTATCATTTTAGTTGGTAACATACCATATGATGTAACTGAAGAAAAATTAAAGGAAATATTCAGTGAAGTGGGACCAGTTCTATCTTTCAAGTAAGTTAAAAAAAAAAAAAAAAAAAAAAAATCCAAATGCCTCTAAGTAGTCTCTATTTCACATGGAGGACAATTCAGGGCGAGGTGGGGAAATCACAACTAAATTTACAATGATAACACTTGTTTGTTGTAATGCATATTTAAATCTGAACTTTAGCTATTAGGTGCAATGAAAGGATTAGCAGATATACTTTGAATTTTTAGATACTTTTAGGATTTTTTTTTTATATATTTAAAGAATATTCATCAGAAGGCTTTTTTGAAGGAGTTTGATGCCATTTGCCCTTGGTTAGCAACAAGCCTGAGCTTCTATCATATCTTTTGCTTTCTTTTGCTT
This sequence comes from Artemia sinica, assembly GCA_027921565.1. Taxonomy (NCBI): domain Eukaryota; kingdom Metazoa; phylum Arthropoda; class Branchiopoda; order Anostraca; family Artemiidae; genus Artemia; species Artemia sinica. The sequence continues at coordinate 38,700,078 of CM051274.1, forward strand.
ATTTATTAAAACTTGGGACGGGAATACCATCAATTCCTCAGTGCTCCACAGCCAGTCTAATTTTTTTTTATCTACCCTAGATAGTTACCATTTCCATTAGGGTCGTATCCAGGATCTAAGATAAGATAAGATATTTATTTCAAAAAATGACTATCACAAGCCCCGAAGGGCCGAATTCGCATTTCGAGGTCATATAATAAAAAAAGAACTAGAATTAGCACAACAACTAATAAACTGGCTAAACAATGCCAAAAACAACAATATCAGAAAGGCAAAGCCATTCATTAGTATAAAAAACAAAAAGTGTCAAATGTAAGAAAGCTAAAAAGGCACAAATTAAAACAAAACCAAACAAAAATTGGGATAAAAATAGTGTTAAAAAGGTTTAAAAGAGACTATATAAAAAGGGGAGGGAACGGAAGAGCCAAACAGACACCAGCATGGGTATCACCAGTACAAAAAAAAAAAAAAAAAAAAAAAAAAACTAGTGGTTTATTTGATCAGTAATGAAGGGGACAAAGGTTTTTTTCATATCTGGAGGTTAAACAACGGATGGGGGACAAGATAGGGATGGGTTCAGAAACAGTACGTGGCAGGCGGTGTCTGGATGGGGAGTGTCTTTTGGGGAAAATGTTTTCCGTGCGAGGGTTTATTATTGCATTTTTTGCAAAACGGAGGCACAGCGTTCCTCTCCTGTGCTCAAGAGTTTCCAGCTTGGCCTTTTTTAGAAGGAGTGAATATGGTACCAAAGTTTCTTTAAAAATTATTCTTAGGGCTCTTTTTTGAATAGATTCAATTTTATCTGATTCATCACGGGAGATGCCAGGATGCCAAACTGGACAAGCATATTCAAGATGCGGGCGGACAAAGGAAGTATAAATCCTTAAAGAATGGGATGGAGGGACGTTAAATTTATTCAAGAGCTTAAGGAGAGACATGGACGCATTAGCTCTACGGACAATATCTTTCACGTGGATATCCCACTTTAAATTAGAGGAAATTGTAACCCCAAGTAATTTAAAGAAAGACACAGAAATATGTGGGGGGATAGGGTCAAGGAAGGCGGGAATAGATTTCAAGAAATTTATCGTCATTATATTTGATTTAGTGGAATTTACTTTCATATTTAGGTTCTTGGCTTCATCCGAAATGTGGGTTAGAATTTCAAGGGGGTCACTTTTAATATTCCTGTGACATACTTCGAGGATCGACAATTTCTGGGGGGGGGGGACAAAAAAAACTTTATAAAACGCATAAAAAATTGTTTATATTCATTTTGTTACGTTTTTATGGGTCGGACAAACATGGGGGGGGGGTTCAAACCACCTACGCCCCCCTGGATACGGCCTTGATCTCCATGGTTTTTGGCCCATACCAAAGAGAATGTGAAACTTATGAGTTGAATATTGAGTGGTATGATAAGATGGGCACCATCTATTAGCAATGTAGCATCTTGAAACTTCACTAAAACAAATCGAACGAAAACACTAATACAAATCGAAACTTCACTAAAACAAATAAAATAAAACAAACCTAAAAAAACGAGTTGGATGCAAGTAATGACTAATATTGTATATGCTGATTGATTTTTTAAAGTCTTAATATTATTGGGTTTATTAATGTTAAAAAAGAGAAAACATTTAAAATGTGTTTTGTTTTCAGTAAATTGTAAATTATGTTCTTGTCTTTAGAAGGCACGGGGGGGGGGTCCTCTTAGTTTCTGCTCATTTTGAGTTTAACTTGGTTATTTATTGTAATTTTTGTTCGTTTTAAGTTTCATCTATTTATTGGTGGTGTTCTATGGTAGTTTTATGCTTGGAAAATTATTTGAATTTATTTCAGCTCATCTTTCGTTTAATGCTGCTCTTTACTTTTGTTTGGAAAACTTCTTTTGTGAGGAGTTTTTTATGAATTAATTTCTGTTTGATCTTGATTGACATACTCTTTTTCATTGGTAAAGAAAACAATTTTTTTAATCTTTTCGGTTTTTCTATATAAGAATCCATATTTTGGCCTACTATTTATATGTTGGGCAAATTTTTCAACAATTTTCAATAATATATACCCTTCTGAAAATCTGGACGCATATTATCTTTGGATTTATTTTTTACACCTCCTCAACTTTCCCTGAAAAAAAGAACTTAAAACCCTATTTTGTTCCAAAGACATAGTATTTATACTATAAATACTATGGAATTAGTAAGTCAATAGTGGAATTAGTATTAGTAGTAGCCCTGAAAGTTTCTACTTAATACCCTCACTCAATCTTACGATGTTGCTGATACATCTTATTGACAACCAGCATGCACATAGTGCCTTGTGATTTAGTTTAAAGCGAAATAAATTTTTCGTGAAAGGTTCTACTGTATATTCTAGTCCTAAGATATCCTGCCTAGATTTCTTGACAATCTGGTCTATTTTGGCAAACTGGATGCACTTGAGCTGTTTTGATTTAGTTCAATAGTAGCAGTAGTAGTAGTAGAAGTAGTGGTAAAAGTGGTAGTAATATTTGTAGCCCTTGGAGTATTAATACCATTAGCTGTTGCTGGGATATTGCTAATACATTCCTTTAATAGCCCACATTTACATTGTGTTTTGATTCAGTTCAACACCACCCTCACTGTTCCCTGAAAGTTTAAATAATACCTTTAGCATTGGCAACAGTAGTAATCATAGTAGTAGAAGTAATAGTAGAAACATTAGAAATAGTATTAGTGATAGAAATAGTAGTATTAGTAGTAAGTAGTAATATTATTCATATTTTGTCTTTTTGGTATAATTCAGCATCCCCCTCATGCCCTGATAGTTTCAACTTAATAGTTTAAACCCATTCACATAATATGTTTTGATCTATCCTGAAATCGCGCTCAACAGTCCCTGAAGGTTCCATATCAATACCATTAGCCTTTGTAATAATAGCAGTGCCACTAGTACTTAGTAGTAATATGCACGTAGTGCATTTTTGTTAGTTTAACATGCCCTGACAGCTTCAACCTAATACTCTAGCTGCTCCTGGATATAGCTGTTACACCCTCTGAATAACCCGCATCCACATAGTATGTTTGAATTTAGTTTGACATATTCCTCAACATTCCCTGTTGAGTAGAATGCACATAGTAGTTTTTGGTTGGTTCATCCCCCCCCCCCCCCAACATGCTCTGAAAGTTTCAACTTAATACGCTAAGCTGTTTCTGGGATATAGTTGTTACACTTTTTTCAGTAACCTGCACCCACACGGTGTGTTTCAATTTAGTTCAGCATCCTCCTCTGCATTCCCTGACAGTTTTCACAGTAATGCCCTTAGCTTCAGTAGTGCTGGTAGTAGTCGTTTTAATAGCAGTAGTATTCGTAGTAGTATTAGCAGTAGTAGTAACCGTCGTAGTAGTTGTAGCAATGTATTTATGGTGCCTTGTGGTTATTTCAACCTCCCCCTTAACATGGCCTGAAACTTTCAACATAGTACCCTAGAGCATTCCTAGGATATTGCTGACACGCCCTTTTGACAACCTCCATGCCGAGAGTTTGTTTTGATTTAGTTCAATACCTCTCTAAACATTCCATGATAGTTTCGCCTCCTACTCTTAGCTTTAGTATTAATAGTATAAGTTGTAGTTGCAGAAGTAGCAGCAGCAGTATGCACAGACTGCCTTTTCATTAATTCAACAATCCTCTTGACTGGCCCTGAAAGTTTCAACTTCATGCTCTAAGCTGTTACAGAAAAATTGCTCCTGCATTCTTTTGGCAATCTCTATGTAAACAATGTGTTTTGATGTAGTTCAACATCTCCCTTAATATTCCCTGGAAGTTTCATCTTGATTCCCTTAGCCTCAGTGGAAGTAGTAGTTGTTGTAGTAGTAACAGCAGCAATAGTGGTTAAATGCACATAGTGTCTTTTGATTAGTTCAACAACCCCTCAATGCGCCCTTAAATTTTAAACTTAATACTCTAAGCTGTTCCTAAGATACTGCTTATATGCCTTTTTGAAAACCAACATGCATATAGCTTGGTTTAATTTAGTTGAATTTTCTCATAAACACTCCCTAAAAGTTTCACCTTAATACCGTTGTCCTTACTAGTTGCACAGTAGTAGTGTAAGCGTAATGCCTTTTGATTAGTCAAAATCCACCTCAACATAATCTGAAAGTTTCAAGGCAGTAGTCTAAGCCGTTCCTGAGATATTGGTGGTATATCCTTTTGACAATCTACATACTCATAGTGGGTTTTGATTTAGCTCAACATTCCCCGAAAGCTTAACCTTAGCGCCCTTAGCTTCAGTAGTATTAGGAGTTGTAGTAGTGGTAGTAGCATTAGTAGCAGTAAGCACCTAACACCTTTTGTTTTTTCATTATCCTCCTCGACAGATGCTGAAACTTTCAACTTGAGATCGTAAACAGTTGCTGGGGCATTGCTTATACGCTCTTTTGACAACATGCATGGACATAATGTGTTTTGATTTAGTTCGGTACTCTCTGAACATTCCTTAAATTTTCGCCTGAATACCCTTAGTTTTAGTAGCAGCAATAGTACTCTCCCATCAAGCGTCGGAAGTTTTGACTTGATACAAAAAACCGTTGCTATGGTATTTTCGGTATGTCCTTTTGGTAACCCGTATGCCCATAGTATGTTTTCATTTAGTTCAACTTCCCGCTCAACATGTCCTAAAATTTTCACCTTAATACTCTTATCCATAGTAGTAGTTGCAATAGAAGTTGTAGTAGTAGCAGTGGTAGTTGTAGTAGAGTGCATATATTGTCTTTTCGTCAATTGATCCCCCCCCCCCCTAAGCATTCCCTTAAAGGTTCAGCTTAATACCCTGAGGCTTAGGGCCTTGGCCATTCTCGAGATATTCCCTTTTCACAACTTGTATGCACATAATGTGTTCCGATTCAGCTCAACTTTCCCATCAATAACCTTTACATTTGCACCATCATACCCATAGCCTTAGTAGTACTAGTATCATAGAAGTAGTAGTGTTGTATTAGTAGTAGTAGTAGCCGTAGTATCAGTAGTATTAGTTTATAGTGTGCATAGTGTGTTTTGATTTCAAACTCACCAAAGGCGGATATAGAGCAAAATTTCAGGGGGGGGGGGGTGCCAACAATTGACCAAATTGACAAAATTCATTTAAAAACAAGAGGGAAAATCAGAGAAAAGCACGGAATGAGGACACCAGAAAAAAATTTGGGTTGGGGAGACTGGGTCCTTCTCGGTCCCCCTGGATCCACCAGTTAAACACATTATGGACACAGCATAGTGTGTTTTAATTTAGTTCAGCTTTCCACTCAATATTGTCTTAAGTTTTCGCAGTAGTAGCGTGTAAATGTTAGCACTAGATAGGGCGATTTCTTTTCAAATGATTGCTCTCCTAACATTCTACGACCACATGTTCGATAGCTAACCCTGCTCAGAGGCAGCTCAATAGCGCTGCCTAAGTAAAGAACGATGTTGGCACGGTGTATTTTATTTTACTTTTAGACCAGGGCACTTCGTATCGAAGGAGTTGTCGTAGAAATTTCGGAAAGGACTTATTCGATTGGAAATTGGAAGTTTTTTGTCCTTTTTAATAGTCGAAAGTGATTGGAAGGCAACTAACACCCCTCCCACGCCCACTATTTCCCCAAACACATCCAATAAAAAGTTTGAGATAGCTATTTTGTTCAACGTAGTTGAAAGGTCCGGAAATTGTGTCTTTGAGGATGACACCCCCCACCCACCCCCCCCCCATAGCCCTCAGGGCAAGGGTTTTAAGTTATACCCTGGGGGATATAAGGTCCTTATAGAAAACGTCGTAGAAACTTCAAAAAAGACTCATTAGATTGGAAATTGAAAGGGCTTGTGCCCTTTTTAATAGTCAAAAGTGATTGGAGGTCAACTAACCCCCCCCCCCCCTCTCATTTCCTCAAACACATCAAATCAAAATTTTTAGATAGCCATTTTGTTCAACGTAGTTGAAAAGTTTTGTTCAACGTAGTTGAAAGAAATTATGTCTTTGAGGATGACACTCTCCCCCACAGCCCTCAGGGCAAGGGTTGTAAGTTATGCTCTGGGGGCAAATAAAGATTTTATAGAAAGCGTTGTCGTAGAGACTACAAAAGGGCTCATATGATTGGAAATTGAAAGGGCTAGTGCTCTTTTTAATAGTCGAAAATGATTTAAGGGCAACTAACCCCCCTCTCACGCCCACCATTTCCACAAACACTTCTAATCAAAATTTTGTGATAGCCATTTTGTTCAACCTAGTTGGAAGTTCTGGAAATTAGGTCTTTGAGGATGACAACCCCCCATAGTCCTCAGGGCAAGGGTTGTAAGTTATGCCTCTGGGGCAAATGGTTTTTTTTTATAGAAACCGTTGTCTTAGAAACTTCAAAAAGGGCTCATTTGATTGGAAATTGAAAAGGGCTAGTACCCTTTTTAATAGTCAAAATTGATTGGAGGCAACTAACCCCCTTCTGACGCCCACCATTTCCCGAACACGTCGAATCAATTTTGAGATAGCCATTTTGTTCAACGTAGTTGAGAGGTCTGGGAATTATGTCTTTGAGGATGACACCCCCCCCCCCATAGCCCTCAGGACAAGGGTCGTAAGTTATGCCCTTGGGGTATATAAGGTTTTTATAGAAAGTTTTGTCGTAGAAGCTTCAAAAAGGGTTCATTCGATAGGAAATTGCGAGGACTAGTGGCTGTTTTGTTAGTCGAAATTGATCAGAGGGCAAATGACCCCCCCTCCCCCCTCCCATGCCATCATTTCCCCAAACACTTCCAATCAAAATTTTTGACCGTATTTGAAAAGTCTGGAAATTATGTCTTTGAGGATAACAAATCCTCCCAGCCCTCAGGGCAAGGATTGTAAGTTATGCCCTGGGGGCATAAATGGTTTTTTATAGAAAGCGTGGTCATATAAACTTCGGAGGGGCTTATTGGTTTTGTAATCAGACGCTCTAGTACTCTTTTTTAAGAGTCAAAGTGATCGGAGGCAGCTACTCCCCCCACACACACGCACACGTCGTATTGTTCCGAACTGCATCTAATAGAAATTTTAAGATAGTATTATGTTCAATATAGTCTAGATATCGTATAACAATGCTTTTGGGGTTGAAACAAGCCCCAGAGATTAGGGGCAAGGGTTGTGAGTTAGACTCAGGGGGTATTTATGGTTTTTATGGAAGGGATGGTTGTTTAACTTTAGAAGAGGCTCATTTGGTTGAAAATTGGAAGTTCTAGTTCCTTTTTAGGTGTCAAAAGTTATGGACGGCATTTAGCCTTCCCCCTCTTCTACAACCCCTCCTTTGACCAAGCGCATCTGATTGAAATTATGAGATAGCAATTTTTTCAAAATAGTCCAAAGAACATGTAATAATGTCTATAGGTGACACCCCCCCCCCAGCACCCTGGGGATAAGGTTGTAGTTATTTGATGAGGGTATATAAGGTTTTTATTGAATGGGTGGTCTTATAAACATCAGATGGGGCTTATTTGATTGGAAATTGGAAGTTATAGTGCTCTTTTTAAGAGTCAAAGTGATTTGAGAGCAAACAGTCCCCCCCCCTCCACGCTCAGCATTTGCCTTAACACCTCTAATATAAATTTCGAGATAACAATTTTATTTGTTGTAGTTGAAGGTTTTAGAAATTATGTCTGTGACGAAGACAATTCCGCTCCCCCCCCCCCCTACAGCTAAGGGAAAGGGTTGTAAGTTATGCTGTCGGGGCATATAAGGTTCTTATAAGAAGGGTGGTCGTATATGCTTTGGAGGGGACTCAGTGGATTGGTAATCATAAGTTCTAGCACCCTTTTTAAGAGTCAAAGGGATCAGGGCGCAGCTACCCCCCCCCCCCACTCATACACACACACAAGCACGTTGTGTTTTCCTGAGATGTATCCAATAGATATTTTGACCGTCCTTTTATTCAAAATAGCCCAAATATCATATAACAAGGCTTTTGATGTTGATACAAACAACCAGAGCCCGAGGGCGAGGGTTGTAAGTTATGCCCCTGGGGCATTTAAGGTTCTTATGAAAGGGATGTTTGTATAAGCTTTAGAGGTGTCTCATTTGGTTGAAATCGGAAGTTCTAATTCCCTTTTAAGAGTCAGTAGTGATGGAGGTGAAGTAGCACCCCCCCCACCCAACTACCCCGCTTTTCCCCAAATTCATTTGATTGGAATTGTAGTCCAAAGAACATATAACAATGCATTCAGGGTTGGCACAACCCCCCAGAGCTCTGGGGCAAGGGCTTTAAGTTATGCCCTTGGGGCATATAAGGTTTTTATGGAATGGATGGTCGTATTAAATGGGTCTCATTTGATTTTAAATTGGAAGTTATAGTACCCTTTTTAAGAGTCGAAGTGATTTAAGGGACCCCCCCCCCCCTCCTTTCCCATAACGAGTATCCAAACAAAGTTTTGAGACATCAATTTTTTCAGCATTGTTGAAAGGTTCAGTAATTATGCATATCAATAGTTGTGTTAGCAGTAGTAGCATTAGTAGCAGTATGCAAATAGCATCTTTTTTTTTTTCAATATCCCCTTCAACACACGATGAAATTTTTAACTTAATACCATCAACCGGTTCTGAAGCATTGCTGATACGTCCTCTTGAGCACCTATATTGGCACACTGTGTTTCGATTTATTTCAATGCAGTTACAATATTGCCCAAAATTTTCGCCTTAATACCCTTAGGTGTGTTAGTTATAGAAGTAGCACTAGTAAATATAGTAGTAGCAGTAAGAGTACAGTTAATAGTAGTAGTCTTAGCTGTAGTAGCAGTCGTAGTAGTAGCAGTAGTTGTAGGAGTAGAAGCATTAGTATTATGATGCAAATATTATTTTTTGGTTAATTCAACATCCCCCACAACAAGCGTTGTAAGTTTTAATTTCACACACGAAACTGTTCCTAAGATATTGCGGATATGCCCTTTTGACAACCTGCATACGGATGGCAGGTTGTCATCCAAAATTGTTTAAAAATTTTTTTCATTTTTATAACTTTAAGGAATCAAAAATTATTTGATATTTTAAGGAATAAATATGAGCATATGTATATTAAACTGACAATGCACATTTTTTTCAGTAAATTCATTTGAATTCTGTTCAGTTAAGTACAAATTATATTCTGGCTGTTAGAAAGCATAGGGGTTTTTAACCCCTATCCATATTAATTTCTGCTCGTTTTGAGTTTGACTCTGTTATTTGTTTTGATTTATGTTCGTTTTGAGTTTCATTTATTTATTGATACTGATTTGTGGTAGTTGTATGCTTGGTAAATTTGATTCCATTTTTGCTCATTTTTGGTTTGATGGAGTTCTTTACTATTTTCAAAAAAATTATTTTGTGGAAAAAGTTTTTTTAATTGATAAAGAAAAATAAGAGACACATCTCTGCTTCCCATTTGAAGAAGTGAATATCTTTATTGCTCAAGATGGATGATTTAATTCACCTATGTTGGGTTTAAGACTATGGCGATTACAATGGTGCAGCGTTCATTTCGATTCGACACAATTCTTGAGGGATTTCAGGATATATTTTTATTGTTCTCATTAATTTGTCTTCACAATGAACTTATACCATTAACAGAAATAATAGTTACCATTCCTGAATCAGCTTCAAATGGTTATTCTTTCTCACCTGACAGGGTTTTTTTCAAAGCCTGCTTTTGAATTTTCGGTTACTATGGGCTAGAGTTTGTTCTTTATGTTTCAAATACGAGTGAAGTATCGCTGAGTGGTTTGGTTATCCTAGCCGAGTGGATTGGTCCGCTGGATTTAGGATTCTTTGTCCGAGAGGGCGAGGGTTCGAATCCTAGTGTATCCAATTATTTGATTTGGGACGGGAGTCAGTGGCGTGACTCTGTAAGCTCAACCAGGTTCGACCCAGCTCTAAATGGGTACCTGGAAAAATCTGGGGAAGGTTTGGGAAAAAGGGCATGTTTTACCTTTGTTGTTCAAAAAGACCAAGTGCATGTTAGTGAAGCTTTCAGAGAATCCTGAGGGGGCCTTTGTTATTCAAAAAGATCAAGTGCATTCAAGTAAAGCTTTTAGTGAATGCTGAGGGGAGTGTTGAACTAAATCAAAACAGGTTATGTGCATACAGGTTGTCAAAAGAGGAAAAGTCAGGAACGATTGAGGGTTTTAAGTTAGAACACTTTAAAGGAATGATAAGGAGTATAGTCAATTGACCAAGTGTATGTTGAGGGGGATGTTGAAGTAACAAGAAGGCAGTATGTGCATTCTACTGCTACTGTTACAACTGCTACGATTACTACTTCTACTGAGGTGTTAACATTTAGCGGTGTTTTCTAGTAAATTAATTAAAAAAAACTTTCCGAGAAATAAGTTTTTCAAAGAAAAGTAAAGGCCATTTTAAACTTAAGCTCAACAGATACAAATACCTTTTAAAATTCAAACTCAGAACGACCAGAAATTACTATTAAAGAATAAATGAAACCCTAAACGAACAGAAATTAAATAAACAATCATAGCAAAAACATACAACAAGTAATAATATAAATGAATAAACAAATCTTAAAGCGAGTAATGCTTAGATTGAATATGAAAATCAAACTTAAAACGAAAAGAAAAAAAATTTCCTATTGAAGTATAAATGAAACTTAAAACGAACAGAAATTAAATAAACAATCAATCCAAACAAACATACAATAGATATTAATGTAAATTAATAAATAAATCTTAAAACGAGTGGAACTTAAATTGAATATGCAAATCAAGCTTGAAACGAACAAAAATCACTACAAACAAGAGTTTAGGTATGACCTCCTTCTCTCACTGTAAAAGTCTAAAACCTACTGCGTCATTGGCGCTTTACTGAAAACCAATTTTATGACAAATATTTTCTTTTGTACTTAATATTGAAAATAAACATTAAAGTTATAGTAACATTTTGAACTGATGAGCTTCCAGCAATTAATATCATTATGCATCAAATATTCATTTTAATTTACTAGCTCTTTTTAAAGTTGTTAAAGACGAATATAGTTTCCCTACAAACAAGTGTTTGGATACTGCCTCCTTTCCTAACTGTAAATAAAAACCATAAGCCTACTGCATCATTGGCGCTTAACTAAAAATGAATTATATTACAAATATTTTCTTTTCTAGTTCTTACGGCATTGAAAATAAAAATACAATTACAGTGACATAAATTCTTGAACTGATGACTCTTTCAACAATTAATATCATTATACATCAAATATTCAGTTTGATGTTGTTTATACTTTCCAAATGTGTTAAAGACCCATATAGTTTTCAGGAAAGCGCCAATGACGCAGTAGGTTTTAGACTTTTACAGTGAGAGAAGGAGGTCATACCCAAACTCTTGTTTGTAGTGATTTTTGTTCGTTTCAAGCTTGATTTGCATATTCAATTTAAGTTTCACTCGTTTTAAGATTTATTTATTAATTTACATTAATATCTATTGTATGTTTGTTTGCATTGATTGTTTATTTAATTTTTGTTCGTTTTAAGTTACATTTATTCTTCAATAGGAAAATATTATCTGTTGAGCTTAAGTTTAAAATGGCCTTTACTTTTCTTTTAAAAACTTATTTTTCGGAAAGTTTTTTTAATTAATTTTTGTTCGTTTTTGATTGCAAAAAATTTCAAGTTTTAAAAAATTCCTTATTTCAAAATCAAACTGAAAACAAATCAAATATTCATCAAAGTATCAAAATTGGTATCAAAGTAACAATATCAAAGTGAAAAAAATGGGTTTGTGTCAACCTCGGAGTTTTTATTATCTGATGTTTGAACCATTTTTAACAAAATTGCTATCTCAAAATTTTTATCGGATGGGTTTGGGGGAAAAGGGCGTGTGGGGACTAATTAAGCTTCGGTCTTTTTTGACTCTTTAAAAGTGGACTAGAACTTTCTATTTTCAATCAAATGAGTCCTCTCTGAAGTTTATACGAGTATCCCTTCTATAAGAACCATATATATCCCCAGAGTATAACTTACAACGCCTGTCTCTGGGCCCTGAGGGTTGTGTCGACCTTGGAGTTTTAATATCTGATGGTTGAACTATTTTTAAACAAAATGGTCACCTCAAATTTTTATTGGATGGGTTTATCCATCCGTCTGAAACGAAATAAGGTTTGGCGTGAATGTTTTTCATTGACTACTTTTTCAGTATTTTCTGAACAGATTGTCACAGGTCAATGCTCTACATTTGTATTGATTCATTGATTTTAAATAACTTATTTTTTTCAAATGATTAATTAGTTATGAAACGAATTATATTACACATATTATGTTTGTACAACATGTGTCGACTCCGGAGTTTTTGTTATCTGACCCTTGATTTTTTTTTTTTTTACAAAATGGCTACCTCAAAATTTTTATCTGATGTATTTGGGGGAAAAGGGGCGTGAGGGAGGGGCTAGTTGCCCTTCGACCACTTTTGACTCTTAAAAACTGAACTAGGACAGTAGTAACCTAGATTATATTTCGAGCAGACTATGTTCCTTCCGATGTATTTCCACCACTTTACGTTCCCTGACACCTTTCCATGGCAGATTACCAGACTGATTATTGCTATTGTTGTCAATTGAATATGGAATTATACAAAACCTACCAGACAAGTTTCCGGGCCAACCAGACATGTTTCTGGGCCAAGCAGACAAGTTTCTGGGTCAACTATAAGTTTCTGGGCATTTACATTCCATGGCACCTTTTCAGAGCATGTACCTATGGATTTGGGGCCTTTACGTTCCTTCCTGTGCTATAGAAAACCGGTGCGTCTTGTTTAGCTGCCAATATATATCAATTATTTTTTTGTATATATTCATGTTTCAGATTAGGATTTTCTACAGTTTGAATAGTTCATTCATTCTACCAGTATCAATATTTTTGCAATCATTTACATAGATATGGAATATTCTAAGCGACTTCTGGTGAGTAAAATTTTCTCATTATTATAATAAAAAGAAATTGTCTCGCCATTAAGTTAAGGAAGAATTTCCTTCCTTACGCTTTTTTTTCACCGCGTTGTTAGCTCTTTTAAAAAGCATTTCGCTAAATATTTAAAACAGGATCAGTCAGTTTCGCTATAATAAAAAGAAATCTATTTTTTGTCTCGCCATTAAGTTAAGGAAGAATTTCCTTCCTTACGCTTTTTTTTCACCGTGTTGTTAGCTCTTTTAAAAAGATTTTCGCTAAATATTTAAAACAGGATCAGTCAGTTTTGCTATAATAAAAAGAAATCTATTTTTTGTCTCGCCATTAAGTTAAGGAAGAATTTCCTTCCTTACGTTTTTTTTTACTGTGTTGTTAGCTCTTTTAAAAAGCATTTCGCTAAATATTTAAAACAGGATCAGTCAGTTTCGCTATAATAAAAAGAAATCTATTTTTTGTCTCGCCATTAAGTTAAGGAAGAATTTCCTTCCTTACGCTTTTTTTTCACTGTGTTGTTAGCTCTTTTAAAAAGCATTTCGCTAAATATTTAAAACAGGATCAATCAGTTTCGCTATAATAAAAAGAAATCTATTTTTTGTCTCGCCATTAAGTTAAGGAAGAATTTCCTTCCTTACGCTTTTTTTTCACCGTGTTGTTAGCTCTTTTAAAAAGCATTTCGCTAAATATTTAAAACAGGATCAGTCAGTTTCGCTATAATAAAAAGAAATTGTCTCGCCATTAAGTTAAGGAAGAATTTCCTTCCTTACGCTTTTTTTTCACCGTGTTGTTAGCTCTTTTAAAAAGCATTTCGCTAAATATTTAAAACAGGATCAATCAGTTTCGCTATAATAAAAAGAAATTGTCTCGCCATTAAGTTAAGGAAGAATTTCCTTCCTTACGCTTTTTTTTCACCGTGTTGTTAGCTCTTTTAAAAAGCATTTCGCTAAATATTTAAAACAGGATCAGTCAGTTTCGCTATAATAAAAAGAAATTGTCTCGCCATTAAGTTAAGGAAGAATTTCCTTCCTTACGCTTTTTTTTCACCGTGTTGTTAGCTCTTTTAAAAAGAATTTCGCTAAATATTTAAAACAGGATCAGTCAGTTTCGCTATAATAAAAAGAAATCTATTTTTTGTCTCGCCATTAAGTTAAGGAAGAATTTCCTTCCTTACGCTTTTTTTTCACTGTGTTGTTAGCTCTTTTAAAAAGCATTTCGCTAAATATTTAAAACAGGATCAATCAGTTTCGCTATAATAAAAAGAAATCTATTTTTTGTCTCGCCATTAAGTTAAGGAAGAATTTCCTTCCTTACGCTTTTTTTTCACCGTGTTGTTAGCTCTTTTAAAAAGCATTTCGCTAAATATTTAAAACAGGATCAGTCAGTTTCGCTATAATAAAAGAAATCTATTTTTTGTCTCGGCATTAAGTTAAGGAAGAATTTCCTTCCTTACGCGGAGGTTTGATATTGAAGGGTAGTACTCTCCCGTAAGCTAAATAGTTTGAAAACTGAAAATGATTTTTATTTTAGAACGCTGTTGATCAATCATCACAGCAAAAACGAGCAAAACTGAATGAAACCCTCGACAATGCCGAGACAGGAGTAATCAAGCCAAGTGCCAGCTCTGCGCAAACCTTTATGCAACCTGGCAGGAAATTCAAGAGAGAATGGACGCTTTCATATAATGCTTCAATCTCATTCGATCAAGATGGGGGGGACACTCCTCTTCATGCTTTACCAGGGACTTCAGATGTACAAGCGCAGTCAGAATTTGTAAGTGTATATAATTTTTTTTTCTTTCTTTTCCGTATTTTTCAAAAATAAGATGAATTTTCTCAAGCGCATAACTTTTGATGAGTAAAACTTAAATTTGTTTCTAAACTATTCTATAACTATTCTTCTAAACTATTCTATCCTATTTCATTTTCTTTCATTAACCAAATTAGCAGTATATAAAAGAATGGTTATAACACAGAAGTAGCAAATAGCTTATCATAGATTTATAAAACTTTACCTGTAATTTCTCTTTTAAGCAAGATGTTTTCTAATGCAAAAAATCCATTATTTCTTTAAACAAACTAACTATATAAACAAATAACTATTATTTCACTGATGACAATCGAACAACCGTTCTTAAACTAGGATGTGTTTTTGCACTTAGCTTTGTGCGTATCCGGTTCTTATCAAATGTCCCATCAGGAAGCTTGAATGTTAATCCGACAGGTATAAATTTGAATGTTAAACGTTCGTTATAAAGTGGCTTTCAAATAACAGGATGTTTATCTTAGATAAGATATTAACACAGGAAAAAGGTTTTAAATAATTTCCAAATATGTCATCGCAGTGATGTCAAAAAACATTATTTGGGCGAAACCGTTTTTGGACATTTCAAGCAATTATTTCGACGAAACAGTTAGAGACATTTTAAAAGATGTTTTCGAAAAGAATTTGAGGCTGAAACTCTAGGGTCGTTATAATACACAAGTTTTGGACATTTCAAGCAATTATTTCGACGAAACAGTTAGAGACATTTTAAAAGATGTTTTCGAAAAGAATTTGAGGCTGAAACTCTTGGGTCGTTATAATACACAAGTTCTATTTGAACAGTGTTGTGAAGTCCGATACCCCAACTCGAAAGGGCTTCGATCCTCCTACCCCGAAGGAAGCTCCCGGGTGTGTGAGAGTGTGTGTGTGTGTGTGTGTGTGTGTGTGTGTGTGTGTGTGTGTGTGTGTGTGTGTGTGTGTGTGTGTGTGTGTGTGTGTGTGTGTGTGTGTGTGTGTGTGTGTGTGTGTGTGTGTGTGTGTGTGTGTGTGTGTGTGTGTGTGTGTGTGTGTGTGTGTGTGTGTGTGTGTGTGTGTGTGTGTGTGTGTGTGTGTGTGTGTTATTAACAAAATTTGTAATTTATTATGCATTGTTTTGTAAATAATGCTATAAGCAAAAATTTGTAATTTATTATGCATTTGTTTGATAAATTCGAATCCAATTAAAAAAAAAATGTTTGATAAAAAAAAAGAAAAGTGTGTTATAATTGTGATAAAACTTTCGTCAAAGAAAAAAAACTTAATCCATTCATTTTCTAGTTTCAGGGGGAAGCTGTGAAAACTTCTGCCTTCCCTGGTCCGGGACTTCAAAGTATCATGGGTAATTGTCCCCTCTCGCCAGATGATGTTAGTGAAGGTACGTTATTTGATATCCCCCTGGATTTTCAATTTACAGCTGAAGAAATGGACAGTCTTATGCAAATTGTAGGGCCTAATTCTTCCGGGGACATTTTTAACGACAACTTTACTATTAGTGAATTGGATCCTGTACAAATAGGTGCAGGACATGAAAATAGTGCTATGTCCTCGGAATTACGTGAATTTTATTTGTTAGAGTCTGCTCTAAGTCACTTACAAACATATAGGGTAGATTTTAGCCCTCCCGAGGAAAACGTGGTTGATGGGAGCATTATTTTAACTGACCCTGTGAATGTTCTCCATAGCTACATCAACAGAATTCGAGCGCAAATTGAGATTCAGATTCAGAAATGGGGGGGTCAAGGGGGAGTTAAAACATCAGTGAATCAAAAAGTTTATTTACAAAAGGGAACATCCGGGGATATTTTTTATTTTCATTTTTCAACTGGCAACCAGACTTTTTACCCAGGTCTAAATGAATTTGAAGACAACTTTTTCAACTGGGTAAATAAATTGATATCAACTTTGGACACGTTTAATGAGAGGGGAAGTGGGTCCACCATTTTATACATTGAACACATGGATCTGAATCTCAGTAGATTTAAAAAAAACTTTATTTTAAGGGGAGAGGGGGGTAACAAAATAAAATGCCACCCAGATTTGTCGGCTACCAAAGGGGTTCAGAGTTTCGGTTTTGACACGGGGCTGCAATGCTTTAAATATGCATTTTTAGCAGCAGCCCATAAAACATTAAACAAAGATTCAACAGTAAAAAATCTCGACAGACTTGCTCGCAACGGTGGAAAAAATTTCCCTAAAGTAAATTTTGATTGTTTAGAGGGGAAGTATCCGGTGTCCTTGAAGGAAATAAGTATATTCGAGAAAGCAAATGAAAATCTTGGGGTGGGGGTGGTTGTTCTCCAGTATGACACTGAATTTATAGATGGGGGAAAAAAACCAAATAAAAAAGGGGTTTTGTATTCAGTGAGGACACCGATGGTGGATAATGTTAAAAATTGGGTATGGGTTATTTACAAGCCTCCCAAAGATGTAAATTCCTATGGTCATTTTTTCCCCGTTACAGCAATAAGTCGACTCTTATCTCAAGGCGTTCGGAAAGGGGAACGTTTCTATTGCCCCATGTGCCTTTCTCCATTTAGATCTGAGCGAACATTCTCAGATCACATGAACCATTGCAAAATTCATGGCAATCAAAGAATTGAAATGCCGGCAGAAGGCAAAGATACTTTACAATTTAAAAATTTCCAAAATTCCCTGCTACAAGTTGATAAAGTGTCTTTGGATTGTGAAACAAGACTGGTTGAGGTATCAGACCCATCAAGACCAAATATAGTCAAGGAACACAAACTAGTTGCGTGTTCCTACGCACATGCCCGTCGCGATTCCAACAATAAAATGCAATTGGCTATGGAAGTTTTTTTGCTATGGATGAGGAGGGCAGCATGGAAAAGTTATTAGTATCTTTAATAAAAACAGCAAATGGCGCAATTTCACGATTACGTCACATCAATTACCCAATGACATTGTCAGATAAAGAGCAACTGGCATTAGAAAAGGGGACGATTTGCTGGGTTTGTAGGGGTACTCTTGCCCCAAAAGACGCGGTCCAGGACCACGACCACCTTATTGATCCCAATTCAACGGGAAAAAGTAACTTTCGGGGGTGGGCTCACAATTCATGTAATTTAAAAATTAAACAACAACTATAACTTCCGGTTTTTATACATAACTCTAACTACTCTCTGAAGTATGTGCTACCAGCGTTGGCGCATCTTCAAAGAAATGGAACAGTAGATGATGCATGGGTGATAGACAGCTTTTCCTACAAAATCTTACCTAAATCAGCGGAAAAGTTGCTTGTTTTGGAATTTATGTGGAAATTTGTTGAAGCCGACGTTGAGTACACGAATAAAAGTCGCTTTTTAGATTCCTACAGTTTTTTCCCTAAATCATTGAGCGAATTAATTCAAGTGCAGAAAAACGATGACGGTTGCAATGCTTTCCCCCTTCTCAAGCAACAATTTCCAAATGATTTATATGATTTGTTGACGGTCAAGGGCATATATCCTTATGACTATTATTGTTCCATGTCGAGATTCGCCGAGGAAACTATTCCTCCAATTGAATCGTTTTATGATAGTCTTCACGATCGTAGTTGCACCCCCGAGGAATACAGTTTTGCTAAAAAAGTTTGGGCAGAGGGAGGGTGTAAAAATGGGTTGACTACTGCAGCTTATTTGTCGTGTTAACTCTGTTAGACATTATGTGTAAAAATACGGACAAAATCTATGAGGAATTTAATCTTGATTTGGGCTATTATTTTTCATCTCCTCATCTAGTGATGGACCTCATCCTAAAAATTAGTGGGGAAAAAATTGGGCTAATCACAGACATTGATCAGCATCTGTTCATTGAAAGATCAATGAGGGGTGGTTTTGTTTTTCACGGGGATCGTATCTTGGAAACTGATCCAACAGGAGAGAAGACGGGGACAAAATCGGATGCAGTTTTCCTTGATATGAATTCTCTCTACCCCTCGGCCATGTCCCATTATGCGCTACCTTGCGGTGACTATAAATGGCTCAATGACCCTCAAGCTTTCCATTTCCCCAAAATTGACAGTGTTGAGGAGAATGGACCGGTTGGATGGTTTTTTGAAATTGATGGAGAGATACCAGTCGAGCTTCACGATTCAGTAAAGGATTTTGTTTTCCCGTGCATCAATAGACCTGTGACTAAGGACTCTTTGAGCCCTCGCAATAGGCGTTTAGTCGAGGTGGACGGATTGCATTGGACACCTTCAAAACAAAAACTTATTGCTGACCTTCTGCCAAAAAAAACATAGTTGTACATCATGTAGCTTTAAAATGGATGTGCAACAACGGTTTCAACGTCACAAAGGTTCACAGAGCACTCCAGTTTAGTCAAAAACCCTATCTGAAAACGTTTGTTGACACTTTTGTCAACAAACGTTCTGAAGCGCAGACGAAAGCCGAAAAAGAAATTTATAAGCTCATTTTGAACTCGGCTTTCGGCAAAATGTGTGAGAGTGTTCGCAATAGGAATCGTTGTGACGTCGTGACCGATCCCGAACAATGTGCTCGAATTATTGCCGATCCAAATTACACTTCCTTCACAATCATTGGCCCGGACATGGTACTTTTGAATAGGAAAAAAAGACGCATTGTCTTGAATAAAAATATTGCTGCAGGCAGTGCGATCTTGGAAATCTCTAAAACGCTCATGTTGGAATTCTACTACAATGTGGCTAGGGTACAGTGGCGGAAAAGGGGCAAGTAGAGGTCTGCTACGGGGACACGGATTCTCTACTGTTAAAAGTAAAAATCCCAAATCTAATTGATGATTTGGCGCACGGTGAAATTATCAGCTCACGGATGGACTACACCAATTGGGGTGGTCTTTACCCAGAGCTAGTGAAACGTCGGGCACCAAATCAGCTTTTATTTTTTAAATCAGAAACAGGAAGCGACATGATTTCCCGTGGTATGTTTGTAAGTCCGAAGGTGTACTTTATACAGACACACGACGAGGAAATCAAGAAACGTTGCAAAGGAGTACCCACGCGCTATGTGGATAAGAATTTCGACATGGAAATTTATAGGAATTGTATTGTTGAAAATACAATTCCACGAGCCAAATTGCTGGCAATTCGTTCTCTCAAATACAGAAACTTTACTGTAAATATAGAAAAAATTGCCATGAGTACCATTTCCGACAAGGTCTATGTTTGTCAAGATGGTGTGACTACCCTCCCCCTTGGACACTATTTAACTTCAGACAGGGCCGAATGTGTTACCCATAGGGAAAGTCTCGGTTTAAATAAAGTCCTGTAAATTATTTCCTAAAACCTTTGGGGGGGGGCCTCGCGCCTGGTCTTTGGGGGGGGGGGCCGGCCGCCAGCGGGGGCGCACCGCCACTATCAATGTTATCTTTTTTGACTTAGAGCAGATTTTTTTTTGTAAATGTTTCATTCAAAAAAAAGTGATATTTTTTCAAGTGCTTTAATCTAATGTTGTATTTTTTCTCTATAAATAAACAAAAAAAAGTGAATTTATTTAAGTATTTTTTCTCTGTGTGCCTATGTAAATGTTGTATTTTTTTATAAATAAATTAAAAAAAGTGTATTTTTTCATGTTTAATGTGCTTTTTTTTCAATGTATTGTTACTTTTTTTATGCATATAATAAAAGAAAATATGATTCTTTATTCGTCTTCTTCTTCTTGAACGGAGTAGTAGTAGGAAAATTATTTAGTCATTGGACAATTATGGTCTACAGTTAGTTGTCCAGGTGAACTGTTGAAGGGAACATGTATCAATTTAAAACACCATTCAGATCGTTTCTGTGTGGGCCGTCAATGTCGGGCAAAACAACACTCTTAACTAAAATAATTAAAAATTGCGATAAAATGTTTGTGGAAAAGCCGAAAAAAATCTACTATTGTTACAGTATTTGGCAGGAGTCATACGATAAAATAAAAGCAATTGCTGCCACCACCATGGGATTGGTGCAGATACAATTCATACAGGGACTTGATGTTTTCAGCATTATTGAACCAAACTCTTGGCTGATCATTGACGATCTGGCTGAATCTATTGAACAATGGTCCCAGCAAATGCTGCAATTGTTCACTGTTCGCTCTCATCATGAACAGATTTCCGTTACTCTGGTTCTACACAATCTCTTTCATCAGAGCAAGTGTATGCGAACACTTGCTTTGAACTGCACCCACTATATCATCTACAGAGTTGTTCGTGATTCTAGCTCGCTAATAACCCTCAATAAACAAATCTATCCAGGTGCCCCTAAATTTCTGCTCTCAGCATACAATCAGGCAACTAATAAACCCTACGGTTATATCCTATTGGATCTTAATCAAAATACGCCCGAGGATCTGCGTGTAGTCACAGATATTTTCGACAATGAAATTGCAGTATATCTCCCTGTGAACACTAAAAAGACCTATTAGTCGCTATCATGACACTGAAGAAACTACATGAAAATAGACATTTCTTTTTCAGTTCTAAGCACTTCAAAACCTCCGCTTAGGAAAGCAATACTCAAACATGGTATTGACAATGATTTCATTAATCTAATATCTGAACTTTGTTTAAATTTGACCGAGGGTAATGTTCAACTGCCAGAAGTAGTTAAGCAACAGGCAAAGCAACATCGTTCCATTGTACGTACATTGGCCTCTAAAAAGAAAGGAAAGAATTTTAAAAGGAAACGACTTCTTCAGGCGGTAGCTTTTTCACACTTTTACTGCCAATAATTGCAGGACTTGTAAACAGTTTTCTCTAGAGAATGGCAAAACCCTATAAATTGACTCCAATAGAACTCGCTTTCTCACCCGTCGAACACTTTGAGAACAATCTGAGTAAATTCCTTGACAATGAAAATATTGAGGATGATAAAAAACTGCTTTTACTTCAAGATGCACTTCGCCGAGTGGACAAACACAGGTCCTATCGGTTGAAGCCCACTGCTGCTGGTATTGATCACAAAAAAAGAATCATCTCCTCAAGAGTCTGCTGTTGCTGCTGGAACACAATTAAAGAAGGAGTAATTGGATTCAATTGTATTGAAAATCGGAAATCTAATGCCCCGCTCATATCGTGAACAAAGTAAACGACTCCTAACCTATCTCTTGGAAAGTGGTCAAGATCATATTCAAGTTGAGAGCAATGGGGAAGGGATTATAATTCAAGGCAAGAGCTATAATCTACTTGATTTAATCTATGACATGGTTACAAATCGTAAAGGACTATTATCATTTGACGCTCATCTATACGATTTTCTAAATATATTAAACTTCCCCAAAAGTCTTATTAGCAATAGACAAATTCTAAAGAAATTAAATGAACATGCATCATCATCATCATCAACATTGACACCATTAAGATATGAACTTGAAGAAGATTTTAAATCAATTTTGGAAAATACTAGCACACCACTGATAGCTAGACAAAAGCGAAGACGTATCAAGTCAACGTCACCATTACCTCCACCATCACCACCAACAGCCAGTATACAAAAGGGTACAGCCAGTATGCCAACGGAAGTTCATCATTCTGATCATGATACAATTGACACCTTTCTTAAACAGTATTCCAATGAAACGATTGTCAAGAAGAAAAATAAATTCAATGTTGGTGATACTGTTCGAATTAATCGAACAACTAATGTCTTTGAAAAGGGGAATTACTTGTGGTCCACCGAACTTTTTAAAGTGGCAAAAATCCTAGACACTAAACCCATAACTTATCGCCTGCGTGATACCAAAGATGAAGAGATTCTCGGTGGTTTTTATGACTATGAATTGCAAAAAGTTAAAAATGCTAGTGAAATCTATCAAATTGAAAAGATATTAAAGACACGTACTCGCAGGGGTAAGAAACAGTTACTTGTTCGGTGGCTAGGATACAACTCTGATTTTGATTCTTGGATCGGTGTTGAAGATATTGACAATGCCCAATGATTTCTATGTAACATTCATGTCCAACGTTTCCGATCCTCTCTACAACGACTTGAATACGACAAGTGATTTTTGGACAAAACTCTCCCCCGCCATCAAATTTGACGGTGCATATGAAGTGGCTCTTGTCGACTGTATTCTCAAAAATACCTACGACATCCTGAGAAAGGATCGTGTGTATGATATAAAAGTGTTACCATTCGATTGGACACTCTTTGTCGACTATGAATGGGTTGAAGCACTTAAATCTAGTGAATATCCACATGCCAAATTGAAATATATTGAATACGATAATTTGGGAGATTTGTGTCGTACAATCAATAGATAAATCTCATATCGTAGGAATGGTAAATTCCATTTTAATTATTCATTGGAACATGATAGGATTTACATTACCTCACCTGTTGACACTGAAATAATTATTCTCAATGATAATCTGAGAGATGTTCTTGGCTTTAAACAGAAGATGATCAATGGGAAAAATGCTGGCACCGTTTACGGGATGGATCAAGTTATCATTGCTGATTATCCACCTGGTTAGCCTCGGACTCTTGCATATTTCTCTATGCATCCTTTGTGGAAACGTCGAGAGTCGGTAATTCAAATGTCCCCCTCCTACGTGTTCTTGAACGAAAAACAACTCATGAACTTGTTCATCACTATAATATAAAGCATCTTCAGTATGTTCCTGTAAACACTTCGTATTTGGAACTCTGCCAGTTAACACTAAGAAGTGAATTGGGTGATCCTCTAGCAATAACAAAAGGCTTAGCAGTGATTACATGTCATTTTCGACCCATTGTCAACGACAGCACAATCATCTAAAATGAACAATAGAAGAATTCCATTTGTCTGTCCCGATATCGATTGTTATGTTGGTGCTTTGAGTCCACGTCAATTAGGCAATGGATTGGACTACTACAAGGGTCGTACTACAATGTCTGGCTATGGTCTTGGTAGCTGGTTTGCTAGGCTATTTCGTTCTGCACTACCCCTTGCCAGAAAATATCTTGTACCTGCTGCATCAAATTTTGCTGCCTCCACACTACAGGACTGGGGATCGGGCAAGAACTTACAGGAGAGTGTTAAGGAAAATATTAGATCTTCAGCAAGAGCCGTTGGTGAGCGACTAAAATCTCGACAAAATGGGGAGGGATTGAAAAGGATGCGTTCGCGTCATTCACTCATCAGTCTCCACCCAGGCAGGAAGCAAAGGACATCAACAAGAACTTTGAGGAATAAATCAACGAAGGCCAATAAGAAGAAAAAGAAAAAGATTGTTAGATCAAAGAAGGATTTCTTCTCTTAAGATGACTTATCTCCCCCACAAGGAATCATATCCATCAATCAGTTCCTCAATGAATCTATTCAATGCTGAAAATGTTGATGTCAGTGTCAAGTATGGCTACTATGAACAATTTCATCCCCAACAACCCCTCTCGGAAAATATACACTTTCAAATATTTTCCAATGAAGACTATTTCATTGATTTGTCGTCAACATTTATTGATTTAAATGTTGCGGTGAAGAAAAAGTCAGATAATACAACTCCTAATGCCGGCGATGGTATCTCCTATGAAAACTGTATTCTACGCAACCTATTCAAACAAATTAATGTATTTATTAATGGAACATTGGTGAGCACTAGCAATAATTTATCAAATTATGCAAGCTATATACAATTTATGGTGATGACGCCAAAGGCATACAAGGAGTTGAGAGGACAATCATTAGGCTATGAATATCGATCAGGTGTTGATACCGACGGTGAGTTGACTACTGCAGTGACCCAGGAGTATCATCTAGTTGGAAAATTAAATCATGAGATATTCAATATATCCCAATGGTTACCCCCCAATGTCAAGATTGACATAAAGTTACAGATGGCCCCATCGAATTTCATTTTGAGAAAAACACTTCCTGCAGCACCCGATGCAAATGTCATTATCACATCGGCAATTCTCCACGTCCGAAAACAACAGGTTATGAGCTCTGTTGCATTGGCAGTGGAAAAGCTAAGAGCCAATGGTAACAACATTAAACTTCTTGTCCCTCATACAATTACCAATCAACGTCACATTGCCGCCGGTTCTCGTAGCTATAGCGATTCATCATTTATCAATGGAGAAATCCCATCAAAATTGGCTTTGGCCTTTGTGAAGAGTGGCAGTGCCGTTGGATCCTGGACTGAATCCCCCCATGATTTTAATTTTTTCCGGTCTATCTAGCCTTGTGTGCAAAGTGAATGGTATTCCACTGTACACTCTATCATTTGACAAAAAATCCTATAGAACTCTGTACGAGTTGACCATGCAATCCCTAGATCATGACTCTCAACTATTTGAAAATGGAATAACCGATTCAATGTTTTCAAAAAATCATGGGGTTATTGTTTTGGACTTGTCAGGCACACAGGATATGAGTATAGTACGAACAGGGAATGTACGTTTAGAGTGTACATTTGCCAATGCTTTGACTGAGAGTATCACGCTAATATCACTGAGTCAATTTGAAACCTATTGGGAAATCACCCCCGACGGCAGTGTTCTACTAGACCTTGCACCATGAACACAAATCAAATAATCAATGTATTTAGTATGGATCCATACATGTCCCAGTACAAGTCCTATTGCATACCTTCGGACTTCATTGAAAAAATTCCAAGTGTTAACAATACCCTAATCATTGTTAATAGCAGTCCATCGACTTTGAAGACCGGTCATTGGCTATGCATCTTTCAAACAGCGAAGAATATTGAATTTTTTGATCCTCTTGGCCTATCGTATAAATTGTATGCTCCATACATCAGCAACTTTATTGAAAGCAGTGGGAAAATCATTATTCAAAATCAACGAAGAGTACAGGATTTAACGACTAAGACATGTGGCTTTCATGCACTACTCTTTTTCATGTTCAGATGTCGTGGCTACACCTACAAGCAGTTTCTCAACATCTACGTTGACTTACCTCGATTGAACGACTTTCTAGTGGAGAATATACTTACAAGTGTATTTAATATTGATTTTAGTGCCCTAAGAATAAAATGTTCTAAAAATGTATGTGAAATTGTTTATTAATAAAAAAATTTATATACATGATAAAACGACTTTTCTAATCTTTAGATTTCATCCACTACTAGGTATTTGTCGACAACAACTAGTGCAGGTAGATTATCTGAATTCACAGTGTACTGATCCTGATGTACTGCAATGTCAGGGTCACATTTTCTACAGTAGTGTGACTTCACTCTTGTCATATCTCTTTGTATAGTCAATGATACTATTCTCATTCATTCTATAGAATTCACATGTTTCAATTTGCTTATTTGAAGCAATTTCATAAACAGTGTCCTCAAGTGTCGAATCACATTCCGTCACAGCCAAATAAAAATCAGTGGGCTTATAATCATAACACCCATTGTCTTCACAACAATGACGTAGAAACCATATTCTCTTGTTGTTCCAACAGTTGAATCGCTGACCTGGTTCCTCCTCCCAGAACAATCTAAAACCACGACGATACCAATCTCGTAGCAATAAACTAAAATCACGGTTAGGATTCTTTCCAATCATACCGGGATATGTACTCTCCCACTGCTTACATTTATCATAATGACAATTGGAACATAGATGACCTCTAGGATGAGAGTCACACACCTCTTCAAGACAGGAATTACAGCCTTTAATTTGTACAGCATATCCTCTGCAATTTACACGGGTTGCATAATCTACACTTTTCATCATACTCATCATCATTGTGCAATTCTCACATGATGACCCAGTGTGTACATACATAGTGGACATGTATGGAACATTTTGTCATGTGTTGACACTCTCACTGCCACAATGAAACTGAGCTAGCAACAACAAAAATTGTCTGAGATAGAGAGAGAGAGGAGTAAATCATCCTTGAGCACCATCTTTCTCATGAAAAAAAAGTCCTAAATTTCTAAACTAATGTTTAAAAGCATATCCACAATATCATTTTGCCGTGTTGTGATCAATATATCAATAAATTGTGTAAATGCATTCGGACCACGATGTAGAAGTTTCATACAATAGTCTAATGATGGAGAATCAGTTTTCATTATATCAACAAGCATTCCCCGAGAAAATATCTTCCTTTGAATAGGCAGCTCTAGAAAATTGTCATCTAGAATCAAATGTTTTTCCATAAGAACTAGATTCCTCATGATTCGCTCTTTCTCGAATCTATCCATTTTTTAGAGTCCTAACTCTCTCACAACCAACTTCAGACTAACCAGAATTTTTTCTTCTCTAAAAAATATACGCTAGTCTACTATAGAAAGAAAAATACCATTGATTTAGAAACAATTTTATTGAACATAATTACAATAATAATCACTGATGCATTTTGTTCTCATCAATATATTTCGATAGGACATCTAATGCTGACCGAAGTTTATTTATATGGAGAATATTCACTTTTCCAGCAAAACATAGTTGCTCCTCCTGTTTAAATTTGCTTAATGATATCACGTATCTAGCATACATAGTGTCCCATTCAAGACATAGTCTACAACCCGTGGTTATTTCCACAGCCACATTGGGTACTCGTATATCATTGCTGCTGTTGTCGGCTCCATCATTAATCTCCAATAATGTAAATGCACCACTCATTTTTCTCTACTAATATCTTCTCAAATAAACTATTCTCTTTGAATTCAATTCTCTTACTAATATGAATTGTAAAGAAAACTATTCCTTTTATTCAAATCCCAATCACCAATCAAGTTATACTCACTCTCTTTGAAAAGGTGTAGAGGCGTACGCAAATAACGTAAAGATTCCTATAGCTTCAAGCAAATAACACCGGAAGGAACATAAAAGGCCCCAAATAGCACAGGAAGGAACGTAAAGGTCCCAAATCCATAGGTACATGCTCTGGAAAGGTGCCATGGAATGTAAATGCCCAGAAACTTATAGTTGACCCAGAAACTTGTCTGCTTGGCCCAGCAACATGTCTGGTTGGGCCGGAAACTTGTCTGGTAGGTTTTGTATAATTCCATATTCAATTGACAACAATAGCAATAATCAGTCTGGTAATCTGCCATGGAAAGGTGTCAGGGAACGTAAAGTGGTGGAAATACACCGGAAGGAACATAGTCTGCTAGAAATATAATCTAGGTTACTACTTAGGACTTCCAATTTCCAGTCAAATGAGCCCTCTCTGAAGTTTATACGAGAATTCCTTCCAAAACAGCTAGGCTATATATGCCCCCGGGTATAACATATGATTAATTAGTATGTATAATTATTATAACTAATGATTAATTAGTTATAAAACGAATTACAAATATTATGTTTGTACAACATGTGTCGACCCCGGAGTTTTCGTTATCTGACCTTTGAACTTTTTTTTTAACAAAATAGCTACCTCGAAATTTTTTTTTCTGATTTATTTTGTGGAAAAAGGACGTGGGGGGGGAGGGGGTTAGTTGCCCTTTGATAATTTTTTACTCTTAAAAGCTGGACTAGAACTTCCAATTTCCAATCAAATGAACCCTCTCTGAAGTTTATACGAAAATCCCCTCCTGCCCCCGGGCCCTTTGGCGTTTTGACGACACCAGAGTTTTGTTATTTAACCTTTCAATTATTTTCAACAAAATTGTATGTTTAACCCGTGCATATAAAGCACCTCTGGGGGGAAAATATTAAAAAAAAATATTGAAGCTATATAAGATTTATTCATTCATTTATGTTTGCACCGGTTATCTTTATGTTTGTAAGATAGTTAATTTTAATTTCTGTTCGTTCGGGGTTTCGTTTATTTCTTTAACAGTAATCTCTGGTCTTTTTGAGTTTTAACTATAATAGGAATTACTTTCTGTTGGTCCTGATTTCGATATGGCTCTTTACTTTTCTTAGAAAAATTATTTTTATGCAAGGTTTTTTTTTAGTTAATAATAATAAAACATTGAAGCCTTTTGGCCTTTGCTATAGACAACTTAATTACATGCCTCTGATAAATCAAACGTCATTTTTTCACGCAACAATGAATGGATTGAAAAAATAGCTTCAAAAGACAGTAGTTAGGCTATTTCATTTGTTGATGCAGAAAAAACAGGATCGTTTTGATTAGGCCGTTTTTCGGATTTTTTGCGCCACAATAAAATAGTATTTATCGCAAAGTATGTATTTAACCTTATTTTAAGTATGGCTTTAATTTTAAGTATTTTAGCATTTTCAGTTTGAGAGAATTTCTGGGAGTAATTGGATAGAAAATTCTTTATCTAGTTTTTATTAGTGTATTTTGATGTGTCTTAACGTCCCTTCGAAATTTCTTGAAACTCTTAACTTTCTTCCCATACAAAACTTCACCTTATTAAAGTCTTTGGGGTGGGGGCAGCGTAGTTGGCATAAAGAAGAAAACTTTAGCGTAGACAGTAGGAGAGGGGGGAGGGTAAGGTCCTTGAACTATTTAAAAAAAAATCTATCTCAAAGTTCTTATCGGATGGGTTTGAGGAAAAAAGGGCGTGGAGGGGGGGGCTACGTGCCCTCCAATCTCTTTTGACTCTTAAAAAGTGAACTAGAACTTTCAGTTTCCAATCAAATGATCCCTCTTTGAAATAAATACGAGCATCCCTTCCATAAGGCCCATATATGCCCCCAGGGCATAACTTACAACGCCTGACCCCGGGCCCTGGTGGGTTGTGTCAACACCGGCATTTTTGTTATATGATCTTTGAACTATGTTTAACAAAATAGCTATCTTAAAATTTTTATTGGATGCATTTAGGAAAAAAGGGTTTGGGGGCTGGTTACCCTTCAATATCTTTTTCCGCTTAGAAAGGGAACTAGAACTTTCAATTTCCAATCAAATGAGCCCTCTCTGAAGTTTATACGAGCATTCCTTCCATAAGAACCATATATGCCCCAGGGGCATAACTTATAACCCTTGCCCCTGAAGACTGTGGGGGGAGTTTCCTGCTCAAACATATAATTTCCAGAACTTTCAATTACGTTGAACAAAATAGATTTATCAAAATTTTGATTGGATGTGTTTGGGGAAATGGTGGGCGTGGAAGGGGTGTCAGTTGCCTTGGAATCACTTTCGACTATTAAAAAGGGAACTAGTCATTTAAATTTCTAATCGAATAAACCCTTTCTGAAGTTACGACTGTCCCCAGGGCATAACTTACAACCCTTGCCCTGAGGGCTTTGGGGGAGTTTTCATCCTCAAAGACCTAATTTCCAGAACTTAAAACTACGTATAATAAAATGACTGTCTCAAAATTTTAATTGGATGTGTTTGGGGAAAAGGTGGGCGTGAGAGGGGGGTTAGTTGCCATCAAATCACTTTCGACTATTAAAAAGGATACTAGCCCTTTGAATTTCCAATCGAATGAGTCTTTTTTGAAGTTTCTACGACAACGCCTTCTATAAAAACTTTATATGCCCCCAGGGTATAACTTAAAACCCTTGTCTTGAGAGTTTTGAGGGAGTGTCCTATACGAGAATTCCTTCCAAAACAGCTAGGCTATATATTCCCCCGGGTATAACCTATGATTAATTAGTATATATAATTATTATAACTAATGATTAATTAGTTATAAAACGAATTATATTACAAATATTATGTATTGGGGTTTATTTACGGGTGTCGCCTTTTACTGATGCAAAAATGGCGCAAAAAGGTTGCTGTGCCACTTACTCGAACGGGAGAACCCCTTGTCGGCCCAAATATTAGTGAGATTCCCGCTCTTACCCCAACAGTTCTGCAAATATCGGGTTTGGTACTACCCTATTTACAGTATACCCTGTGCCAGGTATGATAACGCGATCGAGTGGTCAAATGGCCACTTTCTAAAGCCAAATGTACCCGCCTTGGGTTACGGCTAGAAAATCTCTTAACTCTCTCCTTGGAGGTAACAAACCTCCCTGTCAATATAATAATGACGGTACCTCGTAGCTCTATTCCTACCCTGCCTGGGTTACGGAAAATAGTACACAGTTTGTAGAAAATACCTTACTTGTATTCTTCCAGAAGGGTCACATATAACAACAGAAATATCCTTCCCCAATCGGGGTCAAAACGCAGACTAAAACATAATAATAATTTTTACAGCACTGTTCGTATGGGTGGACCTCCGCTTGGCCCAGCCAATCAGCTACATCCCCATTCAAACCCAATTCACCCTCTTAGATTTATTTTACAATGACTCCCAAACCAGGAAGTATGAAAATAAACTTGGTTCAAAGCTTCCCTATTGTAAAACCACTATCGCTTAGTAACGGGAATTTAACCTGTCTTTTGAAATTATACTATAAGCAAATGTAATTAAGAAAAAGAAAACTGGTCATTTATCTGAAAGGAAAAGAAACAGGGGTGGAACCCCAACACCTCCCCCCGTAAGATAAATGACCGCCCACGCGCTATCTTGGTCCACCCTTACAAACATAAACACTTAACTTCAACTTTACGAAATCCATTTGCCTTCTCTCTTCCACCGCTCTGCTCTGGATCGGTCGTCCTCGACACGTCTCTACTGTAGGACCACCGTGGTCTAAATCGCATAGCGTCCGCACTAAATTTTGAAATTTGAAATCTTCAAGATTCGTAGATAATGATTGTGCGTAGCACAATCAAAACGCAAAAATTTTCTCGCTCTCACGAATTTACATTTGAGAGGAGCAGAGAATCAGTTTCTGGCACATGTGATGATGCCGAGCCATCGTGAAAGATTTGTCTGCGCTAGCCTCTTAATTTCCATCTGTGGATACAACCCCACATCTCAATAAAAAAGTAAATTGCCCCTTGGCATAATTTCAAATAATCTAAGGCCGAAAATGCAAAGGCCTGTGAAAACGATAAGGGTACTGGAATGCAGTAAAATTTTTCGCGAACCATGAATCGCCTTTTTTCTGGGTTCCCTCCCCTGGGATAATTAACTGAAGAATATACGTTGATGCTAATTGAAAATGAAACTTTGGATACTCTCCCACTGAATACAATTTGCCGGAATAATTGTCGCTTCCCATGAAGAATAACAGCTATGATTAGGGTTACTGGACAAGTGTTTGGGTGAAGTATGAAGTGACTGGAGAGAGTATCCCCCAAGGACTCCAGATCAGAAAGGCAAAATCTCGGTAAAGGGATCACAACTCGTCCGCCAGTGTGTGCATTGAGGAAAAGGGCTATCTTTTGCGACTTCCCGCAGGGGATCTTCCCCAAGGGATTCCTCCCCCTCATAAAGGAACAAACCCTCTTTTGAGTTGATCAGACCAATATCAGATTCCTGTCCAAATGTTTCCAATCCGACTCGACATTCCATATCTCCCAACTTTCCCCCAACCCGTTGTAGGTCATTCATCTCTACTTTGTAACCATCTTGTTTTATTCCCCATGGGTCTTTGACCTCTTTTTCCCCCTTATTATTTATGTTTTCAAGGCACAGCCCATCCAACATTTTTTTATTTTTCGCCACTGTAGGCTGAATCTCCAAATGTCTCTTTTTTACACTCCTCTTTTCATCTCTACTTTTCTCAATTTTGTCATTCTCGCAAAATACTAAATCATCGTTAAATCTGATTTGGACTCCAGTGTCCACCTTCTTTGACTGCATAACTTCATTGTAGGTCCGTTTAATATTTCTTTTCTCTCTTTTAGTCTTCTTTATTCTTACCGCCGAAACAAATAGTTCGTTATCAAATGGGAATTGAACTCCGACATTTGGTTTTTCATATTCAACTAAAATTTCTCGAACTTTCCGGGGAAAAGCGCGTACAATAAATTTCGTCTCCTTATTCTCTGGTACAATCAGCGCTTCATTATGGCCTGTACTTATTAGTGTCTCATATTCATTAAAAGTGTTCTCAAGTTTTCCGTTTTCTGGAAATTTTCCAGAAAAATCATTTTCGCGCGTCTTATTTTCAATATTTTGTGGTCTTTTTACTTCCGTATCCCATTTTTGTGGATTATCAATATTTTGAACACGCGTATCAAGTATTTCATTTTTCCGACAGGGTGGCACAGCCTCCCCATTTGTTTTATGGGCCGGTCCACCTCCCCCCGCAGTTAACGGAGTATTATATTTTTCTGTTGTAGTGTAATTTTGTAATTTTCCCATTGTTAAAGAAGTCGTTTTTAACGATAGGAGATTTCCGATATCTCCAAAGTCTCCTCCTACTAAAACATCCACTGCTAGCATAGGTACTAAGTATACTTTTATCGTTTTTCTCTGGACCGTACCGTCCTTCTTTGCAATTTCTATTCTTACCCAAGCAGACGGGCATTAGTGCTTATCTCCATAATAACACACTGTTGTAATATTATTTTTATGGTCTATTTCTGTCTTTTTAATTAGGTCCATTCGCACAAAAGTTTGCTCACTCCCTGAGTCAATTACCATTTCGGTCAATTTTCCGTTTAATTTTCCTTCTATTTTATGTGATTTCACAAACTCGTCAATATTTCCTTGATTATGTGCTATAGCCCAATTCGTTCTTTTATAGGTTACTTTCTCATCTTTATTATAGCAATTTTTAGAAAAAGGCTCCGAGAAATCAATTTTTACCAGATTATCATCATTTTGAGTATCAAGCATTTCTTTTTTCCGATAGGGCGGCGCAGCCTCCCAATTTGTTTTATGGGCCGGTCCACCTCCCCCCGTAGTTAACAGAGTATCATATTTTCCCGTAAAAGTGTTTAATGTCTGGTAATTTTCTTTTTCTCTCGATAGATTCTTAGACAAATTATTATGGCTATCTGACAGCCTAGAAGTTAGTTGTGATAAAATCTCACTTTCTGGAATTCCCCAGCGGCCTTCTATTAGACCTATCATGGTTCTTTTAAACTCTTGGTGATATCTTTCTTCTTTTCTCTCTACTATTTTATCATTCTCCTTTTTTCGTTCTCTGGCTATTCTATCAGCCTCTTCCTTTCGTTTCTCTGGCTATTCTAGTCAGCCTCTTCCTTTCGTTCTCTATCTATCCTAATATTCTCTTCTCTCTGCTCTATAGCTATCCTCTCTTTCTCTCTTTCTTGTCTATCTCTCTCTTTGTTCCCTTTCTTTTCTATCTCTTTCGTCTTCTCGTTCTCTGGCTATTCTCACTTCCTTCATGAAATTTAATATTTGTTGTCTCATATCTTTCTCCCTTTCTTTTCTATCTCTCTCTCTCTCTCTTTTTATTCTATGGGCTTCACTAACCCTTTTCGGTCTTGAGTTAATCTCATCTCTGTCCGACATAATTTCAAAATTCCGTTAACTTCAAATTTCCTCTTCAGTCTAAATGAAAATTCTTTTATCCATGTAACTTCCGGTCTCTCGGCGAAAAGTGTTTTGACACGCAGCAATTTTAGCCTTATATTTTTGAATACTAATTAGTTGCGTGATATATTGATTCGTAAATTTTTCAATTATGATCTCACAAGGCACAGCCCATAATAGATCTTCATAATTGTAATTAATTGATTCAGTAATTTCTTTCTTTTCTCTTTATATGTAACCACAATAGGCCACTATTGATGCAAAAATGGCGCAAAAAAGTTGCTATGCCACTTGCTCGAAGGGGAGAACCCCTTGTCGGTCCAAATATAGTGAGATTCCCGCTCTTACCCCAACAGTTTCTGCAAATATCGGGTTGGGTACTACCCTATTTACAGTATACCCTGTCCCAGGGTATGATAACGCGATCGAGTGGTCAAATGGCCACTTTCTAAAGCCAAATGTACCCGCCTTGGGTTACGGCTAGAAAATCTCTACTCTCTCCTTGGAGGTAACAAACCTCCCTGTCAATATAATAATGACGGTACCTCGTAGCTCTATTCCTACCCTGCCTGGGTTACCGGAAAATAGTACACAGTTTTGTAGAAAATACCTTACTTGTATTCTTCCAGTAAGGGTCATATATAAGCAACAGAAATATCCTGTCCCCAATCGGGTCAAAACGCAGACTAAAACAAAATAATAATTTTTACAGCACTGTTTGTATGGGTGGACCTCCGCTTGCCAGCCAATCAGCTAGCATCCCCATTCAAACCCAATTTACCCTCTTAGATTTATTTTTCAATGACTCCGCAAACCAGGAAGTATAAAATATAACTTGGTTCAAAGCTTCCCTATTGCAAAACCACTATCGCATTAGTAACGGGAATTTACCTGTCTTTTGAAATTATACTATAAACAAA
Organism: Artemia sinica; assembly: GCA_027921565.1. Lineage (NCBI taxonomy): Eukaryota > Metazoa > Arthropoda > Branchiopoda > Anostraca > Artemiidae > Artemia > Artemia sinica. The sequence goes on from CM051274.1 coordinate 38,734,829, forward strand.
TGTAATTAAGAAAAAGAAAACAGGTCATTTATCTGAAAGGAAAAGAAACAGGGGTGGAACCCCAACATTATGTTTGTACAAACATGTGTCGACCCCGGAGTTTTCGTTATCTGACCTTTGAACTTTTTTTAAGCGAATATGACATACCTCGAAATTTTTTTTCTGATGTATTTTGTGGAAAAAGGGCGTGGGGAGGGTTAGTTACCCTTTGATCATTTTGACTCTTAAAAGCTGGACTAGAACTCCAATTTCCAATCAAATGAGCCCTCTCTGAAGTTTGATACGAGAATCCCTTCCTGCCCCCGGGCCCTTAGGTGTTTTGTCGACACCAGAGTTTTGTTATTTAACCTTTCAACTATTTTTTACAAAATGGTATGTTTAACCCTTGCATATAAAGCACCTCTGAGGAGAAAATATTAGAAAAAATATTGAAGCTATATAAGATTCATTCATTCATTTTATGTTTGCACCGGTTGTCTTTATGTTTGTAAGATAGTTAATTTTAATTTCTGTTCGTTCGGTGTGTTTCGTTTATTCTTTAACAGTAATTTCTTGTCTTTTTGAGTTTTAACTATAATAAGAATCAATTTCTGGTGGTCCTGAGTTCAATATGGCTCTTTACTTTTCTTAGAAAACTTATTTTTATGCAAGGTTTTTTTTAACATTAATAATAATGAAACATTGAAGCCTTATGGCCTTTGCTATAGACAACTTAATTACATGCCTCTGATAAATCAAACGTGATTTTCACGCAACAATGAATAGATCGAAAAAATAAGCTTCAAAAGACAGTAGTTTAGGCTATTTCATTTGTTGATGCAGAAAGAACAGGATCGTTTTGATTATGCCATTTTTCGGATTTTTTGTGCCACAATAATTTAGCATTTATCGCATAGTAAGTATTTAACCTTATTTTAAGTATGGCTGTAATTTTAAGTATTTAGCATTTTCAGTTTGAGAGAATTTCCTGGGAGTAATTGGATAGAAAATTCTTTGTCTAGTTTTTATTAGTGTATTTTGATGTTTCTTAACGTCCCTTCGAATTTCTTGAAACTCTTAACTTTCTTCCCATACAAAACTTCACCTTATTAAAGTCTTTGGGTTGGGGGCAGCGTAGTTGGCATAAAGAAGAAAACTTTAGCGTATACAGTAGGAGAGGGGGGAGGGTAAGGTCCTTGAACTATTTAAAAAAAAATCTATCTCAAAGTTCTTATAGGATGGGTTTGAGGAAAAAAGGGCGTGGGAGGGGGGGCTAGGTGGCCCTCCAATCTCTTTTGGACTCTTAAGAAAGTGAACTAGAACTTTCAGTTTCCAATCAAATGATCCTCTTTTGAAGTAAATACGAGCCTCCCTTCCATAAGGCCCATATATGCCCCCAGGGTCATAACTTACCAACGCCTGACCCCGGTGCCCTGTGGTTTGTGTCAACACCGCATTTTTGTTATATGATCTTTGAACTATGTTTAACAAAATATCTATCTTAAAATTTTTATTTGGATGCATTTGGGAAAAAGGGTTTGGGGGGCTGGTTACCCTTCGAATATCTTTTTTTCGGCTTTAGAAAGTGAACTAGAAGCTTTCGATTTCCAATCAAATGAGCCCTCTCTGAAGTTTATACGAATCACTTTCGACTATTAAAAGGGAACTAGTCATTTAAATTTCTAATCGAATAAACCGCTTTCTGAAGTTACTACGACAGCGTTGTCTATACAAAACCTTATATGTCCCCCAGTGGCATAACTTACAACCTTGCCCTGAGGGCTTTGGGGGAGTTTTCATCCTCAAAGACCTAATTTCCAGAACTTAAAACTACGTTTAATAAAATGACTGTCTCAAAATTTTGATTGGATGTGTTTGGGGAAAAGGTGGGCGTGAGAGGGGGGGTTAGTTGCCCTCAAATCACTTTCGACTATTAAAAAGGGCACTAGCCCTTTGAATTTCGAATCGAATGAGCAACTCCTTCTATAAAAAAAACCTTATATGCCCCCAGGGTATAACTTAAAACCCTTGCCTTGAGGGTTGTGAGGGAGTGTCCTCCTCGAAAACATATTTTCTATCTGGAAATCAACTACGCTGAACAAAATGGCTATTTCAAAATTTTGATTGGATGTTTTTGGGGGAATGATGGGCGTGGGGGGGGCTAGTTGCCCTCCAATCCCTTTCGACTATTAAAAAGGGCACTAGCCCTTTGAATTTCCAATCGAATGAGCCTGTTTTGAAGTTTCTACGACAACGTCTTCTATAAAAACCTTATATGCCCCCAGGTTATAACTTAAAACCCTTGCCCTGAGGGTTGTGGGAGAGTTTTCTCCTCAAAATATATTTTCTATCTGGAAATCAACTACGCTGAACAAAATGGCTATCTCAAAATTTTGATTGGATATGTTTGGGGAATGATGGGCGTAGGGGGGCTAGTTGCCCTCTAATCACTTTCGACTATTAAAAAGGGCAATAGAACTCTTGATTTCCAATCGAATGAGCCCCCTTTGAAGTTTATACGACGACCCCTTCCATATGAAGTGTCTCTGGGAAAAAATTATAATAATAATAATCATAGGCAGGTTAAGAACGATGTTAAAGAACGATGTGGGCACAATGTGTTTTTTTTTTTCATACCCGGGCACTTTGTATCGAAGGAGTTGTCGTAGAAACTTCGAAAAGGGCTCATTCGATTGGAAATTGGAGTGGCTAGTGCCCTTTTTAATAGTCGGAAGTGATCCTGGGGCAACAGGCCCCCCTCCCCCCTGCGCCCATCATTCCCCCAAACACATCCAATCAAAATTTTGAGATAGCCATTTTGTTCAGCGTAGTTGATTTCCAGATAGAAAATATGTTTTTGAGGAGGACACTCCCCCACAACCCTCAGGGCAAGGGTTTTAAGTTATGCCCGGAAGGCATATAAGAACGATGTTGGCACAATGTACTACATATTATTTTTTCTTTAGAGCAGGGCACTTCATATGGAAGGGGTCGTTGTAGAAATTTCAAAAGGGGCTCATTCGATTGGAAATTGAGAGTTTTAGTGCCCTTTTTAATATTCGAAAATGATTGGAGGGCAACTAGCCCCCCCCCCACGCCCATGATTCCCCCAAACACATCCAATCAAAATTTTGAGATAGCCATTTTGTTCAGCGAAGTTGATTTCAAGGTAGAAAATATGTTTTTGAGGAGGACACTCCCCCACAACCCTTAGGTTAAGGGTTTTAAGTTATGCCCTGGGGGCATATAAGGTTTTCATAGAAGGCGTTGTCGTAGAAACTTCAAAAAAGGCTCATTCGATTTGAAATTAAAAGGGCTAGTACCCTTTTTAATAGTCAAAAGTGATTGGAGTGCAACTAGCTCCCCCCCCCCCCCCGACGCCCATTATTCCCCCAAACACATCCAATCAAAATTTTGATATAGCCATTTTGTTCAGCGTAGTTGATTTCCAGATAGAAAATATCTTTTTGAGGAGGACACTCACCCACCAACCCTCGGGGTAAGGGTCTTAAGTTATGCCTTTAGGTCATATAAGAACAATGTTGGCACAATGTACCCTTTATTATATTTTTCTTTAGAGCAGGGGCACTTCATATGGAAAAGGTCGTCGTAGAGACTTCGAAAGGGGCTCATTCGATTGGAAATCTAGAGTTCTAGGCCCCTTTTTAATAGTCGAAAGTGATTGGAAGGCAACTAGCCCCCCCCCCCCCCCCCCCCCCCACGCCCATCATTCCCCCAAACACATCCAATCGAAATTTCGAGACAGCCATTTTGTTCAGCGTAGTTGATTTCCAGATAGAAAATGTGTGTTTGAGGAGGACGCTCCCCCACAACCCTTAGGGCAAGGGTTTTAAGTTATGCCCTGGGGGCATATAAGGTTTTAATAGAAGGAGGTCGTCGAAACTTCAAAACAGGCTTATTCGATTGGAAATTCGAAGGGCTAGTACCCTTTTTGATAGTCCAAAAAGATTGGAGGGCAACTAGCCCCCCCCCCTCCACGCCCATCATTCTCCGAAACACATCCAATCAAAATTTTGAGATAGCCATTTTGTTCAGCGTAGTTGATTTCCAGATAGAAAATATTTTTTGAGAAGGACACTCCACCCGAACCCTCAGGGCAAGGGTTTTAAGTTATGCCTTGGGGGCATATAAGGTTTTTATAGAAGACGTTGTCGTAGAAACTTCAAAAAAGGCTCATTCGATTGGAAATTCAAAGGGCTAGTACCCTATTTAATAGTCGAAAGTGATTGGAGGGCAACTAGCCCCCCACGCCCATCATTCCCCCAAACACATCCAATCAAAATTTTGAGATAGCCATTATGTTCAGCGTAGTTGATTTCCAGATAGAAAATATGTTTTTGAGGAGGACACTCCCACAACCCTCGGGGCAAGAGTTTTAAGTTTTGCCCTGAGAGCATATAAGAGCGATGTTGGCACAATCTACTATGTATTATTTTTTTCCTTTAGATAAGGGCACTTCATATGGAAGGGGTCGTCATAGAAACTTCAAAAGGGGCTAATTCGATTGGAAATTGAGAGTTGTAGTGCCCTTTTTAATAGTCGATAGTGATTTGAGTGTGACTAGCCCCCCCCCCCCCCCAACTCATTATTCTCCCAAATACATCCAATCAAATTTTTGAGATAGCCATTTTGTTCAGCATAGTTGATTTCCAAATAGAAAATATGTTTTGAGAAGGACACTCCCCCACAAACCTAAGGGCAAGGGCTTTAAGTTTTGCTCTGGGGCATATAAGGTTTTTATAGAAGGCGTTGTCGTAGTAACTTCAAAGCAGGCTCATTCGATTGGAAGTTCGAAGGGCTAGTACCCTTTTTAATAGTCAAAAGTGGTTGGAGGGCAACTAGCCCTCCTCCCACGCCCATCATTCCCCCAAACACATCCAATCAAGATTTCGAGATAGCCATTTTTTCAGCGTAGTTGATTTCTAGATAGAAAATGTGTTTTGAGGAGGACACTCCCCCACTATTCTCAGAGCAAGGGTTTTAAGTTATGCCCTGGGGGCATATAAGGTTTTTATAGAAGGCGTTTTCGTAGAAACTTCAAAAGAGGCTCATTCGATTGGAAATTCAAAGGGCTAGTGCCCGTTTTAATAGTCAAAAGTGATTGGAGGGCAACTAGCCCCTCCCCCACGCCCATCATTTCCCCAAACACTTTCAATCAAAATTTTGAGATAGCCATTTTGTTCAGCGTAGTTGATTCCCGGATAGAAAATATTTTTTTGAGGAGGACACTCCCCCACCGCCCTCAGGGCAAGGGTTTTAAGTTATGCCCTGGGGGCATATAAGGTTTTTAAAGAAGTCTTTGTCGTAGAAACTCCTAAAAAAGCTCATTCGATTGGAAATTCAAAGGGCTAGTGCCCTTTTTAATAGTCGAAATTGATTGGAGGGCAACTAACCTCCCCCCCCCCCCACGCCCATCATTCCCCCAAACACATCCAATCAAAATTTTGAGATAGCCATTTTTTTCAGCGTAGTTGATTTCCAGATAGAAAATATAATTTTGAGGAGGACACTCCCCCACAACCCTCAGGCCAAGGATTATAAGTTATGCCCTGGAGCCATATAAGGTTTTTATTGAAATCTTTGTCGTTGAAACTTGAAAAAGGGCTCATTCGATTTGAAATTCAAAGGGATAGTGCCCCTTTTAATAGTCAAAAGTGATTGGAGGGCAACTAACCTCCCTCTCACGCCCACTTTTTCCCCAAACACATCCAATAAAAATTTTGAGATAGCCATTTGGTTCAGCATAGTTGATTTCCAGATAGAAAATATATTTTTGAGGAGGACACTCCCCCACAACCCTCAGGGCAAGGATTATAAGTTATGCCTTGGAGGCATATAAGGTTTTCATTGAAATCTTAGTCGTAGAAACTTGAAAAAGGGCTCACTCGATTGGAAATTCAAAGGAATAGTACCCTTTTTAATAGTCGTAAGTGATTTGAGGGCAACTAACCCCCCTCTCACGCCCACCTTTTCCCCAAACACATCCAATCCAAATTTTTAGATAGCCATTTTACTCAACGTAGTTGAAATTTTTGGAAATTAGGTCTTTAAGGATGACAACCCCCCCCCTCACAGCCCTCAGGGCAAGGGTTGTAAGTTATGCCCTGGGTCATATAAAGTTTTTATTGAAAGCGTTGTCGTAGAAACTTCAAAAGGGCTCATTCAATTGGAAATTGAAAGGGCTAGTGCCTTTTTTAATAGTTGAAAGTGATTGGATAGCGACTAACGCCCCTCTCACGCTCACCATTTTCCAAAACACATCCAATCAAAATTTTGCAGGCCAAACTATAAAGTCTTAAAAAACGAAAAGATTTAAAGTATTATTTTCTTTTTTCTTGAAAAGACTATGTCAATATAAAACGAACAGAAATTAATTTAAAAAGTTTTTACCACAAAATAAGTTTTTCAAAGAAAAGTAAGAACTCCATTAAACAAAAATTAGCAAAAATAATATCAAATAATCTATCAAGCGTGAAACTACCACAAATCAGCATCGATAAATAAATGAAACCCAAAACGAACAGAAATTACAATAATTAACCGAGTCAAACTCAAAACCAGCAGAAATTAACATAAGTTGGGCGCAAAACTCCTATGCCTTCCAAGGCCAGAACAAAATTTGCACTTTACTGAAAAAATACAAATGAATGTGCATTGTCAGTTTAATATACATATACTGACATTTAGTAATCAAAATGTATATATTATTTGATTTATTAAAGTTATAAAAGTAAAGACATTTTTTTTCCAGTAAATTGCAAATTTTGTTCTGGCCTTGGGAAGGCATAGGGGTTTTGCGCCCAACTTATGTTAATATCTGCTCGTTTTGAGTTTGACTCGGTTAATTATTGTAATTTCTGTTCGTTTTGGGTTTCATTATTTATTGATTTTATTTTTGCTAATTTTTTGTTTAAGGGAATTCTTTACTTTTCTTTGAAAAACTTATTTTGTGGAAAAGGTTTTTTAAATTAATAAATAATGAAACATTGGAGCCGTATGGCCTTTACTATATGCAACGCTACAGCGTTGCCTCTGATAAAAGCACAATGTCTGTATTTAAGTTGCCAAAAGGATGTATGAGCGATTTCCGATGTACAGCTTAGAATATTAAGTCGAAACCTCCAGAGCGTGTGGGAGTGACGTTGAACTAACCGAAATGGACTTAAACTGTCTACCGCTACAACAACTACTGCTGCTATTTCTGCCTTCTTCTGCTATTATTTTTATTATTACTACTACATCTAAGACTATGGGTAGGAAGTTGAAGCTTTTAGAGTATATTTAGGGAATTTTGAACTAAATAGAAAAACACTCTGTACAAGCATGTTGTCAAAAGGTTTTGAAGAAACGAAACATAAGCCGGACAACTGCTTTAAGCTATGGCAATACATTGGTCAAATAATGGCTCTGAAGTGTGGGCGCTACGGGTTGAAGAAGATATGCTGTATGTTTTACAGAAAAATTGTTTAGTGATAGTTTTAGGTAATTGTTTCAATGACCGTATATCAGTCAGTAAGTGTACAAAAAATTTAATTCAATTCAACTTCCTAGGGTTATAATGAAAGGAGAGGTTAAGACGTATTGGTCAAAACGGTATGGACGAAGAATGATAGGTAGGCAAATATTGTGCCTTCTAGCATCCCAGTCGAGACCAAGCAAAAAGTAGGAGTTGCTGAAATAGGGCAGACAAATGTCATCAGGTAGGAGTTTAAGAATTTAGGAACTTAATGGAAGGAATTAAAGAGTGAAGGATTGAATATAGAGGGGTAAAGGAAGAGTCTACGTAGCTGTGCTTGCCTCTGGTGGCTTGGTACTAAAAATATAGTAGAAAAGGAAGTTGTCTTGCAGTTCTGCTTTATTGCTTTGTTGTGATAATTATTTTCCAACTTACTTTTATTTATAGGATTGTCTTTGATCGAGAAAGTGGAAAACCCAAAGGTTATGGATTTTGTGAATATCAAGATGTTGACACAGCTCAAAGCGCTATTAGAAATTTAAATGGTCATGAAATCTCAGGAAGGGTACTACGTGTCGATAGCGCAAGCATTAGCAGCGAAAGACAACGGGAAGCAGGTAGTAATTTAGTTTTCCTTATTGTTCGGAAATATTTAGTAATAAATCGCCCTCACCTGGATAAGCAAAAGAATGGGGTGTTTTTTGTTTTTCCTCTTCTCAATGCAGAATATCAAAAAGGCAAGAAAAATCCTTCAAATGTTTAAATTTGGTGTAAAGATAGGCTTACACTTTTGCCAGGCTTTACTCCCTGCTTTTCCTCGCAAAACCTCTGAACTTTTAGCTCTTTGCTGCTGTAGGGGTTTTATCTTTGTCATGCCCAATGGTATTCACTTTTAGCATCACGCAATAGGTTTGGGAACAACAATTGTTACAACTCTGATACATTTTTAGGATTATAAAAGGCTGTTTTGTTTTCAAAATTTTAAATTTGAAAATTTGTAGTTTTGCCTGTAAAATTTCATTACCCTGCGTGATTGTTTTCGGTAAAATGGGTATGCCCTTTGTCATTAGCATTATTTTCACGGTTGAACTTTGATTCTTGAAGAACAAAAGGTGCTTCTATGATCTACGCTCTACTGCTAGTTGTTCATTAATTGACGCATTGCAGAACCGGTTTTTTTGTTAGTTTCTTTTAGCCTAGCTTGAAACAAGACGAAGAGAAAAGACAGAATAGATAGAAAATATATAATTTGGGCTATATATTTGCACATTAGGGAAGGGGTGGGGTAAAGTATTGGACAGTGTGAAGAAAACAGTTCTTACTGCAAAATATGTACAATAATTGTACCTAAGACAATAGGCTTGCAGACCCGCTATACTTTACCCCCACCCCCTAATGTGCAAATATATAGCCCAAATTTGTTTCTAAAGTATTATATTTTTATCGTACTTAGGTATATTTCATTAGGATTGAGGTTCAGAAAAACATATTAGAAGAACATTAGGTGGGGCGTAGATCATTCAAGTACCGAAAAATAATATAACTAGTTAATGAAACTTTACTATAAATGGTAAAAAGTAGAGAACATTGGCATTTTGTTGGCTTAAAAAGTTGTGCTAGGTGAATGAAACTTTCAGGAATTTATACAGAACCTGAATTAAAGGTCCAAGTTTTTTTGTAAAATGAATGAGTCTCTAATTAAAGGCCTATCTAAATGTCTCTGTCCCCAAGGATAAGGATCTAAACATTTTTGTTGTGAAATCCTTTATTTAAATGCATCACCTAAATGCAATGCACCAACAATCTCCATAAGAAGTAAATTTTTTCAGGGGGTGCGAAAGTCTCGACTAACATAACCTAAAAGCGAAAGACAAAACAGGTAGTCTGGACTGCTCTCCAGATCAACTTTAAGAAATCCTACATATCTAAAATTCAGAATGTACGACAAGTATTGTGCTTAACTTTATTTGTAGTAATCAGTGAATAAATAGTTTGAGTATAGTATTTCTCTATTCTTTTTGTTAAAATCAAGTGAATAAATAGTTTTGGTTTATCATCTAGATGACTCCAAACACTTACCCCCCCCCCTTATAAATAAAAATACCAGGGGACTGAGCATCGCTCGGTGAAAACAAAGACATACCATACGTCTTTTGCAAAACAACTTTCTGCGTATGTATACCGATAAATTATTCTATGGTATCGAAAATCAAATTGAATTTTACTGGGCTTTTGAAATGTTTAGCACAGACACTTATCTTCAGCAAAATTTATTATAACTATTTGTGACGTCATTCAATTAAAAAAAAAAAAAATCCTGAAAATTAAGGCCCTAAATAAATTTTCCCAAAGTCGCGACCTATCTAGATTATTTAACAGTTTTACCGGAAAATGGTAGTGTGTCAACATTCAGAAGCAATTACGCTTGTATGAAATTATTCGTTCCTTTATTGAGATAAGAATAATCCAAGCCTAAAACACACCAGTATACAACATAGACAGGACTCTAAGAGATTATTTGGCACATTTGAAATCTTTTGATTCGAAATTTGGCTATAAATAGAGATACTGGAAATATTTCATTAAGCCCAATTTATAATAATTTAATTTTAAAAGACTCAATCAATATTTTCGCCCAGTCTAACTTAAGAGAACCTATTTGCATATCTAATGAAAACCGAAACTGTAGACCAGCTAAAACCATTGCAAGACAAAGGATTCTTGCTCAATCATTTTGGTAAATTCTTTTTTTCATTAATTCCTACCTGGTTTTTGTTTAGTGTCTGTTCTGTCGTTGTCGGGTAAACTTCGAAAGGTTAGATTTTCGTTTTTTTTTTGTTTTTTTTCATCGTTGCTAATGTTAATATTTTTTATTAGTTCTACCTATGCTTCTGTGCTCTGAATCGAATGTTGTGGTCATCAAAAGAAACTGACGAAAAAAACCTATAATGTTGCTCTATAATGCGTCAATGAATGAACAGTTTGAGCGGTAGGGGGTAGGGCTATATCATACAAGTACCCAAAAAAGTGACACTTTGTATTTAATTGAACATGTCTTCAGGTTTTAGGGTTTTTCAGTTTAAGCATGAACGCTATTGTTTTTTCTGCAACCCCAAGAGTAGAGTTCCTAGCGTTCCAAATTTAAAGGAAAAAAAACATTACCCAGTGTCTTTGTTTTTGGGCACCAAAGTTGTTTATATAGGTGGCTATTTGACTAAGTCCATTCCCTCATTCTTTGTTCTATTGACTTGGTCAACTTGGCTTCTTAAACTGGTGGCATTTTAGGTATCTTTGTTGTGGGAAACTACAAGTAGTAGAAGTTGTTTTACAGCACAGCAGTGAGTTTTTCTTCTATGATTCCTTAGAAATTCTCATTTGGGCATAATAGGAGTCACTAGCGGCTCATTGGTATGTTCGATAGTATCATGCAACTTATTGTATATTTGCATTGCAATTGTTGGAGTGAATTATCAAGGGATGAAATAATGAAGATCCTCACGAGCCATTGATTGTTCGTAGGGTGTCGAATTCACGCTTGGGTTGTTGGCTCGTTTTTACAGGAACAGGTTGCAGATTTGTCGCCCAACCGTACGGCATTGGGCATTGAACGCCTGGCCTCATGTTGCCCAGCTGAGCACCAATCCAGTCATAACCTTAGTTCAGTTTCCATAAGCTCATCGTGATGTGTAGATCGGAAACAATTATCATTGCGCGTGCGTGGAGGCGGAGTATAAATCTTGTATGGTTTTAAATCTGTTTCAAATTTTTTTAAGGGTGAGTATAGCCTTTGTCGATACCACTGTATATTATGTCTATTGTGGCTTCCACAGAGGGAATTATCAGGGAGAAAAATCATTTTAGGAACTTGGGATTATAGTTTGCTTTAGTATTTTGTTACATTACCTGAAACTGTGTATAATTAATTACCTGAAACTGTTATAATAATATTATTTCTAAAGGTTTAAGAGACATATATACATAAACGCGTTGCGCTGGGTTTTTTTTAATCATAACGAATCATTTAGTAGCATTAGGACGCTCAATATCAGAGCTTTTATCATTTGCCTATTTTTAGCTGCCAATGTCCCTCAGATCGGCCAAGAATCAATTTATGGGGAAGCTGTTGAGCCTGCACAAGCACCTGAAGCAATTAGCCGGGCAGTAGCCTCGCTGCCACCTGAGCAAATGTTTGAATTGATGAAACAGATGAAAGTTTGCATACAGGCAAGTAATAAAGAACAAAAGAGCAAAACTCACTCATCTTCTTCTGAAGAGTTTTAGAGGGAGATATTTGCAGAGGAGGGTACATGTACACATATGTATAAACGAATGTCTGTCTATTTGTCCTTTGCCTATTATGAAACCATCCATCCGATTGCTATGAAACTTTTGGAGAGTTTCTGAGTATATCCCAGCAAAGGTTTCTCGCACACAAGTTTCTGATTGGGGGGAGGGGGAGGAGTTTTAGTGGGTGGCAACGTCGTCGTCTAAGTTTTAGCCTTTGTCTAACGTCGACCTTAAGTTTTAGCCTCTGTCTTGGACATACCAGTGTGCCAGAAGAACTTCTGATTATATGGGAATCAAAATGGACAGTAAAAATCCAAAAATGTAAACTGAACAAAAACAAAAAGACTGAAATGGTGTATTATCGTGTGTTTTTAAAGTAAATTTTACAGAACGTGCTGTGTAAGACGGACGCATTTTATATTTGACTATCCGCGATCAGAACAATTTATGGACAAAAAAAGCTAGATCTTGGCAGTTACGGGGCTGATCGACTTGGATCTTTGGGGAGGGGGGGGGGGCATGTCCTTTGAGCTATGTGGACTTCGATTTTTATTTTCGTAAGGTAGTTAGTCCGGGGGGGGGGGGGTAAAGTTTGGCACTTCTTGCCTTTGATTGAGGTGGGGCTTTAATAGAAATTGCATTTATCAATGGGCCCAAAAATAGGCTATAAAATCTGAAAAACATAAACTAAAACTGAGACGCCAACATGGAATATCAAAGTTCTCTAAACATACAAGCTTATCATATTGGACGAATACGCAATGGCTCACAAAAACTTTTGTAGGTTCTTGTATTACACTGTAAGATTTCATGGGAAATGGACGAACCTATGGCATAGTACTCATTTTATTATCACGTTATCTATGTTTCATGTGATTTACTGACTTGCGATTTTCGACAAAATGCCTGTTTAGCATGCTCAACGCCCGCTGATGAACTTAATGCATGTCTCAAGAAATCAGTTCTATGGTAACGTGTAATGAAATTTACTTTCAACACCAATATGTGTGCTCAACTACAAAATGATACAACTATTGAACTTTTTGTAAACTATTGCTGGTTAATGGGTATAGGAGGATGAACATCGACATATCTACACAATGTATCACATTGCCTGTAAACTTTTGTAAGATAACATCAGCCAGAGACGAATCGCTTCAAATGTTATGCCAAACATCGCGCGGAATCAAAAAAACTGTCATTGTCTCAGTGAGCTATCGACATCGATGTCAATGCCATAATTTTAGTAATCGAAACGGAATACCAGATGAAAGGACAAAATATAAGTCAATCTGAGAAAATTGTTTGAAATCACGAAATTGCATTGTGTGAATCAGGAGTGAATTGTAAATTACCCTACGGAATTTCCGAATTCACTGCATTTGCCAGGTATGTCACCGCAGATTTACCAAAGAAAACTGGCATTATAATAATTCCTCTCCTAAACAGTAATTCACCGCGACTTTGCAACGATACAAGACTGCCGGTGAAAAAGCGGATGAACACTGTCGTCGAAGCTACTATTTCTGATGGGAAGTCGAAGAAAGAAGATGCACTGTTGCCACGCAATCCGATTATCACAACGAAATCATTTGAATTCAAACGTCTACTGTTTCTGGTGTGACTCACTTTTACAATGACTATCAAAAAGCACAAGGACAGTCAACGCAAGTGTGTGGACTGGGTTTGGAGAACCCGTTCTTCTTATATGGGCCAGGTTATATGGGCAACTGTATGTGACCAGGTCATTTTTATTTCACTTTCTTACTATTTCTCCAGCTATTCTATTTTCTGCTATTTCGTCTGCTATTACATTTTTCGGTTATTTTGCCAGCTGTTATATTCATTTGCTATTTTGTGAGCTATTTCAGTTTTATTGTAGCGATCCTTATTGAAAGTTTACTGAGACTGGGCTGGAAATTCTTGATGTTTCATCCCCCAGAAAAAAAAAAAATCTGGAAAGTTTTGACTCGATCCCGAACCGTGAGACAAAACATTTTAAATTTATCAAGTGGGGAATAAAATCCTTCACTTTTTAATGAAAGTTACAGACTGGATACAATCTTTTTAAATTGCATATAATAATTGCTTGCCTTCAGGCTTCAGGCATGAAAAAAAATAATTATAATAAAGGTTATATTCTGTCAAGATCAGAAACCGACTCACTTGCACTGTAAAAATACTCAGGATTTTAAGAATGCTCTGACATCACGGGATAGTTTATCGATTAGTTAATAGCCGAGAGTTACTGACAATTACCAATAATAAGTAGTTAAATAATAAGTTTTAAAGTAAAACTTAAGGATATTTTCTTGTTGACATTTAAAAACACCAATAGATTTATAAAAGTGCCTTTGGTTTTCTTTGTTTTTCAGTTTTGACGCATTTAGAGATCATGGTATTTCTACTATAAATTAATTCTGGATTATACGTCATTTTGATTATATGGTCTACTGGTCTATTTTGCCTGAGAAAAAAGAAGTTGTGCCCTTTGTTAAGTTGAGAATAAGAAGTCAACTAATTATACTTTTATTGTTTTAGAATAATCCAATAGAAGGAAGACAAATGTTGCTCCAAAACCCACAACTTGCCTATTCCTTATTGCAAGCTTTGGTTGTAATGAAGGTTGTTGACCCCAATACTGCTGTGGTAAGTTCTTCTTTAATGGCACTAAAAATTCATAAATGTTAAGGTTGTAGGCCCTAGTAGTTCTATAATAATCTTTTTATTTATTGACAAAAAAAAGTGGTAAGTGATAAGGTTGTTGACCCTAACACTTATGTATTCAGCTTTTATTTATTTACTTATTAAATACCAAAAATAGTCAACTCCTGTGCATTATAAAAATAAGAAAGAAAATTACTCAAGGCTCGAAGCGGGTGCATTGACTGTATCGATAGTAAAAGAAGCACACAATTAAGGGCGATATTTGTGAGCTGGCTAGTGAAGTCAATTTTGCTTTCTAGTGGCATTTATGACTAGTGAAAAGCTGTGTAAACGATATTTGTGAGTTTGCGTGAATTAGGTGAACTTGTAAAGTAAGATTTAGGCTATTGATGGAAATTGTTTATGGTCAGCACCGTCACATCATCGAAACGTTTCAACAGATGATTAGGAGATAGTTGTGCATAACAATAGATGATTAGGAGATAGAAGATTATTGTAGAGAACAACACATTGTAGAGAGAATCAACACATTGTGTAGATAGTTTTGCACAACAACAGATGATTAGAAGATAGGAGACTATTGTAGAGAACAACACATTGTAGAGAGAATCAACACATTGTGTAGATAGTTGTGCACAACAACAGATGATTAGGAGATAGGAGATTATTGTAGAGAACAACACATTGCAGAGAGAATCAACACATTGTGTAGATAGTTGTGCACAACAACAGATGATTAGGAGATAGGAGATTATTGTAGAGAACAACACATTGCAGAGAGAATCAACACATTGTGTAGATAGTGTGTGCACAACAACAGATGATTAGGAGATAGGACATTATTGTAGAAAACAACACATTTAGAGAATATGTTTGAAATGGTGACTGCAGCAAATACTACAACAGCTGCAGCAAATAGTACTACACACAATGTGTAGATAGTTGTGCAGAACAACAGATGATTAGGAGATAGGAGATTATTGTAGAAAATGTTTTGAAATGGTGACTGTAGCAAATAGTACTACACAAATTGTGTAGATAGTTGTGCAGAACAACAGATGATTAGGAGATAGGAGATTATTGTAGAGAACAACACATTGTAGGGAGGGAGAATCAACACATTTTGTAGATAGTTGTGCACAACAACAGATGATTAGGAGATAGGAGATTATTGTAGAGAACAACACATTGTAGAGAGAACCAACACATTGTGTAGATAGTTTGTGCACAACAACAGATGATTAGGAGATAGGACATTATTGTAGAAAACAACACATTTAGAGAATATGTTTTGAAATGGTGACTGCAGCAAATAGTACAAAAGCTGCAGCAAATAGTACTACACACATTGTGTAGATAGTTGTGCAGAACAACAGATGATTAGGAGATAGGAGACTATTGTAGAGAATGTTTTGAAATGGTGACTGCTGCAAATAGTACTACACAAGTTGTGCAGATAGTTGTGCAGAACAACAGATGATTAGGAGACAGGAGATTATTGTAGAGAACAACACATTGTAGAGAGAATCAACACATTTTGTAGATAGTTGTGCACAACAACAGATGATTAGAAGATAGGAGATTATTGTTGAAAACAACACATTTAGAGAATATGTTTTGAAATGGTGACTGCAGCAAATAGTACAACAGCTGCAGCAAATAGTACTACACACATTGTGTAGATAGTTGTGCAGAACAACAGATGATTAGGAGATAGGAGATTATTGTAGAGAATGTTTTGAAATGGTGACTGCAGCAAATAGTACTACACAAATTGTGCAGATAGTTGTGCAGAACAACAGATGATTAGGAGACAGGAGATTATTGTAGAGAACAACACATTGTAGAGAGAATCAACACATTTTGTAGATAGTTGTGCACAACAACAGATGATTAGAAGATAGGAGATTATTGTAGAAAACAAGACGTTGTAGAGGATTTTTTGAAATAGGTAAATGCAGCAAATAGCACAACGGCTTTCATATACTTTGACTAGCAGGAAGCTGTAAGAGTGACATTTCCAAGGGTGCGAGAATTAAGTGAGCTTGGAAAGTGAATTCAGGCCACTGATAAAAAGTATTTCTAGCTAGTGGGTTTTAGATCAATTTTAAATTATCCCCTTCATGGCTTTAAAACAACCCCGGGATAAGACGTCAATTTTTGAAGACGTCACTTTTTTTTCTTTTTTTGTAAATCAATAATCTCATAGTATTAATGAAAACCTAGAGTTATCATAAATGAGATGAGCAGGGGGTCATAATCTACCCAAAGAGTATTGTTCAGGGGCGGCGTATACCAAAAGAATAAAAAGTAAGCGTTTTACCTCATGTGGCCTTTTTATAACGGACTCAAATAATGTTGTTGTTATTTTGAAGACCAATTTGTAATCCATAAAAATTTGAGAAGAGAATGGGGGGGGGGGGAGGGAGGGGTGTTCAAATATGGCACTGCAAATTTTAAAGATAATTTGATTGGGGTAATGGAAGTGTTGTCAGTTTTCGATGGTATGTTATTTCCGCTGGTGTTTGCAAGAGTTTTGCAAGACGGTCTTGTATGCCAGCTGTGCTTTCCGCTGGATACTAACGACATGCCTATGTCTTGTTGCCAATATTTACCATGGGTATGTGTAGACCTTAAAGTAAGCACAGTTGAGGCTATTTTTTTTTGAAAGTTTATTGTCTGTTGTTATCTGGGTATTAGCTGTGACAAGTGAGATGTGATGTGCTAATCTATTCTTTTGATTAAACGAGAAGAATATATTTCTTATGAGGGCTGACACGTTCTTTTAAGAAGGAAAAATTGGTGCGAATTAGTTATTTAGGCTAGTTCAACTAGAAGTAGAGCCTGTGGAGGATCAAATGTTGCAGTATCTGCAATTTTTTATCTTTGTTCGTACGGTAGACGTTTAAAGTACGGTAGTTTTTTTTTTCTTGCTCCTCATTTTTGGGTTTACACTAGGAAAAAAAAAGTGAAAAATAAGGGTAGTCGAGCTCGCGGTGACATTTTTGGTGAATAAAAAAGTCGACTCTTTTATAGCTACGTATGTTGTAGAAGCGCAACCATTTAAAATAAAAAGAAATTTACCCAGATGATATTCTTGATGGTAATTTTTGCAATGATGGCTATTGTAGCAAGTGCCACCTTTTAAATGAATATAGGCTTGCACTTGTTCTCAGAATGTACATCAGTTTTTTATAAATAGCTTGTGATGCTAACTGGTTCATAAACAGCCCGTAAAGTTGAGTGTGAAATACAGAGTGTTCCAATATAAGCTAAGGTTCTATCGAATGACCTAAAATCTATGGGAATTTTGTGGCCGGATGGCCGGAGTTCTAAGCCGGATGGGGCCAGCCGTTGTCTGCAGGTGCACTTCACATGGCTTTACATTGCTTAACCGACTTCACATGGCTTAACGCTGCAACAACCCTGTTCAGTAATGGTGTTACTGTCTTGATGGTTACATAATATTTATATTCACACTTCTGGTGGATTTTTCATATGGGACAATAATTTGAATTCGGTTTGCACTTATTTTCTTACATGATACGGGAGTAAAAAAAATAGAATCTTGTGGCTCGAAAACGCTTTCTAGCTTTTGGTATGTAATTGATGTTTGTTTAAAAAAAGAACACTTCTGAATGACTTGTCAATTAGTTTGTCAATCGCTAACTACAGAAAAGGACTTACTAATAATAAATCCAAGTTGGAATTTTTTTTTCAATTGTTTTAAAAACTTTTTTCTTTGGAACTTGCACTGTAAAAAAGAGAAAAAACTTTAAGCGAACCGCGTGGCAATAAAATAAGATAAAACTTTAACGCAGAGACAAATCGTATTCTTGACTTGATGGAAAGTTAAAAAAGACGATTTGCCTCCCTATTCAGTTAAAGTATACCAAGGATGCTTAAAATGAGGTCTGATTTTTAAATCAAAACTGTGTAGTTTTTATAAGTTTTATCCGACTCCAGACATTTTGAATATACCGACTCTGACTCCGTTCAACAGAAATTTACTAAAACTCCAACTCCACAACCCTTGCAGTTTAAAGCTTCATTTAACTAGATTTTATAAGTTATAACCGACTCGAACTCCGATTCCAGACATGTTCAACATACGGACTCCGATTCCGATTCCATTCAGCAAAAATTTTCTAAAACTCCCACGCCGACTCCACATCCCTGTTTTAAGTTGGTTAAGTAGGAACTTAAACAAAAATATACCTCTTCAAAACTAGGGACACCCGGGAACTCCATTTTCAAAAGACCTACATATGCAGTTGTGTAGATTTACGCTTAGTTAGAACCAAGTTTGAAAATATGGAACGTATGTAAAAAATCAGGAGAAAATGAGCGAAAAAATATCTTGTTACGGACCTCTAGAAACTATGTTTCCTGATCGCTATAGCAGAAGACAAACACTACCATAAATTTAACCTATGCATTCATATGGACATTGCTAATTTATTCGAGATGAAACCCTTCAGATTACTAGTTAATTGATTTACCTTTAAAAGCATTCTTAGAAAGACCAATTAGGCTATCCTATTGTGTTGCATTTATCGCTCTAGTTGACTATTGACATATCAATATAATCCTTATTTTTTATGATTCAAAAATAATCACTCGATTTTTACATATTCCCACTAATTTGTATTTGTTCATTAGCCCGACTAAATATAGCAGTTTACTTATTGAGTGTTGTATTGCTTGACGATCAGATGCAGAGAAAGTAGATGGTACGACTCAAAGCATGTTTTGAAGAAACAAACAATGAAAAATATTCATTTCAAAACGCTATTATTGACCTCATATTTATCATCGTTATCTGTTTCCAGCAGTGAATTCTATATGAGAGAAATTATGCAGTAAAGAGACAATAATAATTTTCAAAAATTTATCTTAAAAGAGAAATGAAATTGACTGAGACATTATTTCTACGGATGTAACTTCCGCAGTTTTAGCTACGCAATAAGAATGATGTCAAGAATTTGAACCTTAACCAGCAACAAGAAAAGAATATTTTTAATTCGGAAATTTCATGTCTTCAAAGACTGAATATTTGTTGGTCAGAAGGGGCCTCAAATGAAAATACTTTAGGACTCACAGAACAATCGTTAATTACCAATTACCGTTAATTATGAAGTGGGCCCAGAGAGGGAGGTACCTTGGCCATATTTTTAGTATAAACGGAATCATCAAAGCTGCGCTCCTGTGGAAGTCAGTTGGAGTTTGGAAATGAGATATACCTCGGAATATGTTAGTGCACACATATGACAATGATACAGGTTCCCTGAATTCTTTAGTTCAAACAGGATGGGAACCGTAGATGTGTCGCTGCACTCTAAATATGCATCCTTGTTTCAATTCCTAGTTTTGTTAATTACTTTGTAATTTTTTTCCAGACAATGTTGCAGAAGAGCAATAATCAACCACCTGTCGTGATGCCTCAAGAACAGTCTATTTTGCAAAGAGCTGGACCAATGCCAGGTCCATTGCCTGGAGCTGGTATTGTCGCAGGACAGCTACCCGGACTAGGTCAAATGCCCGGTCGGGGAATGCATTTCCCACCTCGACCTCCAATTGTAAGAATGGGTTTTCAGTATAGTTTTAATTGGCACAAGTTGCCTCTTTTCATTTGTTTTGTCTCAATTTATTTTGTAGCTTGATTTTGAATTCTCGTACATTCTGTTGCAAGCAAATATAAATAGATATCTCTCCTGCTGCCTCTCTCTCCCCAGATAAATCCAGATTTCTAAATATAAACAAAATACGATCATGACGCTCTCTCTCTCTCTCTCTCTCTCTCTCTCTCTCTCTCTCTCTCTCTCTCTCTCTCTCTCTCTCTCTTCTCTCTCTCTCTCTCTCTCTCTCTCTCTCTCTCTCTCTCTCTCTCTCTCTCTCTCTCTCTCTCTCTCTCTCTCTCTCTCTCTCTCTCTCTCTCTCTCTCTCTCTTTCTCTCTCTCTCTCTCTCTCTCTCTCTCTCTCTCTCTCTCTCTCTCTCTCTCTCTCTCTCTCTCTCTCTCTCTCTCTCTCTCTCTCTCTCTCTCTCTCTCTCTCTCTCTCTCTCTCTCTCTCTCTCTCTCTCTCTCTCTCTCTCTCCTCTCTCTCTCTCTCTCTCTCTCTCTCTCTCTCTCTCTCTCTCTCTCTCTCTCTCTCTCTCTCTCTCTCTCTCTCTCTCTCTCTCTCTCTCTCTCTCTCTCTCTCTCTCTCTCTCTCTCTCTCTCTCTCTCTCTCTCTCTCTCTCTCTCTCTCTCTCTCTCTCTCTCTCTCTCTCTCTCTCTCTCTCTCTCTCTCTCTCTCTCTCTCTCTCTCTCTCTCTCTCTCTCTCTCTCTCTCTCTCTCTCTCTCTCTCTCTCTATGTCTCTCTCTCTCTCTCTCGTTTCCTATCTCTCTTTATTTTGACCATTTTTTAGCCCCCTCCCCGACCCCTCAAAATAAATTGCTGAATACGTGCTGTCGCTATTCCTTAGATAAGGATTTGGTGAGCTTGTATGACAACTTTTTACTATGACAACTATACTTTTTTAAGTTCTTTTGTCTTGTCTTTGTGTTTTTCTATTTCTTATAATACTTTTTGCTTTGTTGATTGTTGAATGATATTCTACTGGTCGTTTTTTTTTTTTTTTTTTTTTTTTCTGTGTAAATTTTCAAAAGCCCTCAATTTTCATTCATTTCGGACACTTTCCCTTGGAGGTAGCTCTGAGTCCACCTCTAGAAAATATTTATGTAGATTGCGAA
The DNA here is from genome assembly GCA_027921565.1 of Artemia sinica. Lineage (NCBI taxonomy): Eukaryota > Metazoa > Arthropoda > Branchiopoda > Anostraca > Artemiidae > Artemia > Artemia sinica. Next base: position 38,755,974 of record CM051274.1, read on the forward strand.
GAAAACCTAACATCAGATTTAAGATGATGCAGTGCATAACAGATGTAAATTCATTGCTAACTAGTTATAATTATCTTCACCTACTTTTGTTTTCTATTTTAGCATCCTTCAGTGGAAGGCCCTTGGGGAGGACCACCAAAAGCGCCCGCGCCTTTACAGCAGCCAGTTCCAGCTCAGGACGTAGATTTTCGTGCAGCGGCCCGCGACATGGACATGCGAACTATGCCAAGTAATCGTCCAGTCCCCGTTCCTGAACCGGATACTAGGTTTGTTGATTTCATCTAGAAAGTATAACTAATTCTAACAGGTAAAGGGATTAATAAGAAAAAGATTGTTTATTTCAGCCAAATATTCTTAAAATTAGTTTTTTCGGATCACAATTTTGGTTTTATAATTGTATAGTGGAAAAGCGAACGTTTAAAGCTAAATAGTTTCTTAACAAGCTAAAAGGGGTGTAAAGCTGTGCTGAATGTGTCTGAAAGACACATTCAGCTCAAAAATGAAAACTTTGCTTTTGTCACTTCCTCTTCTCTTAATATCGTTACTGAAACTGTTGAAATTCAGTTTTGAAATTATAAACCAGGGCTTTGTCACGTTGACTTGTACTAATATCATCTTTTGACGTAATTATAAAAAAAAAGAAAAAACGTAAAATATCTCATTCCGCAATTTGTCTAGTGTGGGAATTGTACCATTTTAAATAATCTAATTTCCATGAATCAATACCATTGGATAAAGTACTATACTAGGTCACTATGTTGAAATTTCAATTAATCTTCAGCTAGTACTTTTTTTGGCTTTTTGCTAATTTGTTAGTTAGTTTGAATGAATTTTATTTGTGACAATAAATCAGGGGTAAAAAAAAAACATTAAACTGAAAAATGTCACCTAAGCATAATGTCATAAATTTAAATACAGATTTAATATAGTAAATCAGGTCAATATATGAGCTGTTGTATACTTTGTATTTTGATATGGAGACACAGCTTACCAGATGGATAACATAAAAATAATCGTTGTCACGTTTTTCATGTTATGGCTGAAAACTTGGCTGAAAGATGCCTTTCCATGGCTGATCCCTTTGAATAGGATGCTGCAAAATTCTACAGCTATTTTACAAATTTACTATTTGTTAAATAGTAAATTTACTGTTTTACTAATCCCAAAATTTTACAGCTATCCTTTTACAGCTATTATCTTGTTTTTGAACTTGATTTTTATAGTTATTGTACTAAGGGTTTGTGGAAGGTAAAGGTAGTACAATTGACATTGAGACTCCCATTTCTCCTGCCCAGCCCGTCCGCTCCAAGGAGTATCGCCTTCCTCCAATTAAATCAGAAAGAGCTAGATTCTCAATCAGATACCAGATTCCTCATGTTGTAAATAAACTTAATTTAGTAGAAATGTTCCCAAGTTTCAAGAGCAGATCTTCTTTGAAAAAACATATTTCAAAAATGGTTCTTTGTCTGGATGTTGGGATTGATGAATAGTTGATATTAGTATGAATTGTGTTGTGGTCTTCTCGCGCTGGGGTGGCCTCCTCTGTTATCTCCTACCTTGTATGTTTTTTTTTTATATCCTGTATTTGTTATTTCGGCATTTTCCTATATTTGTTTATGGCCGACATATCGAGCCCTGATCTCCGTCGACCAGTTTAGAAATTTATTTGTCATGTGATTATGTCAATAAAAGATCTTGTCTTGTATTGACGTCCAATAGGAAGGTTAGGGAAATGTTGACGTCACCGAATGAAGGAAGAGTCGTAGCCAGTCTGTAATTAATCTTGTAAGAGCTTGTGCTGGAGACTCGAGAGATCAATTTGACGTGTTTGAAATACCTTAAAATTAACCAATTGAAATACATTATACCCTAATTTAAATACCCTAATTAAAAATACCTTAATTTAATTGAAATACCTTAAAATTAATCTTGTAAGAGCATGTGCTGGAGACTCGAGAGATCAATTTGACTTGTTTGAAATACCTTAAAATTAACCAATTGAAATACCTTATACCCTAATTTAAATACCCTAATTAAAAATACCCTAATTTAATTGAAATATCTTAAAATTAATCTTGTAAGAGCATGTGCTGGAGACTCGAGAGATCAATTTGACGTGTCTAGAACCCCTTTGTCTAGAACCCCTGAGGAAGTTGGGGAGTTGCGATGGGAATACAACGTGATATTTGAGTTAGATTGTGCAGCCAATCTTAGATTACCTCGGCACATTGTTGGGGAGTATATATCCTTGATAGTTTAATGAACAAGATATAAAGCGGTGACTTTACCTATAAATGCAAACAAGATAGTATGTTTTAGGATAGGGGATGGCACCGAAGGTGATTTGGTAAAATGATTAGGGGAATAGCTAATATCTCCCTTTGAACAGTGTTATAAATTAGGGTGGAAGCTGGGGGAAGGTGTAGAAAACAGAATACGAAAATCAGAAATATTTTTGTCCAACCTAGGAACATATGGTAGAGCAAAGAGATTCGAGTAAGGTCAGACTTGAGGTCTGGAAAGACGTAGCGTTTTTCAGTCTAAAATTAGTCACATTTATTCGATTCTGGTGTAGTTTACCGCTAAATTTCGATCTAGGCTTTCTTTTTAGATAAAATTTGAAAAAAAGAAAACTTTCAAGTGAAAGTAAGGAGCAACATTAAGACTTAAAACAAATAGAAATTATTCCGTATATGAGGGTGGCTCCCCCTCCTCAATACCTCGTACTTCGTGCTAAAGTTTTTTAGTACTTTTAAAAGAGCTTCTTATTGTTTTAATGAAACGACCCTTGTATTTCAGGAGTTTTTCTTAAAGAATGGGGACGAAATTCAAACTTTAGTGTAAAGAGCGAGGTGTTGAGGAGAGGGCAACCCTTTTCATACACGTAATAATTTATATTCGTTTCAAGTCTTAATGGTGCTCCTTACTTTTAGTAGAAAAAAAAATGTTATTGGACCTTTCAACTATATGGAACAAAATGGCTCAAATTTTGTTTGGACAACTTTGGGGGGAAAGGAGGCATGAGAGGAAGATTAGTTGCCCTCTAATCTCTTAGATCACTTGAAAAGGAAACTTTTAACTTCAGTTTGAATGAGTCCTCTCCTGATATTCTAGGACCATTGATTCGACACGATAACCCCTGAAAAAAAACACGTAGCCGTGATGTTTCTTCTGGCAAAATATAAAACTACTCATTTTTACAGGTCGGAGCTTGAAACCTCTACAGTAGGATTCTCTGATACGCTGAATCTGATGGTTCAATTTTCATCAAGATTGTTTGACTTTGCTAGGTTATTTCTTCCCGTTTATGAAAAACAGGCAAATTTTCAGGCTCGTAGCTTTTGATGGGTAACACTAAACATAATGAGTCTCATGTATTTGGAATCAGCACAAAAAACAACAATGCTTTTGATGTATCTATTGACATCAAAATTTTGTATCTTTGAGTTTGGGTTACTATTGAGCCGACTCGCTCCTTACTTACAGTTCGTTGCCACGAACTATTTGATTAGCTCAATTTTTTTCTGTTCTACGCAGAATCAATTAGGCTAGAGATTCTGAATCAGCATAACATCGAATCTTGAAATTCAATAAATACTTAATATAGAGGCTTAGGCTCATTTAACCTCATATGGCTTGACGGCTCAGCCAAGTATTTTTTTCAGCTTCCGTGTTTTATTAATTTAAAATATCTGCCAAGAAAACACTACCTCTTCTGTGAAAAATAAGGTTATCGTTCGTAAGTATACGCTTAAAAGCATTCCGTAGTGATTGGGTGTCAAACCTGACTGTTTGTGAAGGATGTCTTTTGACTCCACTCAGTATATGTATTCATTTTAGATGGCTTGGACGTATCTCGCGGATGAACAAGACTGTATATCGAGTAGCAGCAGGGTGGTAAATTTGATAGTCAGCAGACTGGTAGATAGAAAAAGGAATAGAGATCGGATTCTGAAAAAATTTGCTATCATATTTTCCCCTTTGCTTTAGGGTGGATTTTTTGTAGTAGAAGAAAGGAACAAAAGACAAAGGAGCAAAAGTAGAAGAAAGGAACAAAAGACACAAAAGTCTGAACTCTATTCTTTTCCTATCTCTATCGTTGAGAGAAATCCCAGTTTACGCAGGGATGGATTTATAAAAGTGATCTAAAACTTTAAGGATTTCCTGGGAACAGGGTCAGCTAATGCAATAACATTCATTATTGCGTCTGTCCTACCTTGATTATAGCTATTACGAACATGTAGTTGTAGGAAAATGATGTATTACTTTATATAGAGCAACAACGACAAAAGTAGAAGCAGTGGGTGTATGTTTAACTCAATCCCGTTTAATTCAACCCTTGTTCAATTCAACTCCTGTTCAACTCCCCCATTCAATCTGACCTAACCTGCTGCAGGTATTGAGTTGTGCGGTGGTTGAGCATAACGAGGGTTGAGTTGCATGAGCGTTGAGTTGGACGGGAATTGAATTGAATGGAGTTGAGTTACATGGGAGCCAGAAGTGGAGTTAAGGGCTTTGTTCTAACTTGGAATACTGCTGTGCTAGTTGAATGAAGCTTTAAAAAATTGATCTACGGCCTGCTGGCTAGGTTTTTTCTTATTACTCACCTCTGCCCGCTTTCAATACGCTGGCTTTTCACGAACTTGGTATATCTTATGCTAGGTGAATATTTGTTTCTGAGTTTGACCTATAGCCCAAATTAGGGCCTAGGAAAGTCTAAGTTTCTACCTCCACTAATACTATAGTTGTAAGGCATTAGAAAGTGTAGTAAAATAGCTCCTCACTTTCAAATTTGGCTTAGAATCCAGCTCAGATCTGGGAGTCGCCTTGTCAAAATGTAGAGTCCGAGTGAAGCAGCTTTTTAAATTAAGATAGTTATAAGATACACTTCTTTACAGAAGCTCTTAAGTGCTAGAGGTAGGGAAGGGATGAAGCTAAGGATTAGAAAACTACTTCCTATGCCAGAATTTGGGTCTGTCAATTTATTACTACAAGTTTCATTACCAACCGTAGCAACTTGCCGAGTAAAAAGTCGCTCTTTATTTTTAAGAAGAGAAGGAAAAAGTGGGTGGTACAATCCAGTGTTAAGTAGCGATTTTCTTGCCTGGAATAGGGTTGCGTGTTACTTTTCAACCTGCCATCAACACAGTGTATATTTTTTTATTTAGTTGGCAAAACATTTTTCTTTGTCAGGAGTACATTCTGTTAACATATCATAAAGTGATAAAAAACTATTGTTGAGAAGAAAAAATATTTTTTTTAGTCCTGTGCATTGAGAGACAAGGACTAGTGTTATGTATTGACTCTTTTCTGTTTAGTTATAGAAAATTTAAAGATTTGTGCTGTTCTATTGGATAGTTAAAGAATGTACTAATTATTAACTTCAGCTACGATAGTTATAGTAGACCCAACTGCAAGGCGTATTTGAAGTTTCATTTGCAAAGTATAAAAACATTTTGAGTAAGTGAAAAGCGCGTTTTCACGCGCTTTTCAGATAAACAGATAAACAAAAGAAGATTGTAAAGTAGTAAATAACAAATTATGAATTAGCAATTTCTTCGGGGATTTTTTTCGTACAATTAAGGTAGACTCTTTGGCAGCCATAAGCACAGGGTATATTTCAGTTTTTCTAACGCTGAAGGTGTGGATTATATCAGGAATGCATCCCCTGACAATATCTTTATGGGGAAACTTATCGTCCAAGAGAGAAAATCTGTACCCTACACAAAGGGTGGTATTATCTAATTACTATTGCTTTAGAAAGTTTTCAAGTCATAAAATAAACGTCATTTTATTGGACAGTTGGGGAATGAAACTGCCCATCCTGAATCCGTTTTCTTGGTCCTCTTTGCGTTGAGAAAAACAATCTGTGGTACTGAGCGACAATATAGTAGTTCAAAAGCATGATCTAGTAAAGCGAAACGTCAAAAATAACTTTTCTCTGTCATCTGTGTAATTTGTACATTAAAAGTAGTTTTTTTTTTGTCTTTTTTTTATCTTCGATCAGTTATGATTGCTTTTTCTAGAGCCCATATGTTTTGGCTTTCCATATTTTTTTTAAAGTAACTTTTAAAAATGTCTTTAAGTTTTAAAACCCTCGTTGTTTGTTATTGTTGTTGTGTTGATTATTATTGTTTTTGTTGCTGAATCCATAAAATAAGTAGTTTTTTTCAAATTCGTCTTCTATTAAAATTGTCGAACTCTTCTTTTGACATAATTCGAGTTATTATTTTTAGGTTTGCAAGGGAGCCTAGACCTGTGCCAGTTCCAGTTCCTGCTCCTCAGCGTGAAATAAGGCCAGCAGCACCTCAACCTAGAGGTCCTCCGCAACCGGTTGCACCTGCTCCAGGAGGCCCCAGTGGCACTGATCAAGAAAAGGTAAGACCCTATGGAATATACTTTGCCATATTTGAATTCTTGGTTGTAGTAATTTAAAAGGTGGTATGTTTAACAGCATAGATTTAAAAGGAGAGTGTAAAGTGGAACTTATTTTGGGTTTTTGTTTTAATTTAGAAGCAGTGATTTGTTAAGAAACTTATTTCGAAAGCTTTAATTTTATAATATCTGAATAAGTGTATACTCTTTGTTAGTAACAGTTGAATAAATTCTTAGCCCCCTTAATTCCCCCCCCAGAAAAAAAACTCTGAAAGTTTCAATAAATTTACGATAATAAAAAAATTGTCACCTTTTAATGGAACCTGGCCGTGTGCAATTTATAATGAGATACCCTCGCTTGTCTTCGTGTATAAAAAGAACCAAAAAACGCATACTCTCTGGTTATTACCTGCAATATTCTGACCCTTCAGGTTAAATCATCCCTGGTCCTCAGTATTGGCCCATTAGTTAAGATGTATTTGTTGTGTTCTTTTATTTTTTTATTTTTTTTATTTATTTTTTTTTTTTTTTTTTTTTAAGTGTTTGTTTTCGCGCTTAGTGTAATTGTTGCAGTTTTTAAACTGACTGATGATTTAGTCTCTTTTCGTATGAGTCCAATTTAAGTGACGCTGGTTATTCTCAATTTTGGTGTCATTTTTTTTTTTTTTTTTTTGATAATATATTGCGTATATTACTAATAATAGAGTTGTTTATTAATTATCGGTTCTTTTAAGCATATTGCTTTAAGTAAAGTTGTAAAAGGATCCGTGATTGAATAATTTCCTTGTTTTTGTTATTTATGTATATCGGAGTAAATGAATCATTTGTTGAGAGTGATCTGAGTTCAAGACCAGCGGGCGCAAGTGTCGTTTAACTGTTTTTACCGTTTCTTGTCATATTTACACTAGTTAATATGATTATCTACTGTATATCTTTTTTAATTCACTGTTGATTGTTTTTTTTGTTTTTTTGTTGTTTTTTTTTTACCAATTACGGCTTGATGCAATGATGTTCATATTATTTATGTTTGTTCAGTATTTAGGAGCCTCAAAAAAAAAACAAGAAACATGTCGCGTACCTACAGAGCAGTGTATAATTGTGTTTTTCTTTCTCGTTTTGTGTAATTTGTTCTAAGTGCTGATTTAGATCTTAGCTTCAGTGTTCGTCACTACAAACCACATGTATAACTCCTAAGCTTATGTGTACTGCTTTTTTTGTTTTGCTTATTGCTCCGTCTTTTCCTTTTTTGTATGACGGGTTTTCCAATAAATAATAATAATAATAGCCACTGCGCCGGATTTACTCGGACAAAGCTATTGCTTTGTTCGTGTGAGTTTGGGCCTCCCTTTGTCCCAGAGTTTGGGCCTCCATCCCTTGTATTTTTACTGTGTCAGATGGTTTTAAGATGGCTTCCAAGAGTTTAGGCCTCCGCCCCTTTTTTTCTGTTTCAAATGGTTTTAAGTTGGCTTCCAAGAGTTTGGGCCTCCACCCCTTTGATTTTTGCTCAATATCTTAGGATTTAAGTCCTAAGGCTAGGGTTTTGGTAAATATATACAAACAAACTTTACAATCAAAATCATGTATATATTACTATTATTTATATCTGGTATTTTTTTTCCAAGTTTAGGTTTTTGGCACGAGAAATTTAATTAAATTCTCAGTTGCAGCACTGGAAATGTCGAGACGCTGGATGGGGGGTAAGTCTATCCCCAAGTTAAAAAAAAATAGCCCTCAGTATGTTAGTTAACAGTCTTTTAACAGGGGTTTTATTGTGTGGGCCTGTACATGGCACGTTGAGTTTCGTAGTTCATAAGCTGCTATATTATAATGCTATAATACTACAGGTTAGCCGAGAACTCATGCGCTTTTGGTTATCTGACTGTTATTAACAATCATTTCGTTGTGTAAATAAGGTTATTTCTTATACAGGATATTGGAAAAAAAAAAATTATATCGAAGAGTCTATTTTCCAACTATTTCAATGGGAGAAGAAGAGGTCAGGAATATTGTTAAAAAAAAATATATTTCAAAATATCTCGAATTTAAAACATATAAGAAAACGTACGTTTCAAAACATCTTGAAAACTAAAAAAGATATAAGAAAAAGAATTACGCAAATGGATTTAATATCTTGAAGCAAAGAGAAGGCTATAAATCTGAGTCTTAAAATTTGAAAGATCTATCATAATACCTCTGGATTTTTTTTGTGTTTTTTTTTTTTTTTTTTTTTTTTTTTTTTTTTTTTTTTTTTTTTTTTTTTTTGCTCTGTAGAAGGAATCCCACGAGCGATTACTGACACGCTGTAAGAATTTATTTTAGAGAAAAAGGGGGAAAATCATTTAGGCTATATGATTGGCTAAAGAGCCGACAGAGCCAAAACCGCGGTTGGGGTGGGAGGATGTCATAGGGAAATGGGGACTTCCTAGGAGGGTGTAAAGAGGGAGGCTTTGAATAGATTGGGATGGAGGAGGAACGTGCGTAGATGTACTGGCCTCAGGCGGCTTGGTGCTGCGGTGAGTTTTTAGTAGTAGCAGTACTATATGTATAACCCAAGCCGTATCCGCAGCTGACACGTTGCTTATGCGATTCTTTAAAACAAAATGATTGATGTGATAATTTCTTGGACCACAAACTTTTAATTAAAACTGTGAGCTTTGAAAAAAAAAAATACTGGGAGTGTCCGAAATTTTTAGTTTTATATCGAGAAGTCTTTATCAATGGGAAAACAAAAACTAAAATGGATTAAAAAAATTAACCCATACTAGAAAATAGCATCAACCTTGGTGTAGAACAGTGGATTGATGCCCTACTTGGCAATACAAGGCCCAGGGATCGATCCCCGCAACAGCACGGTTGGTTGGGTGACTGGCTTACTTCTTGTCCCTGTAAAAAAAAAAGACCGAGCAACTGAAACGTCGATTCGACGCCCTATGCGCCAGCAATGACTCTGGAGTATTTTTGTCTTTTTTATTTTTTTAAATAGCATAAAAATGAAAAAAAACACATAAATCGTCATATCATGAAAATAAATAAAAAATAAAGCAAATGAGAGGTATAGCCTATAATTCATTTAATATTAAACGCCAGCATAAATTGCTTCTAATAATTTACTTTACAACCAAGATTATTTTGGAATAAATTTTTATTTGATGGTTTTTATTAGTTTGAACTAGCATTCAAATTTCCTTGACAAATTGAAATATTGGGTTACAGAACTTGGACCTGTTCTTACTGTGCATACAGACAAATTTTAATTCAAACAAAGCAGTTCGGTTAAGCAGTCCCTTAGATGGAAAGCTATAAGAAGGGTCTCTCTAGATGGCTCTGCATTATGATTGAAATGAAACAATAACAGATGACGTAAAATCAATCTATATGGTCAAGATGGGTCTCTCTAGATGGCTCTGCATTATGATTGAAATGAAACAATGACAGATGACGTAAAATCTTTTGTGGTGCTCAATGTATAAGGTCAAGATGGGTCTCTCTAGATGGCTCTGCATTATGATTGAAATGAAACAATGACAGATGACGTAAAATCTTTTGTGGCGCTCAATGTATATGGTCAAGATGGGTCTCTCTAGATGGCTCTGCATTATGATTGAAATGAAACAATGACAGATGACGTAAAATCTTTTGTGGTGCTCAATGTATATGGTTGAAATATCTTAAGCCGAACTGGCCAGCCATGACAAAAACCAACAAAGAGAAAAATCTCAAAAAAAAAAAAAAAAAACGAGACTGTGGCCAGTGGAGAGAAAAGAAAAGACAAATGCAAAACAACGCGGATATTTCGCCTGTATCCAAACAAGGCGTCTTCAGCACGAAAGAAACACAAGAAGAACAGGATAAAAAAAAAAAAAAACAAGATAAAACAAAAAACCAATAAAACCACCACCAAAAAAAAAAATGTACAATTGGCGCAAACTGATCCACATAGGGAAAAGATGCTATTATAGAGTTACTTCAGTGAGGACACCAGAGTAACTGAGGAAAAATAAAAAAAAAACTATAAATTACTTTAATTATTCTGTTGCGAAATAATCCTTTTGCTAGCTATTACTGAAGCAAATCGTTTTGGTCTAGCAGGTAAAACAGTCCCCTGGTGATTATTTAAAATCTTAACTCCCTTATTGACTGTTGATTCACTCTTTAGAAGATTATCATAAATTGAGTCAATATTTAAACTACCTGTATCCCTATTTATCGAAAGGTTAGCAAACATATGTTTTTTGATTTCTATGGCTTCCCTCGCCCATTGAGTGTAACCCTTATCATTTGAAATAGCTAAGGCTTCATCAAATTTTACAAAATGATCTGGTTGAAACCAAATATGCTCTGCTAAAGCTGAAACAAAAGTTTCTGGAGGCTTGCTTAATTGTAGGGTTTTTTCTATTGAATTTCGGTGTTCAATAAACCTTTCAACAAATTGTTGGTTAGTCCTACCAATATAGAACTTCCCACAAGAACATGGAATTTTATACACTCCACTTACTAAATTTCCCCGGGTTATTATAGGGTTATTGGGGTTTCTCAGTCTTTAGATTTAGATGTATCAAAAAGTTTCATTTCATTACCATATGTACCTGGTTTGGGTGAGAAACTTTCACGGGTTTTACGTAAATTTGGTATTGATACATGTTTCCAATCGTTGAGGCCAATGGGTAGTTTTTTTAGTTCTGGTAAGGATTTAACCCGGGGAAATTTAGTAGGTGGGGTGTATAAGATTCCGTGTTCTTGTTGGAAGTTCTATAGGACTCACCAACAATTTGTTGAAAGATTTATTGAGCATCGAAATTCAATAGAAAAAACCCTACAATTAAGCAAGCCTCCAGAAACTTTTGTTTCAGCTTTAGCAGAGCATATTTGGTTTCAACCAGATCATTTTGTAAAATTTGATGAAGCCTTAGCTATTTCAAATGATAAGGGTTACAGAATAATTAAAGTAATTTACAGTTTTTTTTTTATTTTTCCTCAGTTACTCTGGTGTCCTCGCTGAAGTAACTCTATAATAGCATCTTTTCCCTACGTGGATCAGTTTGCGCCAATTGTACATTTTTTTTTTTTTTTTTTGGTGGTGGTTTTATTGGTTTTTAGTTTTATCTTGGTTTTTTTTTTATCCTGTTCTTCTTGTGTTTCTTTCGTGCTGAAGACGCCTTGTTCGGATACAGGCGAAATATCCGCGTTGTTTTGCATTTGTCTTTTCTTTTCTCTCCACTGGCCACAGTCTCGTTTGTTTGTTTTTTTTTTTAGATTTTTCTCTTTGTTGGTTAATGTATATGGTTAATTTGAATGAGAATATTTCTCTTGTTATAGAAATAAAGGGTAAGAAAAGGCCATTTTATGAGATTTGAATGTGGTTCTGGGCAATTAAAGTATACTTAAAGGAGACGCATCCTCATTTTGTGAATGGATATACGCGATTCTAGTCATTTCGGTTACAAACGAGGGGCGCGTTTTCAGGAGCTGTACAGAAGTATTTAAAAATTGTGAAGCAAATACCATATTACGCGGAAAGGCTAGTTCTAGGAGAAATCCGAAAGCTGTTTAAAATTTTTGGGTGGTCAAAGTAGAGGTTTTAAACAGAGCAACGTGAATGAGGAGGAAAATTTTCTTGTATTTCTGGATTCAAGCAGCTCTGTTTCAAATAATCGAAATTTGCTTAAGAAAAGGAAGTGTCTGTACTACAGTTTGATTTAAAAAAACAAAGCATTAAACCTGTCAGTGACGGATCCAGGGGGTAGAAGGGGCGCCCCCCCCCCCCCCCCCCTAGCGTAGTCTAAAGTAGTGTAATTTACTTAATTAACTCAGGTTTGCGTTAATTAAACTTGCTCCTAACGTACGTTTGTCGGATCAACCTATCTTGCCCCCCCCCCCCCCAAAAAAAAAAAAATCATGGATCCGCCCCTGAAACCTCCCGTGTTTTTTTGGACAAATTGGACATTTTGCCATTTGTCTATTTGCATGACAACAGGTCACTTAGGCTGCTTTGAAATATTTGAGCTGAGATGTTGAAAATTGTGTTCACTTAAAATTTATTCAATCGAATATCTTGTTCTTTCTCTTTATATTTAAAGGGATGTATAGGCTCGATCTGAAGTGAACAATTCTGGGGGTGTTGCATCTGTTACACGTTTGTCGTTTCACATTTGACAATTACCGTAGTGATGTGAATCTAAGGTGTGTGGACCTAGGCGGCTTAACCTTGTTGCGAATTTTTTGCAGTTAGAATATTTCACAGCTGTAAGAATTATTTGTTTTTCTGTTGAAGAGCCAAGTAACCTTTTATTTAAAAATCGTGTTATTATTATCCTCTGTCTATTGGTCTCATGGAACTATTTTATTGCAGGCGGCATTGATCATGCAAGTACTACAACTAAGTGATGAACAGATTGCTTTACTCCCGCCAGAGCAGCGTCACTCAATTATGGTGCTCAAGGAGCAAATTGCGAGATCTCAGGGGAGATGAATATTCTTTTTTACTTCTTTCCTTTCTCATGATTTACTAATAAAAATTATCATTATTAAACTGAATATAATGGCGTTTTAATTCATCAATTTTATTTTTATTGGTCTTCCGGATGTAGTTAGGGATCATTACCTTTGTTTTCCCTGTAAACAATAAATAAAACAATAGGGAATTATATATATATATATATATATATATATATATATATATATATATATATATATATATATATATATATATATATATATATATATATATATATATATATATTAAGACAGTGGAACGCAACTTTAAATAAATATTTCGACCCTATATCCAAGGGCCGTCCTCAGCAAAACAAATGAAGAAAAAAAACAATATAAAAGAAACTCACATTAGAATTAAATCGTAAAACTGAAAAAAAAATTCAAAACAGCCCTAGCATCATTACTTCAAGGAAGTTCAACCAGGACTGGTACATCAAGCGAAGTGAAAAGAGACAGTCCATTCAAATGGAATAAGAAACACTTATAGACAAGCTCTTAAAGCTAACCTTGCCTTTTTGGTAGCCAGCCTAAAAGGTCTACTTATTGTTTATAATGGAAAGGTAGTGTGGTCTTCGTCGCTATTTATGTTTGCTCTGTGCTTATTATTTCAACCTTTCCTTTCGTATGTTTTACTCCTTTGAAGCATCTTCTATTAGGGCTGTTCAAAGTTAAATTCTAATAGAGTTAGACATTCCTCTATTAGGCTTGTTCAAGGTTCAATGCTAATAGAGTTAAATATTTCCAAAAGATTGTCTGCTGCATTAAGATAAAACCAGGGCCAATGGATTTTATTGATTTATTTAAATTTTTGAAGAGAATATGTTTGTATTCAATTATAACCTCATGCAAACAAAAACCATAACATTTAATATTTCCCTGTGAGACCTGTCACCCTGGGACAAAATATAACGTTAATATGATTATGACAGATATAATGATACAATCATGCTAGGCAATTTGATTCCTACCAAAATTAAACTAATTCCTTTCATAATTTTTGCCATCGCTCTTATCATCATTCATGTAATATATTATATGGCCTTGATTGAAGTACTCCTGAAATAACGAAGTACAGCAGTTCTTCTTTATCGAAAGTCACATCAACAATGTTCTTCTTTTTTTTTTTTTTTTTTTTTGGGGGGGGGGGGTTTTTTTATGACCCCTCATAATTTTTCCTGTGAGGCCTGTCATCCTGGAATAAAATATAACGTTTTTGCTTAACCCTGGTACAAGTTTGTTGTAGTGAAAGTAATTCACAGCTCATTATCATAAGTCACATTAATAATGTTCAGTATGTTGTGTTTTCTATTTTTTCATTTTTTATTTCTTTTTTTAGTCTAGTTTACCGCTTAAAATCTACAATACAATTATCAAAAATAACTAGATTGAGACGATTTATATCAATTTTTTTTCTATCTTGGGTGCCTTGAATTTTTTTTTTTTTTTGCTAAAATCCGAAACGCATTTTTTAATTTCTTCTCCAGTAAAGTCTATGTTGTTGAAAATATTAACTTTTACTTACTACCGCCATTTACCCGTGCAGCCATTTAAACATTTGCCTCTCAATTACTTGGACTATCTGTCTTGGCTTTTCTCTTTCTACAATTAGCCATGTCTTTATGCAACCTAACTGCTTGGCTCGAAACAAAAGCGAGAATCTCACATCTTGCGTCAAAAGTATGTAAGAGTTAACATATAAGAACAAAACGAAAATTCCTGTAGTAGATATTTTGCGTTATACATTTGGCAGTGCAAAATTTTAACTGTTTATTTTATTCCTCAAAAAAATGTGTCTTTAAAACTATCTGTGTAAAACCTCCAGCTTGTGGATCCCTAGTTCCAATATTTCCAATATTGGAATGAATAGTTCCTAGTTCCAATATTCATTCCAAATATTTGGAATGATAGGCAGCGCAATAGCACCGCCTAAGTAAAGAGTGATGTGGGAACAATGCGTTATTTTTTTTCTGACGACGGCAATTGGTAGAGTAGGAGTTTCCATAGAAACTTCAAAAACGGCTGATTCAATAAGAAATTAAAAGTTCTAGTGCCCTTTTTAAGAATCAAAAGCGATTGGATGGCAAAAACTTGTGGATCCAGCTTGTGGGTCCCTAGTTCCTGGGCTGCAGTCGAAGCATCTCTGCTTGGTAATGAAGCCTCACTGATCCAGTTAGGAGCATTTGTTAAACCGAGAACCTTTCAGTTCCGTTACCTACTTGGGTCATTGTCTTTAGCTATGTCTCGGGTATCGTAGGACCCCAATTATTTGTCATCTAAAGGTTCCTTTTTCCTTTTGTAAATATTTATTATTATGTTAAAGATGATTCTTAGTTGTGAAGCTTTGATTCATCCTCTCACAAGTAGCGTGGCTACATAATTAAGATCGCCCTTTTTTGTGCGTTTTGCAGTTCATTCGTTTTATCCCCAATGAGAAAGCTGCCTTTGGTCGTATGTTCTGCGCCTTGACTACTTAAGTGAAAAGACATTTTTCATTTTGTTATTTTTATACAAGATCCATGGCTGAATAAAACTGCGACTTTATTTTGTAAACAGTGTTTTTTTTTACCCTGTTTTCTGGCGAGGGTGTTTAATACAATAAGGTTAAGCATGGTGTGACTCGAGAGAGTTGAACTCCTAATTCTACTTTAAGTATCCTCGGCAGGAGGGATGCCAAGGGGCTATTATATTCGATTGCAAGGGGGTTTTGCTACGAGGCATAATTTACCCACCGTTATGCTCACGTTACGTACACCTCTGCATCGACCCGACTGCCTAGCAGGGTTGTAAGAGGCAGTTCAAAGTTTCTCATTTGGATAGTTGGCAAGCCTACAAACTATCCAACTACTCATAGTGTTGCTATATATATACCGATAGTGGTAACTAGCGGTGGTTTTAACGCTGTGACATTGGAATTAAGTAGCCTGACATTGGTTGTTAATTACATCACCCAGTTAGTGACAAGAAAAGCAAATATATACTTGTTATGTCCGTCTGGGCTTTATGTTTCTTTGCATCAGACTTGAAAAGATATTGTTTCCGGTCGGCAAACCTGTGTCACATAAATATAATCCTCAAAGAATATGGCTTTTAATAAGACATACCAGCTGGAATTTGTATCAAATTGGATCGTAATTTCTGCTTCACAAAAACTACTGTTATTTATCATAACTTGGCTTTATTTTGAGAATAAATCATTGAGTATAGGACTAATATATTCGTAGACTTTTAACCGTTTAATGTTTACAGGTATATTTGTATGGGGGAGGGACTATGCAGCGAAGTAACCAATCAGGGTAAAGCAACCAATATATTTTTGTTTACTTTCACCAGGAGTGATGAAGTCACCGGGTTTTAACATCGATTTCTCTTTAAATGTACTAGAAACAGAACCAGCTTTCGTCTATTGTACACGGTTACTCTATGGCGTGATTCTATGCCATATATACCCAATCGAAGCCAAATGATTCAACAGCACATTGTAACTTTTACAGGGCTTTCTTATTATTTAAATTTTAGAAGATTTTTTTTTTTTGAATACACCCGTTTACTTTGATTAAGAGGAAACGCTCTTGAAGGGATTAGCACTAAATTCAGACGTAAAACCCTTAGCCAGGTCATAAAACTCGCTTTAAAAAATGTATGCATTAAGAGTTTATTACCAGCTTTTTACAAAACATAAGATCAGTCATGCATAGGTTGTATAACTGAGAACTTCACGTAGCTATTCAAACAAAGCAAGAAACACTATAGTCAAAAAGAACGTCTTACAGAACTATTTGTGAAGCAAGACTATGTTTGGCACTTTGAAAAGTTAAAGTCTTTGCAGGAGAGAAAATTGGACAATGCTCATTGGAACGAGACAATAATGTAAAATATGAATTTAGAAATGAAACAGAATGCAGTTGAGAATGTCTCCCATTATTCAGGTTAATCTGATTACAAAAGATTCAAACAGATGGCTACACAGCACGATTGTGGTTGTGGAGGGGGGGGGGGAGGGTTAAGGGCAATTAAGAGTGTGTGAGTGAGCTCCTTAACATAATAAAAAAAACGGAGGCCCATCTTCATAATTACAATCCAGATAAAAAAAAATTATTGGAGCTATCCCTTTCCAAAGAATAAATCAGTCATAGAAACAGTTTAATTAGGAGGGGTTTCTTACTAGAAATGCAGGTAGAGTGGAACTCCAGTAGGGTTGCTAATCACTTTCTGGGGCCTAAGGAGGGAGTCAGAAGAATATCTAGCACTTTCACATATGATCATATTTTGAGCAAAACTTTATACGGAAGAACCTCCTCCCTCCTTATATAGACATATTTGTAACCATGCAAGTAGCTAAATAATTTGATCGTTATAAGGAGGTCCTGTATAGCAATTTTTGGTACCGTTAGTATTTTTACACCGCATCAATTCTTGATATTTTATCAACTTTAATTTTGAGGTTAACTTTAAGAGCTCAAACTTAAGGTTGGGCTCTACAATAAAACAGGGTAATGTTCAGCTAAATCGTATCTTAGCGTTTTTGGGGGATGGAGAGTAGAAGGCTAGGGATTTAAAGTAAGGGTCATTGTATCCCTGTTATATAGCAGTAGAAATCTAGGACAATCCTAAAACATGAATTTCTTTGAATTTATGTTAAAAAGGAGAACAAGGGTGCTATATTACGTATAGGTATTGCGATCTGTTAAAGTTTGAAAGCGCAAATATAAGTTTGAAGTCAAATTAACACTGGAAAGATTAGATAGAATATATGCAAAAGAAATTAAGCAAAAAAAGGAAAAAACAACAAAACGTACGAAAAATCTACTTCGAAATATAAATTTTAATTTTCATTCAACTCCAGTAATAATCACAGATACGCACTACTTTGTTTTTGAAACTTACTAATTTCTGTGCGTCATTGAAAGATCATAATCACAAGATAAAGTTAGAAAAAAAGAAAGAAAAAATCTTTCAATGGGCTAAGATGTGGCTGGGAATAGCATACCCTACAAATCATTTTGAAAAGATGATAACACCGTTGCATGCAAAATTAAATATTCTATTAAAAGTGATCAAAAACTAACATAGTTATTTCTTTTTCGCAAAATTATTCTAGTTGGCAGAATTGATCATCTTTTTATATTAAATTCAAAACAAATTCACCACTTTCTATTTATTCTTGATGATCCACGTCAATTTTGATGTCAAGATGTAATTCGTCGCAAGGCCTATCCTTAAATACTACCGTTACTTTTTCGCCAGACTAAACGAAAATGATACATGTCAATCAACCTAATTTTGGGATACTTGTCATTCCAATCAACAGAGGCGAAAATACGTTTTAGCGCCCATGGGCAATGTCAGTTTTTGCCCCCCCCCCCTCCCACAGCGTCAATGGGCCTATCTTTTTCATAAACATCTAAATAAAATCCCAACTTTTATGATAGTAACCTACCCACCCAAGTAAGCATAAAAAGCACATTTAAAATAACTATAACTGTTGGTTCAAGTATTTGTAGAAGCAATCTACAGCCGCAACTAAACAGATCTTATTTGACTACGATAGTAATGTTTTCATTTCTAAATGAAGTAAACCGTTCTAGAGGGTATATTTTTTAGGGAGCGATAATAAAAAAAATCGATAATAATTTGAAGAAGAAGGGTCCGAAAATTCAAAAAATTGGATTTCGTGGGGAGGTGCCCAGCCCCAAGGTCCCGATGCTTGTGTTCCTGGTTTTATAATTAGTATCTGAATAAGACCCTTTTTTTCATTTTTTTTACTTGTTTGCACCTTTGCTAGGGTGACCCTTTACTGGTTTACTTCTGTTACCTTTTACTCTATTTTACTTACTTTACTAGTGTTACTTTTTACCAAACAAACAATATTGCCTGAATTTATACATTTTGAAAAGTACTTGAACAGAAATTTACTTCAGATTTAGCTTCATGTTATCTAGCTAAGATACTAATGGCACTATAAGATACTACAAAATCTTAATGGCACAATAATATTTTATTTGGCACATTATTTTGGCACTGCTTCTTAAAAAATGAAGATGCATGTGTCGGTTGCTGAAATGTTTTAGTATATTCCTTCTATTTTCCAAGATGCACCTTTTATTGCCAATACAGCACTATCTGACTCAGTTGATGTGAATTTTTTAAGCAGTCAATTTTGTGTAATAATAGGAAAAATATATGTATAATAAACAGAAATGTTAGGTAATAAGTATGATAAGAAAAAGCCAAAAACATAATAGTGTTATAGTGGATATTTATTTTAAAGAATGATTGTTTCTTTCGAAATAAAAAAAAATATGCGTATTTTTAGCGTTTGTGCTAAACGAACTAATTAATCGATGGCACTATATGCCATCGATTAATTACATCTGAGAAATCCCTAGAATTTCTTTGCGTTCTGATCTTTTTCAAAACTTATTATGCGCAAGCATTTTCTTTCCTGTCACAGAGGTTAAGCTGTAGCCTATTGGAGCTTTTGAAAGTCTTGAGAGGCGCTTTTTGCAAGTTTGTTGTCTTTTTTCAAGTTTGTGCTTTACTAGTCTATGTTATTTTGTTTTATTTAACGATAAAAATTATCTGACATTTGTAGTTTCTGCGTTGCTCCTACCTATTAAACAATGATATTTTGACATAAGGTATTTATTGTTTTAAATAAATAGTAAGCTTTATGCTAATTTTTAATTCATTAGTTTTTCTTTTCTTAAGAATGCCATCCGTCCCTA
This sequence comes from Artemia sinica, assembly GCA_027921565.1. Taxonomy (NCBI): domain Eukaryota; kingdom Metazoa; phylum Arthropoda; class Branchiopoda; order Anostraca; family Artemiidae; genus Artemia; species Artemia sinica. Next base: position 38,775,569 of record CM051274.1, read on the forward strand.
TTGACACACTTGGTCACTGCAATTTCAGTAACCAGAATTTCGTGTTTTTCGTGTTAGTTTTCTTCTTTTCTATTTCAAGGAAAACTATTTTCCCGTATTTTTGGGTTCTACTTTTTATTATTTTAATTTATTGAATAATAGAGAATAATTGAGGTGCAAATTGGAATAGAAACCGTTATATCTCAGTTTTCTATTCCTGGTGTTGAGAAATCTTAAATAGATATTACAGTAGCAATACAAAAGTCGTGGACGCAGCAATTGGGTGATACTAGTAAAGTATGTCAGTGAGGAACATTCCCTTGGGTTCCAGCTCTCATGGAGAGGCACTCAAACTTGTTTCTTGAACAAGACGTGTTGCTGCAAGAGGGAGCCTGACCATTGTGTTTTTCCCGGGTTTGGCACAGCTATCACCTATTCTGGTGCTACTAAGTAAGAGCGAAATATTAAAATATCGCAGCCACATCTTTTGTTACCCATTTCCAGAATCTATAATAACACTTTTAACTACTAAGGTGGTCACCAAGGTTGAGCTGACTGCATGCTAGTAGCAAAATATCTCTCTTCTCTTTTGGGAATCGAAGTTCTCTGCCGGCAAGTCGAGAGGTTTCGAGCTCTCTCTCTGACCCTTGTAGCTCTCTTATAACAATGCCAGGTGTTTCTTGCTCACGAGCAATCCAATCAAGAGCCATTTGGGATCTCATATCGTCATCTAATGCTCGGTGGGAGTAATGGGCAACGACTTCCTGAAAGATAAAAAAAAATTACTGGAGAGTTTTGAATATATATAATAGGGACGCCCTTTCCATTATACCCTATCCTTCAGTACATAAAAATGGTTTCGATGAAATTATGGCACGAGGAGCCAGTATTTCCCGAAAGATTCGGTCAAAAACTTGAATAAACTGGAAATAACCAACAACTCAGTAAAACTTGTCCCACTCTCTCGCACAAAAATAACACCAGAATAAAGATTCAAAAAATCTCTTAATGTGCAATTTTTTTCTGGGTTTTGAAGGTTAAGTGGTTTTTTGAAGGTTGATTATTATTTTTTGAAGGGTTTCATTGTATTTTTACCGGGTTTTCGTTAGCAGCACATCAGCATTAACAATATTATAGCACAATTATCTTGTGCATTTTCGGAGGCTATAAGATAACGCTTTGCCGGACACAGAAGCTACTTTTCCATCACTAAAGTAAATAAACGTAAAGGCCAAACGAGCGTAATAGCTCAAGGTTTTATATTCACTATTCTTATTATTTTTATTCTTACTGAGTCAATAATATGATTGAAGCGGGTAAAGATACTATAGAATCACTGCTTTACGAATACTACAAACTATTGGTGGCAAGGTTGCACCATTCAATAGGAGCTACAGCATATGGGCTGAGGACCCCGACCTAGAGAGGCCTACTCTAAGTATTGTAGATGCAACAATTTTTTTGAGAAATGAGTGAACAGTTTAAAATTTGCGTCTTATTTAAAACTCTAGCTCATCGTCTCAGAGACAATGAGAAAGTTCTGCCGACAATAACGGAGCTAATGGACAGAGTTCACAACTCAAACTGAATGTATCTATTTCGAAAACGCTGTATCAGACACAAAATTTTTTTTTAGGCTTCGTGAAATTAATTTTTCAAAAATTTCCTTGAGTTGAAATGGTTTTTAGCAAGGCAAGGCTTCAGGGAGGAGCGTAATTTGCTATGGGGCTGGGGGCAACTGCCCCCCAGACCCAGTTTTCCCCCTCCCAGCTGAAATGTAGTTTCTTCGAAAATATTGTCAAAACTAAGATAACCCTGCATAATTCAAGTATCCAGAGAAGCAGTTCAGTTTTCTTTAGTATGTCTTTACGTTTATAGTACTGTATAGCTCATTTTTCAGTTTTCGCTGCCATTTTCAGTTGATTTGGCAAAATTGGCTTCAACTTTGTCCCACCTCTCCCAGGGTTTTGACAGAAATGACGCCACTGGTTCCAGGTCACCCATTTAGGGCAAGCCAAATTTACTTCATGTCGTACATTAAAAAAAAAAGAAATACACAACGAGGATTTTGACAAAATTACGCCATTCGTTGGGGTATGGATTTAGAGATCTACTCAGAATGTCGTTGCAAACCATGAACTGGATGACGTTTTTTCCTTTTGAATCAAAATACTTGACCAAATACCTTCCTGGGACATGCTTTAAAAAATGAATGCATCACATTTAAAAAAACAGTGAAATTATCTGAAAATGATCGTATATAAGGGAGAATACCATGATTGAAAAAAAACAAAACAAAAAAACAACAACACCCAAGCAGGAATCGAACGCAAGACAATCTATTATGAAGTCGAACACTTTATCAACAAACCACACCTCCAGTAATGTCATTTGATATATTAGTGACTGTACCTTAATTGCGTATCTTATTAAGGGGGCTTTGAGGAGGAACATACGATAGGTGTTCTTGCAAACCTTCAGTTACGGGTTTTGGACCATAATTATTACAATGATGATTTCGTTTTATATTTCCAAGCTTTTCTAATTAAGAAGTGACATCAAAAGTATTGTTTTTAGTGCTATATCACACTTACAGATGGTACAATTGATAAACATCACGTAGGTACGAACAATAGCTTTCAAATGAGCCATTGAACGTCACTCAAAAAGGACTGGTAGCCCACCTGCCCCAGCTTTTCCACTTGAGACATGGCACTCACCAAAAGTGCCGTTTTTGTGCAATTTGGCACTTACGGATGGCAAAACCGATTAAAAGCACGTAGATATGAGCAATAGCTTTCAAATCAGCCATTAAACATCTCTCTAACAAGTTAGGGCAGCCCACTAGCCCCTAGCTTTTCAACTTGAGGAATGGCGTCAATAGTGTCATTTTTAGTGCCATTTGAACTTACAAGTGGTGTAATTTATAAAGAAAACGTAGATATGAGAAATAGCTTTGATGTGAGCTATTAAACATCTGTCTACGATGTTTTTGTAGCTTGCTAGCCCCACCCCTTGAGAAATGGCACAGAATGTGCCATGTTTGTGCCATATGGCATTTACAGATGGTGGAATTTATGAAAAGCACGTAGATATGAGAAACAGCTTTTGAATGAGCCATTAAGCATCTCTCTATGATGTTCTTGTAAACCGCTAGCCCTGAAAATAAAAATGGGGGACAGATCAGTGCTACCCATGCAAAAAAAGATTTTTCTGGTTTTCGACTACGCTGATTCTAATGGTACACTTTTCATTTTGATCTGACGCGGTTTCAGGCGTTCGAGAGGTTTAAGGCTTTTTTTTTCGAAATCACCATAAATTTCTTTTCGCAATAAATTTTTATTTTTAATACGAACGGAAATAATAGCTACCATTCCTGAATCAGGGTCAGATGGCAATTGTCTTTCACTAGGCAGTTTTTTCCTAAACGTTTTTTTTAACTTTTGGTTACTATAGGCTTTTGTTTGCTCTTTACTAGGTTGCAGCTACCGCTGCAACCATAATTTGGCAAGAAAAAGATATGCTAAAACTCAAAGTATTCCACATGCAAACACCTGGTTTTTAATTAAAGTCGAAAAACCTGAAACACATATTTGAGTTTTTCTGATCTTCTGTACATTTTATGCTATGCAACATACCACAGTCAAACTATTTTTTGCGAGAAGAATATATATAGTATTTGAAAATATTACCGACACAAACATCTGGTCCTTAATTATATTCAAAACATGATGCATTTATTTTAGTTTTTCTCGTCTCCTGTACAATTTATGTAAAGCAACGTACCACTTTTTTAACTAATGCTGCCAAAATATATTGCAAGGGATATAAGAAGATATATGGAATTTTTGGATTAATCAGGAACCTTAGGTGTCCTGAAAGTCAAACGAAAAAAGACTAAAAATGGACCAGACTAATCAATCGATACCAAGGCCGCATTCAGGGGGGAGAGAGTTATAGGTTTTGAAACAGTTAAATAGTTAAAATTTTAAATATTCCATATATACGGAGACCATGAGAAAGTATAGAGAAAACCATAAGAATCTCGAAATTCAGGGGTGTCGTGAGTCCTACCCCCCCCCCCCCCCCCCCCCCCTCCCTCCTTCGTACATGTCTGGTGAGAAGTGCGGAGTGATCTGGCAGCTAGCCAGCCTGTAGATATTACTCAATCCTTAAAAGGTAAAATACTGTATAAACTCGAAAAGTCACTTTCCGAGTTAGATATATAATTGGACTCAGCTCGACGAGCTCAGTCGGTTGTTATATGCCTAAATAGGCTTAAAAACGCCTTGTAAAATTGTATATACCTAAAACATGCACCTGAAACATTTGCCCTATCTGTTAATAGTTAAAATACATGTATTTGCAATATACATGCTTTTGGACTATTGACTGCAGCGTCACAGCCATGCCAGGGTTGTCAACTTGCAACTTTTCGTGTGCAATGCACACTATTTTTTGCATTGCAGTCTTTCTCTCCACGGACCAGATTTGCACTCTTTTTGCCAATTATTTATTCTTTGCACTCTTTTACGAAATAATGATAGAAAAAGTATTAACGAAATAAAAAATGTCAAATTAATTTATGACTGCAAAAAAAATAAATGTATAGTAACTGGCACTTAAGATTATTACTTTGGCTTTAAAATAAAGATGGTATCGGCCACAGCCTGCTAAAATTCATAAAGGATATATTCGTGTACAAAGTGCAAGCACAAGAAACTCTAAAAATCAAAAATTTCTACATAAAACATGCTGCCATCTAATTTTTAATTGTCCCAAAACTGAAGTCCTTATTGAGCTACTTATCGACCACCACAAAACACCCCCAGAGAACTAACAATAATTGATCATAGTTATTAGTTTGAAATTAAAAAAAAAACATGTGACATGTCTCAGTTTGAAAAAAAAATATGTCGCATAAAACCCACACAATTAATGCAGCCAACCATGGGCGCCCATAAGGGACGGCAAGAGGTGGCGCCAGCCCCCTCCTGCCATTAAATAATATTTAATGAGGTAGAAAATAGTAAGACTATCTGGTTAATTTTTATAACATACGAAGAAATTAAGAGTATATTCGAAAGAAAGATTATTATTCTGTTTCTATTACTACTTTAACATCAGGAAACCGTTCAGTAGTTCTATTCAAGCATCCTTCTTAGAGAATATAATAAACCAACTTAGTTAGGCTATCAAACTACCCAGACAAGTAGATGAGATATATACGTATTAAAAGCTTTACCAGTGCTTATTATTCTACAAATATAATCCGTTCCAAAAACATGTAATTGCAAATAATAAGCAGGTAACAGACACGCCTAGAAATTGAGCTATCACTAATGATTGCATTTTTGAACCTATTTTTCGTTCTTTTATTTATTTACACAATTAAGCGTGTTCTATTTGAAGTCTTACTTGAATATTTCGCGTGGACATGGGCTCCTCGGACAAGCGTAAGCTTCTCACATGGTTTGTTTATGTCTTCAAGTCTCCCTTTGTGGATTTAAATTCATTTCAGTTGTTCTTTAGAAACCTAGATTACTCTCTTTGCACTCTCTTTTACTGCACTCTCTAGATTACTCTCTTTAAAACAGCTTTATATTCAACATGTTTTTTATGATGTTGTTGGGTCTAAGGACTCAAACTTTATGTTGTTGGCTCAAACTTTAATTTTGAAACTGTGTATATATAATAGCGTTCTTTTAGGCTCAAAGACCAACATATTAGAGGGTACAAAATAATGAAAAAAAAAACTAAAGCCCTCCTATTAAAGAAAAACGTGGGTGAGCAACAGGTAGAAAGAGAGGGTAGGGATGAGGAAGAGTAAAAAATCAGTAAAACCTAACTCAGAAAAAAAAACTTCTTATGCTCGTTGCTAATAGTTGCTAAGTTCTTTGATACAAATGTTATTCCCAGTTTCCCTTGCCTTCCCCCTATGTACATCTAAATAACCAATGCCATCTTTTGCTTCCTCTGGAACATGGTTCTTTTACAACTGAAAAACCACGGCGACATTAGAGAAGAAAGTAAAATGCCAATAATGAAATATCATATTGCATTCTATAAAAATTAAACTCCTCCCAAATACATGGAGGAAGGGGATTATTCCGAAAAAAAGGATTTTGGACGAAATATATGTATAGATTCCTTGCCTGTCTCGAGCATTGGCGTTCTCGCATAGCTTTTAAGGATCCATTCCAGTGTAAAAGTTGAAAAACGGTCATCAGTTCTTGAAACTCGAGCATTGTTCTGCCTTTGTTTGCTTCCAGCATAAATCGGAATGCAGAAAACGCCAGAATTCGGATTGTCTGCTTCATGTGGGTCTCCCTGGTAAAATGAAGGTGATTCATTAGCATGTACATTTTTAGTTTTAATAAAATAAAGACAACGATAATTTTTCAATAAGAACATCAATGATAAATAAAGATATTCTTAATGGAGATAAATTTGTCCTAATTAGAATTTCAGCCCTTTGGCTTCTTCAGCTTTTCGGCTAGCTCCTACTCATTCCCCCCCCTTATATAATTCTAATATATGCTTGTGGCAAATGGCTATGCTAAACAAAATGGCTATCTCAAAATTTCGATCGGGAGACTTTGGGAAAAAAATGAGCGTAGGAGGGGGCCTAGTTGCCCTCCATTTTTTTGGTCACTTAAGAAGGGCACTAGAACTTTTAATTTCTGTTCCAATGAGCCCTCTCACGATATTCTAGGACCATTGGGTCAATACGATCACCCCTGGGGAAAAAAATAAAATAAAAAATAAACACATCCGTGATCTTTCTTCTGGCAAAAAATGCAAAATTCCACATTTTTGTAGATAGGTGCTTGAAACCTCTACAGTAGGGTTGTCTGATAAGCTGAATATGATGGTGTGATTTTCATTAAGGCTTTATAACTTTAAGGGGGTATTTCCCCCTTTTTCTAAAATTAGCCAAATTTTCTCAGGCGCGTAACTTTTGATGGGTAAGAATAAACTTGATGAAACTTATATATTTGAGATCAACATTAAAATCTGATGCTTTTGATGTATCTATTGGTATCAAAATTGTGTTCTTTAGAGTTTCGGTTACCATTAAATCGGGTCGCTCATTACTTACAGTTCGTTACCACGAACTGTTTGAAAACGTGGCTTAGCTCTCTTAAGAAAATAACTAAAGGAAACTTAAAATTAGGTATTTGTCCAAGGGCGGACGGAAGGGGGGCAGAGGGGGGACGCTGATCATCCCTAGAACTTCAAATTTACACTAGGTATTGCTGAAAAAGCAGATGGTTGAAAAAGCAGTTGAAAAAAGTTAGATGGCTAAAAAAGCAGTTGATTAAAGGTAGATGGTTGAAAAAGCTGGAAATAAACAGCTGGAATGACAGAATAAAAGTCAACCAAGAAGCAATTATCCATAATGTCTTGGATAGATTTAGTTCTAATCCAAGAAGACTGATTAAGGCAGATGCTTATTGATGATTTATGATTTTTGGTGATTACTTATTAATAAAGATTTCATACGTATGATAGAACTTGCTGGCAATGTAAGGTTTTGTGAACTACCAATATAGCTTCACCCCCCTCTCTTCATTACAGAATCGGCTGCCCCCCCCCCCCCCTAGAGAAGAAGCTACGTACGCCCATGTATATGTCCACAAGGTTTTGTGAACTACCAATATAGCTTCACCCCCCTCTCTTCATTACAGAATCGGCTGCCCCCCCCCCCTAGAGAAGAAGCTACGTACGCCCATGTATATGTCCACATTTTTAAAGTACGGCAGCTTTGACGTCCCCTATCTTTAAATACTAACAGATCTTATAATTTTTGAGGCAATATATCTCCTTTGATTATGAATACACATAGACTACAAAAAAAAAATATACAAGGCTTGAATAAAACCATTCCAGGGTATTTTTACCTTTTCGCTTTTTATGGCAAATGGGTATTTACAAAGGTATTCAGTTTTATTGTTGTCTCTATAAATACGAACGTAGTAGGTTTATGAGAGTTCAGAGTTGTGACCAAAACCCTTGAAATTGTGATTAACAATGATTCATCGGCATGGGCATCCCGAGACTCATTTCATTGGGGGGGGATCTTCGTAAATTTTACCACGTCGTTACCTGATTTATGCCGAATTTTCTGCAAAAATAAAGAATTTTGCTAAATTTCGGGCAATTTTGCAAAATTTCTGTCAAAATTTTCGCCTTCGGTAAAAATTTTACCGAATGCCAAAACAGTTGGAGGGGCGGCGCGAACCCCCCCCCCCCCTCGGGACGCCCCTGCTCATCAGGTTTTGGTCAAATTTTTAATTGATTTGATAACAGATTTCCTTTGCGACCAGCATGGGTTCCTAATCTTATCAGTGTCTATTCGTGGCTTTAAATTTGAACTGACCGAGTTATGTTTTTGGTTATTCAAGACCCAGAATCAATCTAATATCCAGATGTCCACCAGATTTGATTGATCTAAAGTAAATATACAATGCATCAAGTCTGCCCAAGATTTAGCTTTTCGCAAAAGAATGAAATTTGGGTGGATCTGTATAGTAAAATAATTGCACGAGCTTTGAAAAAAAATTAGAGCGCAATTGTGAATTGTACTGACAAATATGAAAAATTAAAGTTTTCTTTTTTTGGAGGGGGGGGGGGGGTACGGGCTCATAGCCTGTACCACCCTGGGGATTTTTCATGGAGGGGGCAGATTTTCCTGCATTATTTGAAAAACGATCAGAAATCAAATAAAAAAACAATCTTTTTCAACTGAGTATAGGAGGGGGTTGCCCCCTCCTCAACATATCGCTGTTTACGCTAAAGTTTGGCTCTTTGTCCCAATTCTTCAAGAACAATTCTTGAAACACAAGGTCCGTTTAATTAGAATAAGAATCTCTTTTAAAAGTACTAAAAACTTTAGTGTGAAGTGTGAGGCATTGAGGAGGGGGACAATCCCCTCATATACGGAATAATTTTTGTTCGTTTTAATTTTTAATGTTGCTCGTTACTTTCAGCTGAAAAAAGTGTTGCTTTTTACTTAATTTACTTCTTAAGAAAAACAATCTGTGTTTGCTCAAAGTCTGGGTGTCTCCAGTGTACATGAAGCTTAGTGAATAGCCCCTAGATCTCAACAGCTGATGCTATGCGAACATGCTAAATAAATGCAAATAGATGGAAAGCAGAAATAAGTAGACTATGACGTGAGCAGTTAATTGAGAAGAATAGACAACTGACACCTTAGATTGATTGATACCAACCCGGATGGTATGTCAAATTTTGGTTTGAGTTTCATATTGGCAAGGTCGCAGAAAATTCAAGACAGTGGTTGGTGGCTGCTGTTGTAAATCAGAGTGTGCTATGTTTACGGCACAGTAGACAGAATATACCAGTAAGCTTATCGCAGATCATTTCTGGTCTTCGTGAACAAAAAGCTCCTCCCACTTATTTCTGCCTTAGCTTGTTTAGCCTGTTTCTGCATTAGCTTTATTTCCGTTTGTTTCAATGCACTTTGATGGAAACAGTCGGAAACCAGACTAACCTGTCTAGCATGTCTAACATGTTTATATCTGCCAAAACGTTCTCCGGAGCACTCGCACCCCGGTCCGGGTTTTTATAATGGATGAGATAGAGAATGATCATACTGGATAATATATGAACTGTGGTTTACGGCCATATTCAGGGGGGGGGGGTTGAAATGTTTGTTCAACTCGTGAAAGGTAACAAAATGCATACAAACAACTTTTTGATGCGTTTTCGAAGTTTTTTGTACCCCCCCCCCCCCGAACAAAAAACCCTGGATACGGTCCTGGTCATGTTAAAAAAAATTCAAATCCATACATTTTAAAAGACAAAGAGATAAACATACTTTTGAAGTCGAACGTCTCATACATTTGAGACATTCTACCCTCGAAAGTGAGTAAATAAGTGCTGCATTTAGTGAAAAAAAACACGTGTCTCCCATCTGTAATATTTTCCCAGCCGCGTTATGCGGAATGGATGATCGTGGAAACTTTGGCAGGAAGAGAGTGGACACTCTTTAAATTACAAATTAAAAGTTCGAATGCCAACTTTAAAGGTCTAAGCCGATGTCAGGGCAACCTGTAATCCATCCAACACCCTCGACTATCTAAGGCACCTCTGCAGCCACACTTGGGCCGGATAAAAATTTCCAGATCTCATCTACCCGTGGCATCGGCCAGTTTCTACTTGCTTTAAGTTATAGATTCCGTTTTTACTCTTGATGGGATTTGTTTTTATTTACTAATTATAGTCGGACATTTTTTTAAGAAAATAAAAATATTACTACTGCGTTCAATATTTATAGAAAGGAATATCATAATCAAAGAGTATATTACAGAAATCCACAAAATTTATCAACCAGGACCAGGGGCAGATCCAGGATTTTTTTAGGGGGGGGGGGGGGCAAAATAGGATGATCCGATAAAAAAAGTAGGGGGGGGGCAAAATAAGTTGATCCGATAAACTTGCGTTAGGAGCAAGTTTAATTAACGCAAACTTGGGTTAATTAAGTAAATTACACTACTTTAGACTACACTAGGGGGGAGAGGCACGCGCCCCCTCAGCCCCCCCCCCTGGATCCGCGACTGACCAGGATTTATGGAACTATTTCATTCTTTTTTACACAAAAATGAGGGTGAGAAGTTGAATGATACGCCACAAAAAGATCGATCAAGTAGATGGCCTCGCTTACCTTGAAAGTATTATCAGTAAATATGCTGTGTGCAGAGAAGATGGAAAAAGTAGAATAGTAGAATAGGAAGACAAGTCTGCAAGCTATAACTAGAATATTGGAGACCAATGCAATGAGGCTGGTTAAGTGTAGCTCCAAAACGTGGATGTTCGAAAGTGTGAGGAAGATTTGTCAAAGATTTTCCGGTACTCTTGCATTATGGGGGTCTGTCACGAAATAGACAATGGAACCCAGTCACGAAATAGACCGAGACGCGTGATGATAAACAGGTTTACGCATATAAACAAAGGGTTTCTCACTCTGGAAACTATATTTAAACTGTTGTTTTTGGGGTTTAGGGGGGGAAAAGGTACCTAGGTTAGGTTAGATTACGTAATTAATATATGCTATGCTTTGTCCCCCCCCCCCGATGTGCAAATATATAGCCAAATTTGTTTCTAAACTATTATATATTCATCCCATTTAAGTTTGTTTCATTAGCATCACTTTATATATAATTAGGCAGTAAGTTTACCGCAGATGATTTCTGGCTCTTCATTCTCGGTGCGAACAAAAAGCTCCTCCCACCTATTCATGCATTAGCGGGTTAGTGTATATGCGTCAATCAATGAGAAATGGTTCGAAATTGTATTATTCGTAATTGCGAAAGCAGAAAAAAACTTGGTGAGCCGGCCAAGTGGTTTGCAACTGTCCCATCTCACAGGAATTGCCTCTCAATTACTTGAACTATCTGGCTTGGCTTTTCTCAGTCTACAATTAGCCATGTCTTGATGCAAAATACTTGTTAACTTCAATTCAAAATCAACGGACTCGGTCGAGGCCTTCGGCCTCGACCTCGTTATATATACAGTGATTAGCATTAGCCAAACTTGACTTTTTAGAAAGGCCCATATGATGCAAGAGTACCGATTTTCCAGAGGAATTGTCTAAGGATAGTTTCAGGTATTCGTTTGTAGACAATATATAGTATAAATGGTAAACTCAATAAATATTATTCATTCATACATGACGCAGCAGTGTATTGAACTCAATGTTACCGTGTATAAAGATTCACTTTTTCTAACAACACACTGGAAGACAATTTAACTTGGCCCACAGAATAATTACGGCTTCGAGAACATTAAACCATTGAAAAGTGTACTCACTTAGAAAAAACGGGTCACGATAATCGTGACCATCTAAGCCAGATCACAAGTTTTAGTACAATGACTCGACTCTTCTAAATGTATTTAGGAATTAAAGACTTTGAAAATATTTTTAAATACATCCTCAACCCGCCTGGCCAATGATGAATAAGTAACGTCATATAATATTTGGATTGATTTTTTGGAGGGTACGTGAGATAATTGAGTTGCTCACTTGCCAAATTGACAAAGTGACAACAGCAAACGCCGGAGAGAAGGTATAAAGAGGTCACATCGCTGGTGTTGATATTTCATCAATCAAACGGTTATCCACTTTAGTGAGGAGAAGGTCAAGTATCAGGCAAGGACCCAGAAGCAACTTGCGGAAGGTGGTGCTTGGTAGTGGACGAACGGTAAGAATTCACTAATGTAACTAAATCGTTTTGAACTAATAATGCTTCGTCTTATACTTTTAACACGATTATTAATTGTAAACAGCACAGGTGATAGCTGCCATGCTATGTGTGCCAGGGCCAAGGCCTGGTTGATCTTTATGGACCAATCCATTTAAAAACAATGCATAAGGTTTTAGCTTTAGGAGAAAAATCCTCCCTCCTATAGTTCTGTGCCTATTAAGAGCAATTTAGTTGAGGACTCGTCGAATCAGGTGCTAAGAATTCTCAATTGCAATTTTTCTTTTTTCTTTTGTGGTTTTATTTGTTATTTTGAAAAAGCTGCGTTTCACAAAGTTTCAATAACGCTATCTCAATAAAAAAATCTCTAATGAAGAGCAGTAAGTCTAGAATCAGGGACTTGCTAGTGTGTGGGGGTCTCAAGGGCCACCCCCTCTCCCAAAACAACAAATTTTCTTGAGTGTAAGTTTTTTTCCCAAAAAAACCGTCTTTTTATCAATTAAAAAAAAACTTTAGCTTGTTGAGAGATATTTTATTGCAACTTCTTGTGGCAAAGTTAAAGAGATGGTAGAAGTTCTTTTGTGTTTAAAAAAAAAAAAAAAAAAAAAAAAAAAAAAAAAAAAAAAAAAAAAAAAAAAAAAAAAACTTATCTAAAAGATACTACGCAAATATTAAGAGGTGGCAGATAGGGGAACGTCCTATAGATATGTAGGGTACCTTCCATAAAGGGAGGCACGGACCAAGGGGGGGGGCCTAGCCCTGGTGGTCCATAAATAAAAACTGGGGTACCCTTGCCTGGTGGTCATAAAAACAGGTAGAGGAGGAAGAAGGCCCCTGTGATGCACACTGAGCAGGGCCCACCGGCGTGTGGATACGTCCCGTTAGTTGTAAACCTTCTTCTGCAATGGTTTTTCAGTTTTTCATAGCTTACTGTTCACTGGTTTTCAGCAAATTGTATGGTACTGCCGGATACCATCTTGGGAGGATCCTCTCCAGGAGGACAACTGTGAAATAGGGCGGATGATCCAGATTTGGACAACGGCCTCTGCATGTTGGGTAGGCCTGTTGGGTTCCGGTCCAACAGTCTAGGACTGGCGTCCCTGCCCGTAGCCGAGCCAAAGAAACTGATTGGGCGTTGGTCTAGCAAGCTATCCCCGTAAAACAAAGACCGCTAATGAAACGTCAAAGTTAAGGATCCGAACCTCTAAATCTGATGACGACCCAAGCAAGCCCCCAGACGAGATTTTTGAATGCGAATAAACCGTTTAAGATTGGCCTATGGAATGTTAGGACCATGTCCGCACTGTCAAAAACAGAGCAAGTCCTTCGCGAATGCGAGAAGTTTGGACCTGACATAGTCGCCATTTCAGAAGCAAGGTAGAAAGGCTGCGGTGAGAAGAAAATCAGTGGCGACCATACGATAATTAAAGTCTTATACAGCGGAAAAACTGAAAGTCACTCTGCCGGAGTTGCAGCAATATTAGGTGCAAAAGTGACAAAGGCCCTCTGCTCATGGAAACCGGTCAATGAAAGAATACTGCATGCAAGATTTGTTTCTAACCACGCAAAATTGTCGTTGATCGTGTGCTACGCAACCACAAATGATGCTGATGATACCCTTAAAGATTAGTTCTACGACAGCCTCTAGTCTGTGATCGATTCAATCCCACTCCACGACGTCACCTGTATCTCAGGCGATCTCAACGCAAAGATTGGCCAAGCTAGATCCTACTGCCCTGAAGTGATGGGCCACCATGGCCTTGGCATCATAAACGAAAATGGAGCTCGACTTGTCAGCTTCGCTATGGTGAATGATTTGCTGATCGGCGGTACGCTCTTTCAGCATAAAGATACCCACAAATACACTTGGACATCCCCGGATGGCACCGTCAAAAACCAAATCGACCACTTCCTGATCCATTGGAGATGGCGAACAAGCCTAAGAGACGTTCGAAGTTTCCGAAGCGCCGACGTTGGTTCACATCACGAACTAGTAGTCACCACACTGAAATTGAAGCTGAAGTCTAATAATCGGAAGGAGAAGACGGACATTCTCAGAAGCTTTGACGTGGACAAACTAGGTGATAAAAGCGTCCGATATTCGTTTGGCATCAAACTGTCCAATATATTTAAAGCCCTATATAACCTGTCAGAAGACGTCGAAGAAGCTTGGGAGAGGATCCACAAAAGCTAAACAGATACAGCCGGAGAAACCCTCAGGTTTAGGAAGCCGGCTAAGCAACAGTGGATATCTACGAAGACCTGGGATCTCATAGAAAATCGCAAGAACCTGAAGTCGAGCTCCCTTGGGGAAAGTGGTCACTTAGAGGTGACCAAGAGCTTGGCCTATAAAGAAGCTGATCGAAATGTAAAGAAAAGAGCCAGATCCAACAGACGGCAATACATGAACGAAAAGGCCAGACAAGCCGAAGAACCAGCGAGCCGTGGAGACACACGAACCGTATATCGCCTTACCAAAGAAATAGTAGGCAAGTCAAGTATCCAAAAATGCCCGGTGAAAGATGAAAATGAAAGGCTCCTGACAGATGCGAAAGAACAAAAGGAACGATGGGCGAGTTATTTCGAAGCCCTATTTAATCGCCCAATGCCAGAGGTCCCGCTATTTAATCGCCCAACGCCAGAGGTCCCGCCGGATATACCAGACCAACCTCTCTTCAGTCTTCAAATCAGTGATGAAAAGCCGACAACCGACGAGATGCTCTTAGCAGCTAAAACACTTAATAATGGAAAGGCACCTGGTAGAGACTGCATTTCAGCTGAAATGATCAAGTTCAGCTTGCGTCAAACCCTGGCCATCTGGCTATCCTTCTTCTCGCTCTTCTGGCAGACTGAAAAGCTCCCCAAAGACTGGAGAACAGGAACCTTAGTCAAACTCTTCAAGAAAGGAGAGATTGTGGCAAGAAAAAATGTGGAAACTATAGAGGAGTCAATCGTCTCTCGATCCCTGCGAAGCTCCTCATGACGTTCATATTAGGAAGACTCCAAGCAGCCCTTGATCCTCACTTACGTGAAGAACAGCATGGATTTCTGCCAAAACGATCTTGTGCCGATCTTATTTTTACTCTACGCACTAAGCTGGAGGAATCTAACGAATGGAGATGTAGCTTGTATATATTCTTCATGGACTTCGAAAAGCCGTTGGTTCAGTTAATCGTCAAACCCTGTGGAGAGTATTACGGTTTCACAGCATTCCCGAGAAACTGATCCGTCTAATAGTTGTCATGTACGAAGAGACGGAATGCTTTGTTAAAACATCGGACGGCAACACACGCTACTTCAAGGTGATGACTGGCGTCAAGCAGGGCTGTG
This sequence comes from Artemia sinica, assembly GCA_027921565.1. NCBI lineage: Eukaryota > Metazoa > Arthropoda > Branchiopoda > Anostraca > Artemiidae > Artemia > Artemia sinica. The sequence goes on from CM051274.1 coordinate 38,791,105, forward strand.
TCCTGTCACCTCTCCTCTTCGTCCTAGCTGTAGACTACATCTTTAGACAGATAAGTGCGCATGGAATCCGGATTGCAGGGAAACTTCTTCAGGACTTCGACTTTGCCAACGATCATGGGCTCATAGAAGCCGACAAGCCAAAGCTTTAGGAATATCTGAACAAACTCGCAGAGAAAGCTAATTAATTCAGACTACACATCAACGCCCCAAAGACAAAGGCTATGTCAATCAATAGTTCACCCGTGGGAATCCAACTAAGAGGAGAGGAAATCGAACAGGTGACAGATTTCAAGAACTTAGGGAGTATAATCACTTCCACTGGCGACTCTGAAAAAGAATTGCGCACAAGGATAGCCTTGGCCAACGCATCATTTCAGAGATTTTAACCAATCTGGAAATCCACCGTATACTCGCTGAAGCTGAAACTCAGGTTGCTCCAGAGCAATGTACTGTCTGTCCTGAGTTGCGCTATGGAATGCCTTAAGCTAACCGCGGAACAGGAGAAACGCCTTACCGCCTTCGAGAATAACTGTCTTCGCCGAATCCTTAGAATCAGTTGGAGAGACTGTGTCAGCAATGACGAGATCCGTACCCGCACAGGTCATCCAGATATTGCAATCGTTGTACGACAACGTAGATGGCGATACCTTGGACACCTCCTCCGCATGCCAGATCACAGAATTCCAAAAATTTTCCTCCACTGGCAGCCGGAAGGCACCCGTCACCGAGGAAGACCAAACAACACGGTCCGTAGGACATATGAACGTTACAGAAGAGCCCTCCAGACGAGTCTCATCCCGAAGTAGGAAGACATATATGCAGCGGCTCACATGAAGGAAGATTGGAGGCTACTCACCGACCCCCTGTGTGCCTTCGGAGGCACTGGAAGAACTAAGGTCTAAGGCATATATATATATATATATATATATATATATATATATATATATATATATATATATATATATATATATATATATATATATATAATATATATATATATATATATATATATATATATATATATATATATAATATATATATATATATATATATATATATATATATATATATATATATATATATATATATATATATATATATATTATATATATATATATATATATATATATATATATATATATATATATATATATACATGACCGAAAATTTTAAATTTCCGATTGTAAAGCGTTTTTGAATTGACCTATTCTTAATTTTCCTTTGATTTAAAAGTTCTCAAATTTTGATTTAATATCTGTTATTAATTTTAAGATTTTTTTTTAAAGCAGTATCATATATGGCGTGAAAATTTGCAGCGCTTTGTAGCGCAAACTTTTTACTCTCACTTAAAGTTTAATTTTTTGTAGTTGGTATCTCCGAAGCTTATTTTATTAAACAATGGTTTAGGTGGGTACAACCAGGACTTCCGTTCATCTGAGTTTTTATGCCTACGTCTTTTTTCTTAGTTTGAAAATAGGTGTTCTTTACTTGTGCTTCTTTTCCGTGACATAGTGTCGCTTTTTTCTGACTATAGTGATCAAAATGAAAATAGATCATGCACCTTTAATCTACAGTTTAGGTCTATTTGAGTTCCGTCATTTTTTTTTTTCCATGGGTGAAATGGCTGTGAAACAATTTTACTGACTACGATCTATAAAATAGGATGAGATGTGAAGTGCCAACTCACAGAAACGGTCAAAGACGGTTTGTCTCAATTTCTCTGTAGATTGACCTACCAGAGGGGTTTTTCAGCCAAGTAATAAGATTTTTGATTCTCGACTCTTCCCCTGTAATCGTTTTTGAAGTGAACATTTAGTATTTAGGTTTGGAAGAGAATTTATTCCTTTAATTACAGGAAAAGAACCAGTGGTGTATCCAGAGGAGGGGCGAGGGGAGCGCACACCCCCTAACTAGTCTAAAGTAGTGTAATTTACTTAATTAACGCAAGTCTGTGTTAATTAAACTTGCTCCTAACGCAAGTTTATCAGATCAACCTATTTTAACCCCCCCCCCTAAAAAAAATTCCTGGATCCGCCCCTGAAAAGACCATAAGATGCAACATTAAGAGACAGCCCTTTTTTTCTTTCTTTTTTTAAGAGTAGATAAGACATTTTATGTATCTGTTTCCGTTCTCCCCAACTTAAATATTTGGTCAAACCTATAGTGCTCAATGCGCCAAGTGGTAATCACAGAGAACATCTAGCTCGTCTCGTTTCATGCAATCCATTCCGGGATAGATGGCAAATGAATTCAAAAGGTAAGTCCTGCCGAAAACTGTAAAGCATAGCATATATTAAATACATAACCTAACCTACGTACCTATTTTGCCCCTAAACCACAAAAAACTAAAGCTTAAATGTAGTTCCCGGAGTGAGAAACCCCTTGTTTATTCAGCGTCAGATAGGAATAACCGGGTAATGCCTATTTGATCTTTGCTTTTCTCGAGTGGCTGTCTCACGTGTTGCCCAGTTAATAGAACAGTACCTTTCATTTTTGTACAGGGTATAATTGGGAATTTCCCCATTTGATAACCTTCTTATATAAGGTTTTCCTTTTAGTTTAACTAGGGAAAATGAGGTTAGTTCCTTGAAAGAAATCTTGCCAGGAAAAAGGAAGCGTCAACTAAATATTGTAATCTGATATTATTTTAAAAATCAGGAATGCACCTTTTTAGATTCATCCGGGATGTATCTAGAAGAGGGACAAGGGGGGCAGTCTGCCCCAGGCACTGGTTTTTAGGGGACGCCGGCTCGTAAGATACTTTATGATCTGATCAAATAAAATTCGGACCGTAATTCCCTGGCTCTGGGACGCGCCAACGTTTGACTTGAAGCTCAAATTATCTATGCCTATATCAGTTCCTTCTTACGAAAGAGCTTCAGCAAATTAGGTTAATTAAGAACTATCTCTGAAACAAGATGGCCAAGCAGCAGTTGACAGACTTGAGTATAATCCACATAAAACATGATGTGTCTTCGAAGCTTTCATATGAAGACATTGTAAACATGGGCGTAGGCAGCATATTGTGTAGGGGGGGGGGGGCAGTCGATAGTGTGATGGAGGGCCTTTTATTAACTGCTTTTCCAACCATCTGATTTTCAGCCATATCTAATGTAAATTTGAAGGTCTAGGGGGGGCAGCTGCCCCCTGCCTCCCCCTCCCTACGCCCATGACTGTAAAGATATTAGCTTCAAGAATTGCATGTTAAACTAAGTTTTAGTGTAAAGGATAAGATTGATGGTACATAATTTAAACTACGTTTGTACTGAGTCACCAATAAAACGTTGCCGCCCTGAATCTTAAACCTTACTCTACATAAAAAATATCTTAATGATAGCACAACAGTTAAATAAACATATAGCAAATAAATATATTCTTTAAAGAAGTAAAGTAACTATAATCTGACATCTATAATGGGTTTATTGACCGGGGGCACTAAATGTCATTCTTGCCCCGGCCACTGATACGTCTAGATCCGTCCCTGAGGTTGGTAGCCAAGGTGGTAAAATTTCCTTTTAGGCTTAACTTCCACTTGGTTTTTCTATTTATTACGCTGCCTCGACAGTAAATATCCCCAATTTGTTAAGCAGGTTCATTGTGTAACCGCATACCAAATATTTTCAGTTCATTCCAAATTCTTTACGCAACTCCTAACGAAGCCTCCCCTTACTTTTGTAACATCCGGCAATTTAATGAGCCCATAGTTAAAACCGACATTTTTAATGATATATTGTAGAAACTACAATGCCTTTAGTCAACAGATTAACTATTTAGTGTTCTATAATTTGAGTAAAGCGCAACTTAAATGAGTTGCGGGACCAGTCATACACGAATTTTCCATTTTTTTAATCAGTAACTTAAAAATTTCCGAATTTCGTTAATTAGCGTTAGTAACTTACGTTAAGATCACTGGTCTTACATAGCATCAACAATGAGCTTTTCGAAATACTAAATGATGTTAACAACGACGAAATTTATGAAAGCAAACGTACATGCGAAGATTTTAAGTTATTTTACGAAATTTATGGTGACTCGGAACCTACCTGTGTGATCTCTCAAGTAAAAGGAGTATTTAGTAAGAGAAAACAAAATTGCATCAACTACTGGATCTAAGATAATTTCTTAAACCACATTGGCCTGACATCACATAAAGAAAGAAAAACGAGCAAAAATGGGGTTTTTATAGGCCAAATGAAAATACTGAAAAAACAAAGCGAATATTTCGAGAGGACAAACGCCTCTCTTCTTCAGCGCGAAACGAAACGATGTATCTAAGGAAAGTGCCGAAGAGAAAAAAACAACAACAAAAAACAAACGCGGAAAGTCAATGTGAAAAGAACCAAAAAACCAAAGAAAAAACCAAAAACTTAAAAGATGAATAAAATTCATCTTTTAATTCTTTTAATTTTTGGCTTTTATTGAATTTTATTCATCTTTTAAGTTTTTGGTTTTTTCTTTGGTTTTTTGGTTCTTTTCACATTGACTTTCCGCGTTTGTTTTTTGTTGTTGTTTTTTTCTCTTCGGCACTTTCCTTGGATACATCGTTTCGTTTCGCGCTGAAGAAGAGAGGCGTTTGTCCTCTCGAAATATTCGCTTTATTTTTTCAGTATTTTCATTTGGCCTATAAAAACCCCATTTTTGCTCGTTTTTCTTTCTTTATGTACTAATGGATCTCTTATGAAAATTAAATACAAAAACAAGTTTTTTTTTCACTGAAAGTAAGGAGTGAAATTAAAACTTAAGAAATTATTCGTATATGAAAGGGGCTATCCCTTCCTCAACGCCTCGCTCTTTACGCTAAAGTTTCTATTATTTTGTAAAGTAGAGTTGTGACAAAGAGTCAAACTTTAACGTAAAGAGCGAGGCGTTGAGGAGGGGATAGCCCCTTTCATATACGGAATAATTTCTTCTCGTTTTAAGTGTTAATATCGCTGCTTACTCTCAGTTAAAAAAACTTGTTTCTTTTATTTTATTTCTGAACGTTTTTCAACTAATGCAGATTCGAATTTGGCTCACCGTACATGAAAATTTAAACGAAATATGCATATTAATTTTGGCAAATTTATTCTGTATATGAAGGGTTGGCCCCTCCTTAATACCTTGCTCTTTATGCTAAAGCTGTTAGCACTTTTAAAAAAGCTTCCTATTCTAATTAAACGACCCCCGTGTTTCAGTAGCCACTATTAAAAAATTGGGAAAAACAGTCAAACTTTAGCGTAAAGAGTAAGGTATTGAGGAGGGGGCAACCCTTCATATATTGAATAATTTCTGTTCGTTTTTCAAATAATACCAGTAAATCTGGTTCACCCTTTATGAAATATACCCCTCTCCCTCACGGAAAGCTCCTACGTGGAAATTTCATTCAACGTAAAGTGCACCCCCGTCCCATCAAATTCCCTCCAGACAGTTTTATCCTCGCTGAGAATCCCCCCTCCCTGCAAAATTGCTTGCGGATGGTTCAGCCTGAAAAATTCTCCTTAGCATTCTTTCTTTTTAATAAGACTTTAATCTCTAATCGATTTCTCGATCACTCCAGAAATGCCCCCTTCCGTAGAAATTATTTCCTGGAAATCAAAACACGCGGGAAATGGCCCCCGGATGATTCTCTCGGAACATATCCACATGAAAAATTTGGCAAAGAGAATGTAGGACAATTAAAAAGAATGTCGTATAGTAATTCTGTCGAATCCCCCCAGCGTAACATTTCCCTTGGAAAATTCATCCCCCAGAAATGTGCCTCCCTAAGGAAAATTCTCCCTATAGAAATCCACCCCAACCAAAACCCCTCCTTAGCCAAAAAAAAAAAATCTGTATACTTCCTAATAACAAATACTATGTGTAAACAATGGGCAAATTTCATAATTTACAGGCCTCTCCCCACGGACTGTGGGGGTCATTTTACAGCTAAAAACATAATTGTTTGATTTTTCAACTATACTGAACAAAATGCCTATATCAAAATTTTGATCAGATAGCTTTGGGGGAAAAATGGGCGTGGGAGGGGGCCCAGCTGCCCCCAATCTTTTTGGTCACTTAAAAAGGGCACTAGAACTTTTAATGTCCTTTCGAATGCACCCTCTCCCGATCTTCTAGGGCCATTATTTCAACACAATCACCCCTGGAAAAAAAAACAACAAATTAAGACGCATCTGTGTCTGTCTTCTGGCAAAAATAGCGAAATTCCACATTTTTACAGATAGGAGCTTGAATATATTACAGTAGGGTTCTCTGGTATGCTGAATATGATAGTGTGGTTTTTATTAAGATTCCTCGAATTTTAGGGGGTGTTTTCCCCCTATTGAAAAAAACAGCCAAATTTTCTCAGGCTCGTAACTTTTGATGGGTAACACTAAACTTGATGAATCTTAGGCCTTTATATTTGGAATCCGCATAATAAGCCGATTCTTTTGATGTATCTATTGATGTTAAAATTCCTTTTTTTAGAGTTTCGGTTACTATTGAGCCGAGTCGCTCCCTACTTACAGTTTGTTACCACGAACTGTTTGACGTGGTTCAACTCAACCTAACAGGTAAATAGCCATGTAACACAAAAATATTAATTGCAACTTAGTTGCTTTAGCGAACGACAACTTAGTTGCTGTAGCGGATTGCAACTTAGTACTGTTAATTGCTGTAGCGAGCCACCACAGCAAGAAGACAGTGTATTTAGTAAGCTAAAACAAAATTACATCAACTACTGGATCTCTTATGAGAAAGATCTCTTATCATTCAAATGTATGTTTTAATGATATACCATAGTAGCGTGAAAAATAATGTATCTTGGAAAAATTAAATTTTCTTAACTTATGAATCCCATGCTATTCTTCATCAGCATCATCATAACAATGTGAGCTAAAGAGATTGCGGTACGGTATTTTGACTCAGAAAACTCCATAATACCGTTCTAGATTGGAATCCAAATTGTTAGGAAGATATGATACCGTACTTTCTTTCTAGAAAGCGATTACTAAGACCGGACCACAGTTTATAGACAGTAAGCTTATTGCAGATCATTTCTGGTCTTCGTTCTCGGTGCGAACAAAAAGCTCCTCCCACTTATTTCTGCATTAGTGGGAATGCGGGTTAGTCTGTTTCCGATTGTTTCCATGCACTTTGTTGGAAACAATCGGAAACAGACTAACCCGCATTCCCGCTAATCTGACTTCGCCTATGTTTATATCTGCAAAAACGTTCTCCGGAGCACTCGCACCCCGGTCCGGGTTTTTATAATGGGTGAGATAGAGAATGATCATACTGGATAATTCTATAAACTGTAGACCCGACAAAAGAAAAAGAAATTATTATAAAACCGAAAATAAAGTTGTAAATCATAAAAAAAGAACTATACAGTTTTAATAGAAGAAGAAACCAAAAAAGCTTCTTTATTGATCCAAAGAGAAATAGTTACTTGATTTTTTTTTTTTTTTTTTTTTTTATTTTTTTTTTTTTTTAACAGTTATTTAAGCAAATGCATTACAAAGACAAAACTATGAATAAAAAACCTGACTATTTTTTTGAATTCACCGTAAAAGTTACTGTTCTTGGAAAATCTCATTAACGATTTTGCCCTTTTTTCTCAATATCTACAGCTTTTATAAAAATCAACACTCTGAATACAATAAATTATTCGTTTTTAAAGAAAAATTTATCTTACTAACAGAAAGAGATTAATTCAATTATTCGATTACATATTAAATATTTGCGTGTTGCAGGCTTACTGGACCGATGAAAAACAAACAAGAAAATAGTTAACTTGTGGTATCTAAATTTTTAACATAAAATTTATTTCATAAAAATGTTGAAAATGAAAAGTGTCCCTTTTCATTTAAAAAAAATGAAAAAACGTTAAAGATGATTTTTTCAAAGCTCTGTTTTTTTTTAGGATAACGAGTAGCTTTTTTGGACAGGACAGAACTGCTTAATTTAAGAGATTTTGCCCTTGAATAAGAAGATAATTCGAAACGGGATATACGGTAAAAACATTTATTCGGGTACCACACATTATTTTTGCTGCCCAAATTCTAGCAAACAGATTTCTTTCTCCAGATTGACCACCACCCGAAATTCCAGGGGTGGTAAGTTGTTACTACCCTGATATTGTCCAAGTTCATGAAGATTCAGTGACTTTAAGATGGTGGGCATGTTTACTAAAAATTACCTTCACAGGTTCTGCACTGGGCGATAGATTCATTCATAAAAATTTCATTTACCTAATAAAACAACTTCCCGAGCCAAAAAAAACTGACAAAAAAAAAACAACAAACAAAAAAAAATTTTGGTCGGTACAGCATAACCAGCCAAACGGCAGTAACGAAAAAAACCGCGGAGTATACTCCTTTGTGATGACCAGAAAAACATTTTGGCTCTTGCTCCCCAGCACAGAACCTGAAGTCCCCTTACCCCCCTCTCTAAAACAAAGCTCTTGAAAGTATCAACACGACCTCCTAACATTGAGACAAAGCAGGGTAGACTTAGCGAGACAACGTTTAACATTCATCACTCTTTAAATAAGAAATAGTCACTTGGCTTCAGGTACCCTTTGTATAAAGTCGCATAGATATTTTTGGAGTTGAAGATTAGTGATTAGCTGGGAGTTAATTACATAACCACTGATTTAGGTAGATATGTGAAAAAACTCCAGGTGCTAAAGTAAACAAGGTTCTTTGACGGACAAAAAAGATCAAAAGCAGAGGGGGTACGAGAGATATAGAGAGGAGGGACATTGAGAGATATAGAGGGATAGAGAGGCTACGCTGATCAGATCTCAAGTGCACATGTCAAAACTAGTAAAAGGAAAAACCACAGGTCTTTACTACAGCAATGCAGTATATGGCTATATTCCACTGGCACTGCATATATACTGTGAGTCACGAAATAAAGAAGACGAAAAACAAGTACCATATCACATGAGTGATGGGGGCTGTAGTCGAAAAGCTCATCCGGATTAGGTAAACCTCTATTATTTTTGCATAAGCCGGTTTTTATTCATGTAAAATACTCAATTCTGCCAAACTAGTGAATCATACAGTCAATAGTCCAGTAAAAGGATGCTATGGTGTTTTCAGAAAAAGCGATGGCATCGGTTTTATTCTAAAGGGTGTTTTGAAACTTGCAAAAAACGGTCCATAATCGTCGGGTCTTCAACCCAATCTTATTTTTCGAGTGTTAAAACTTGATATTTCCTTGCAAATTTGACTAAAAATCTAATAATCCAAATAACACATACGCAGAAAACCGAACTTTCGAAGGAAAGTTCAGTTTGGCTAGCCGATACTTACCTCATACGTTGGTACATCTATTAAAAAAAGCTTTCTTCGGTTTTGCAATGCAAAGACGGGGTCAAGACACCACAATTCCACCGAAAACAAACGTTTCCACAGCGATCCAGTCCCTCTCCATTGCCAATTTCAGACTAGTTTCTATTTTGATTTAAATCCCTTATAATTCCATAACTCTCAATGAGCGGGGAGGGGGGAGGGACTCTATGTACCAACGTATGAGGTAAGTATCGGCTAGCCAAACTGAACTTTCCTTCGAAAGTTCGGTTTTGGCGTCGCCATTACCTCATACGTTGGTACATCTATTAACAAAAGCTTAGATTCCAACCGATTTGGTGGTGGGTTCATAAATCAACTAATATAAAATATTAGTTTCAAACTCAAATATTCAAATGTATAAACTACAAAACTGTCTGAACCGCAAAAAAATGTTGAGCATCTGTTCGATCTTCTATTTCATGAAGATAGTGGTCTGGGAGTAGACTCCGAAGACCAGCCGGCAGTACTAATTATAATAATAAATAATAATAATAAATATATTGGAAAAACCCGTCACAATTGACAAAAGACGGATAAAAAAAACAAAAGAGAAGAAAACACACATACAAAACACAACGAAACTTCTTGAAATGAAAATAATCACGAAGGAACTATAATACAACTATGTAAGAATGGCGGTCCACTGGTGGTTACTCGCTTCTACTCTATCACGGTACTTTTCAAGACACGCTTCCACCGCAGTAAATGGGTCAGGTACTGAATACCGCCTCGTTAGGTAAGAATTACTTGTTCTTAATGGCATCTCAAGTAGGAACTTGAGGTACCTGAAGAATATTCTTCTTATAGTTACTTTATTCGAATTTGTAAGTAACTTCCAGAACGGCGAAACGTAAAGAACATGGGGTAAGGCAACAGCAACAAATATTTGTGCACGCAGCGACCTATTTAGATTACGCTTGGAGGAAACCGAAGCTCCATAAGCTGACCTGATCTTCTTCTCGATGTGCTTTACAAGCAGTGCTCGTGTATGCTGAAGAGTTTCACCGATCGGCAGACCCAGGTATACAATTGACTTAGAGGGCATGACCACCTGTGACCCTAGTTGGATTTCGGGTTGAGAGGCATTCCAGTTAAATAACAGTACTTCACATTTTGTCACATTAAAACTCAACCCGATTTCATCATACTCCATCTCCAAAATTTTAAAGTTAGATTCCAAAGAAGACAAAATTCTTGAAAAGTTTAGAAGGTCATCTGCAAACCCAACTAGGGACACGTCAATGCCTTTAAAAATACAGCAAGGGGCCACTTTTGACTGGGCCGTCGATATGCTGTTGTTGAACAGATCAGGTGATGATACGGCTCCCTGTTTTATACCTTTCTTCACCACAGCAAACCTACGACTTAATTTACCTGACAGTTTAATACGGACCTTGAGCCTACTATACATGTCGTTCAAGGGTTTGACAATAGCATGGTCAACTCCGGACTTTCTCAGCTCAACCATATTCTGAGAATGGATACCCGAATCAAAAGCCCGCCGTACATCATATTCACCTATAGCTAGGCTTTCTTTCGAAATGTGGGCATCCAGTAGAACATTTGCAACTACATGCAAGGCATGGGCACATCCTAAGCCAGCTTGGAATCCAAACTGGTGGGGAGGCACTTTACAACTAGCTTTAATGTCCGAAATTATGAGCTTTTCAAATAGCTTACAAAACACAGATGATACAGTAATGGGTCTGTATGACGATGGTTCATGAGCAGGTTTACCCTTTTTCAAAACTGGAGTGATCACACCTAAACAGAAAATGTCCGGTACAATACCATGTGTTAGTATAATTTGGTAAGCTATTGCTAAATGCTCCGATAGAACTGGACCACCATTCAGTAGGTGTAGAGCACAGATTTGGTCGGCACCGGCGGATAATTTCTTCTTTAATTTTTGACAAAGGTGGGTTATTTTCGCACTAGAAATCACGAGGTAATTATGCTCTTTCGTCATAAGCTGATGGAGCTCTTCGCTAAACTTTTTATTTTTCACTTCATCTGGTGGGGAGAATTCAGCAGCAAAATAATCTACCCATATTTCCTCATCTATATCACTAGCATTTTGTCCCGTACTTTCTACTGGCCTGGCACGGAGCTTCCAGACCAAATTAGGGTTTTCAATGATTTTTGAAACTGTTTCCCGTTTGAGGCTACTACGATGTTTTCGTAGCTCTTTCGCGAACCCGTTTTGTATAAACCCGCAATTCATTGACTACCCCGCTTCTTGGCCGGTCGCACTCGTGCCAAACCCCCAGCCAGAACTTGGCAGCTGCTCTTGCCTTCACAAGCTCACTGTTAGAGGCCCATCCTTTCACTCGCGACCCACGTCGGACGCTACGTAATGGGACAGCAACCCTTTCAGCTACTCTCAAGGAGTGGCAAATTTCGTAGAAATACATGTTCAGTTGCAGGCGTATCTCGCTTTCTGTTAGGCCACAATCCCACTGTAGGAGGTGGAAAGGCACTTTAATTTTCTTCAAAATTTGTTCACAATTGAGCTGGAACTGCTCACGGACTACTTTTTTCCAATCACGTGCTGGCTCAGGCTTGGTTTTTGGAGCACACTGGGGACTGACGGCTGGTATTGCAAAAGAGAGAGGTAAATGATCCGAATAGGCACCGTCAGATCCAACCGAGACTGACTCTAGGTCCAGTTTGTAAGTTACTACATGATCAAGATTTGAGACGGTTTTTGCGGTACTGATATAGGAATAGCACTTATCCTTCTTAGCAACTTTAAATCCGCTTGGTAAGGCGTTCAGCAATAGTACAGCCCGAGGGCAGGAATGATCGTCGAGATTGCAGTTAAAGTCACCAAGAATTATAACAGGGCATGATTTCTGGACTAAACTGAGGAGGCACTTTCCGAGCTTCTGGCATGCTTTTGCAAACTTCTTTTCTGAAGCGATGTCATTGTAATTGGTTGGTAAATAAACATTTACGAAAAACATGCCATGCATTTTGGCAGCTTGGAACCATTCATTCTGCTCGACACACACGGGGGGCCCCGAGTTAGAGCGCGTGATTATGGCTAGGCCACCAGAGGGACGACCCCGAGTCCCAGATCTTCGCGCAGGTTGAACGAGGTAATGCATATCCGAGGAAAACTTTAGAAGGTTTACACTATCATCGGTCAGAAAGTGTTCCTGTATGCAAATACAGTTATATTCTTTAGAGAGGTCAATTAGAAGGGGGATTCTGTCCAACACTTTACCGTTCATATTCCAGCAGAATATTCGATTTTCCATTTACGTGCTAGTGTTAGGCTGGGCTTTGTTAAAGGGACAAGCAGCATGGTAGCAAGAGTGTCTACTAGAGCCGCAGTTTAGGCATTTTTGCGGATTACTACATGGGTTGTCCTTACTAGAGCTGTGACCATCGCCACCGCAGCGCGAACACCTTTCTGGTTGCGAACAGTCAGCTGCTAAATGACCAACAGCATGGCACTTGAAACACCTCCTCGGTAGAAAGCGGAACTCTTCAATCCTGAACAGTTCTAAACAAATCTTCAGCGGGTTCGCGATAGCGTTTTCAAGTGTTTGTCGACTTGCATAGAATAACTTGAACGCTCTCGTAGATCCGCATTGCGCCACTTTGTCGCAACCAGCAATTTGACATAGTTCACTCTCGCTAACTGATGAGGGTACTCTTTTCATGATACCGACAAACTGGGGAACTTTGACTTTAGTGGTTATGTTCTTCCTTTTCATTGCTTCTGCAAGTTGGGTAGCGGCATCTCGAGACTGGACAAGAATCTTCCATTCATCGTTGCTACGTTTCAGAGTAAGAGAATCGGAGCTTACGTCGCTAGGGCAAACCTTTGCAATGAAGTCTTTCCGGGATTGTGGGGACGTTAACTCAGGCGGCATATCGTTTGCTTTCACAACCACCGAGTAAAGTGGCTTTGATGGCGGATTCGCTGCTGAACGGGGAGTGGGTGAGCCCTGGGAAATAGCGTCGCTTATGGTAGTACATTGCTGCGATACCCCGGCGAGTTGCTGAGCACATTGTTCAGATGCAAGTTTGATCTTATCCGCGATAGCCCCTAATCCGGCATCAAACTTTCGACACATCTCGTTTACTTTTATTCTCACGCAGGCACTGACCTCATCAGGGCAGGTAGGCACTTCCTGCGGATCAAAAATTACGAAAGTAGGCAGGGGCTTTTTCTCTTTAGCGCAAAGGGCACAAAGCTGGTCTACATCTAGCGCGGGAAGAAGGATAGGAGAAGGTGTCTCATGAGCCTTCACGGTTTCGGGTCTAAACGAAGGGAGAAACCAGAGAGTTACTGAATTATCCGAAAATTGTTCTGTACTGAAAGACAAGGCATGTATTTCACTCCTTCGACGACCCGATGCGATGGCAGTAATGAATACCGTCTTAAGAGTAACATCCTTCATATTAATATTCCACAAGTCAAGAAATCGTGAAGTTCTAAAATACCTTAGAACAAGGCCACGACCCCAGGCAGGAATATCATGTTATGTCTGCGGTGACTCGTGCCAAAATTCTGTACTATTTTCGTCAAACAAGTATCTTTGCTGATATCTGTTCCTGTAGCTAGAGCTAGCGTTCCGCATGTTGCTGCTTTACAACCTTCTATCGTTGATGGTGCGAGGTTTCGACCAGTCTTTAGATATATCATGAATTCTGCAACTGTTTGAGTACTGGTTGCGAGAGTATTAATCTTCCTTTCACTACACCAACCTACGAACACTTGCCATTTTCCATTGAATAATTCAATGGTAGATCGTCGCTGGACCGGGCAATTGCACGGGCTGATTCTTTAGAAAAACCTCTCTTTTCGAGTCCACGCTCGATATCTTCCAGCCGTGTAAATTTAGATTCCTTAGTGCCGGGTGGCGAAGTCGACCCTGCTGGAGGAGATCTGACTTATCTCCGAGGGGTATAGGCAAGTCTACTAGCAGGTTGAGAAGATTCATGTGCCAAGCTTGGCGAGGCCCTCGCAGAGCAATTAGCATTATTTCGGCAGTTCACAGACTTTCGAACCTTCTCCAGAACCTTTGGGATCAGGGCAAATGGAGAGAAGGCATAGCTGTGTTTTTTCGACCAATCGTGGACAAGGGCATCTTTGCCGATCGCAAGAGAATCTGGAACTGGTGAGAAATATACGTCGATCTTCCGGTTCAATCGAGTCGCGAATAGATCGACTTCTGGCAGTCCATATTCTTTTGACAGGGCTCTGAAGACACTCTCGTTGAGACTCCATTCCGTGGGCAGACCTTTTTCTTCTCGTGACAGTGTGCCGACTACTAGAGTGAGTGACCCGGCGATGTGTCTTGCCCTCAAGTGAACGTTCAGGGCCATCGTAATCTCGAAGAGCTTTATGGGTTCCTCCTCTAGGGAGAAAGAACGGGTTCCGCCCTCTTTATTTATGTAATTGACTACAGTCGAGTTGTCCGTCGCTATTATGACTACCTCGTTTCTTAGCTCCTCCGCAAAGGCTTTGATTGTGTTGGCTACGGCTCTCATCTCGAGGCAATTTATATGAAGAGATTTCTCTTCTGGAGACCAAGTCTCCGAAGTGTCTTGATGTGGGTCCTCTAGATAGCCACCCCGCCCGTAGGTTGAGCTGTCGGTGAATATTGATTTGGAAACAATAGGGGGCTTGAGATGAAGGCCTTGACTCAGCCAATCTTTGTTCAGCCACTGTGAAAATGCCTCTTTCATCTCTGTCGTAATTAGGATGTTTAAATCTATGTTGCTCCAAGACTTGTCCCACAATCTGAGCATTAGTAGCTGACATTTCCTGAGATGTAGTCTGTTGAAAGGAGTTGCTCTTGAGCCCGCATAGATGAGTCTAATCAGCTTCATCAGTTGCCTTATTGAGGCATGCGATTTTTCCAGAGCTGCCTTGATTGCATGTATCAAGTTCTGAATCTTTTCCGGGGTTAGGTACACCCTCTTTACCTCCTGGTCTACCAGAAAACCCGAGAAATATGATCCGTCGCATAGGTTGCAATTCTGATTTCTCGCTCGCATGAACCCGAGTCCGTGCAGGAGAATCATCTGATATCTCGCTCAGCATGAACCCAAGTCTGAGCTGGAGAATCATAATGGTCTTTACATTTTTCTGTACTAATGACTTTTAGTAATTGTGCAGAATTTATTTGTTCATGTAAGCATGCCATTGGTTGGTTTGAAGATGGCCATAGCTCACGATGGCACTTTAAACTGATATATTTTGTTTTTGAAAGTGAACCCTAACCTCATTCTGTGAGTTAGGTCCTTAAAGTCGGCGGAAAACATAAATTCTTTCCAGAGATAATAATTTTGAGCATGCTCTAGAAAGAATATTTGAAAGATGCTGCTGACATCTATTAACAGAATCCAAGAACTTTATCAGTTTTTGGGATAGTGTCAGGAGAGACGTTCTCTGCCTTTAAAATCTTGATGACAGTACCTAACGTGAGGTCACTGTATGATAGCATGCTCAGAGTCACTCGTGTGGAAGAATCTAAGGCCAAGAATGACTTTCTGTCAACTGATATGAGCTTTACGTCCTCTACTTATCCAGTTCATGGTAACAAAATGAACTTTGGGTTTATACGTGGTGCCTGTGAAGCTGAAAATGCGTCTTGACGTTTGTAAGCCCTCGCTCGGTCCGGGATGCCGAAAGGGTTAAAGAAGTACTACGTTTTGAACGATATTTTCTTCAATATTCTAAGTATATACTGTTATCCAGCTAGCATAGCATATTTGTAATTGGACGCTAGAAGTAAATTCAACTCTAATCACCAGGAAAAACTTACCACATGCCAGACCAGACCTATAGGTTAGCGCTGTAGTCGTTAAAATACTATGCAATGACGGTACGTACGTCCAAGGCGTCGTGACCTTATATAATGGCACTCTGTACTTCCAAAACATTATGACCTTATGTAATGAGGGTCTGTACTCCCAAGGCATTATGACCTTATGTAATGGTGGCCTGTACACCCCAGGTGTTGTTATCATATGTAATGCCGGTCTGTACGCCCAAGGCGTTATGACCTTATTTAATGACGGTCTGTACACCCAAGGTGATTTGACCTTATGCAATGACGTCACGTACACCCAAGGTGCTGTGACCCTATGTAATGACGGTCTGTACACCCAAGGTGTTATGAACTTATGTAATGGTAGTCTGTACAACCAATGGTGTTATGACCTTGTGTAATTCCGGTCTGTACGCCCAAGGCGTTATGACCGTATATAATGACGGCCTGTATACCCTTTATGTAATGAGTAATATACTATACCATAAATATTGGGTTTAATACACCCAAATGAATAAAATACAAATAATTACAACTAAGACACAAAATCTCACTTCTGTAATATTCTGTTTCATGATTTCTGCGTACCATCATAGTTGCCAGCTGCCAATATCTAAAAAGGGGTAAAACTGAGGAAAAGGGGGAAATTTTACTCAAAGAGTGAAAGTCCGTGCTTTCGCTTGGCCCGGTATGTCGAGAGGATCAAAGGAATTATCACATTCTGAGAGTGGCTTATTCTTTGTTGTTGACTGCAGTTCTTCTGAGCGCTGCTTGATGAAGTTTTCAGCATTGGGGAGAAAGGTAACATGATAAGCTGTTTTCTCTTGAATGGCTCAATTGCCAAAACCAGCTCTGCCGCCGAGCGAGGCTGTTGGACGGTAATGGTCGGCCTGGGGCAAATGGTGTCGCCCAGTACTTCGTATACAAGGTCCAGCAACTCTGCCAAAGAGACCAAGTCATCTGTTCCGGGATCGGTGCCTAATTTAAACCAACTATAAAATCTTTATAATTAGATGCCGGGCCTAATCTGAGCTGCAATCTCCAGACCAATTTATCCCTTGCCAGAAGGCATATAACGCCGTAGGCATTATAACCTTGTGTAATGATGGTCTGTACGCCCTAGGCGTTATGACCTTATGTAATGACGGCCTATACGCCCTAGGCGTTATGACCTTATGTAATAACGGCATGTACACTTTTTTTTTTTTTTTTTTTTTTTTTTTTTTTTTTTTTTTTTTTTTTTTTTTTTTTTTTTTTTTTTATTCCAATATTAAAGCTTCAGGTACTTCAAAGTATCTGATATGCCGCTATTCAATTACCTCTTTCAATGGCCTCGAGGTTTTAAATGTCTATTGAACCTTCTTTTGAAGGTGTCAACAGAGGGATTTGCACGGATAATATCCCCAGGAAAATCGTTCCAGATAGAAGTGCAACGCCGGATGAAGCTGTTCCTCAAGTACTCGGTTTTCGGCGTATCCTCCTTTAGATAATTGGACCGAGCTGTGTGCCTTCGTGTCTGCCTTGTCGGCTGGACAAAGGGGGGCACAATTCGAGAGAGCTCGTCTGAGGGAGGCGAATTCATGTACTTGTAGAAAACAGCCATCGACGCTACATCAAACCTTTCATTTAGAGGCTGGAGTAATTCTTGTGTAGAGGCGCAGCCCGCCCTATTTGCCTTATTCTGGATCTTCTGAAGTGGTGCCAACAGCGTTTTCGGAGCACCAGCAAATAGCGGGCATCAATATTCAGCTATGGGTCTGATGCAAGACTTGTAGAGTGGGATGGTCGAGCTTGATGGAAGAAGGTTTTTGCAGCGAAGAGTAACTCCCAGCTTTCTTGCGCAGGAGGTTCTCGCCCGATCAAGGTGGTTGTTCCAAGAGAGATCGGTGGAGAAATGAATCCCCAGTAGACGAAGCTCGTCAACTCTCTTTATAGCTTCATTTTTGAAGATGAAACTGGGGTGTTCACGTGGCACCTTTGATCGGGTAATTAGAAGCTCCTTTGTTTTCGATGCATTGAAGTTGATCATCCATGCATCAGACCACTTTTCAATTTTCAAAAGATCCATCTGTAGGGAAAGGGAGGCTTGTGTTGGGTCTTCGTGTTTAGGGATGGCTGAGTGTGTCGTGGTATCGTCGGCAAAGTGATGCAGAGGGTTTGCGAGGTTGTCTCCCATGTCGTTTATGTAAATAAGGAAGAGCGTAGGTCCCAAGACACTGCCCTGGGGTACCCCTGCTTTCACTGGATATTCGCGGGAAATAAACCCGTCAAGTACAACCCGCAGTGACCGATCGGAAAGAAAGCTCTCAATCACTTTTAACAGACATCCACGGACACCATACACATAGAGTTTCTTTAGCAGGCCACGGTGCCATACTCTGTCAAAAGCTTTCGCAATGTCGAAGGATAGTAGCCTGATGTCGTATCCCATTGCCAGTTATTCTATCCACTCCTGATACTGGGCCACTAGGCAGTCTAATGTTGAGCGTTTCCGGCGGAATCCATATTGGCGATCGCCTAGAAGGTCATTTGATTCCAGGTACTGAAGAAGTGTTTTATTGGAGACGCTCTCGTAGACTTTGCCAACACAGGAGAGAAGACTAATAGGCCTGTAGGAGCCCATGCTCGTTGGATCGCCTTCTGGCTTTAGAGTAGGTATAACATGGGCGGACTTCCATGTTCGTGGGAAGGTTCCGGAGCAAAAGCACAGCCGGAAAAGCAATGACAAGGGTCCAGCTAGTTCGGCACTGCAGGATTTGAGGACAACATTTGGTATGTTGTCAGGACCCGTGGCTTTGGTCAGATACAGATGTTGCAGAATGCGAAGGATCTTGGGAGCAGAAAAATTCACGCGTTCCAGGACAGTGTCGGTTCGGTCGGGGAATTTTGGCACTTCTCTACCGTCATCGTCTAGATTCGAGAATTCGGCAAATGCCTTAGCAAGAGCTTCAGCCTTTGCCTGTGGATCTTGTACCACTGTCCCGTTACTCTGGAGAGAAGGAATTGCGGTCCCCTTGGACGACGGTAAAGCCTCCTTGACAATTTTTCACCAACTCTTTGCCGAAGCAAGTTGAAGTTTGGTGGCGAATTTCTCCTTATACTGAACCCGGGACTGCCGAATCGCTCGAACTGCATCTTTGCGCGCATTTATGAATGCAATTCTGTCCTCTTCGCTCTTCGAAAGTAGCCATCGCTTGTGTGCCTTTTGCTTTGCTCGGATTGTCTTCTTACACTGGGCGTTGAACCAAGATTTGTCATTACTGGACACCTGGATCCGCTTTGAAGGGACATGCTTTTCGACAGAGTCAACTATGGCCTGCTGGTACTTATCTGCAGCTTTCTCTGGGCCTTCCAGGAGGAAGGCTCTCCACTGCTGAGAAAAATGAGTGTTTCTCAAACCGTCCCAATCACCTCTTTTGTATAGCCAGATTGTTCGTTCATGCTTTACTGGAGGCGGAATACGTAGGTTTCCACGTGCAACGACGGCAACGTGGTCACTGGTGAAAGCATGAGCTTCTACCTTAAAGGAGTCAGGGTGATCTTTAAGGAATAGGTCAAGACGAGATGATCCGTTCGGGCCGTGATACGTGTCGAAATCGACAAGTTGTTCCAGCCCGTAAGAGAGAGATAGATCATACAAATCCGACCCTTCCCTATCAGTATTTTTGCTGCGAAGCCACACGCTATGATGGACGTTGAAGTCTCCATGAAGGATAATGGCAGACTTAGCGTAATTGCCCCGAATATATTCAAGGGAGGTTTCAAGGTAGCTGGTAATCTGGTAAGTTGGGGGGTTATTCACGGTACCGACAATCATGGATTTATTTGGGAGGGTCACCCTGACCCACAGATCTTCTTCGCCTGCTGAATCTGGTATGTTCAGGCATGAATAAGGTATATGGCTCTGTATATAAACAGCGACACCTCCTCCTCCGTATTTAGCGCCGTCAGTACGCTCTCGATCCCGCCTGAGGAGCGTGTATCCCTGTATGGCAACCTCACTGCTCTGAATTTCTTAGTTTAGATTGGTCTCAGTGATGCACATGATAGATGGCTTGACCGAATTCACTAAATGTAGGAACTGGTCAAACTTAGATCTGAGACCTCGTACATTGCAGTGGGCTACCGTAAACAGGTCCGTTTGGATGGTCGGTGGACGTGCTACAGGTCGTCGTCGAAAAGGCTGTTTGGTCCGAGGCTTTTTGTTGTTTATCATAACCATGTAATAGAAGCTTTGCCGGGTGGTTAGCCCAACAAAGCCCATAAATCCATTGCCATGCATCATTAGACGGGGAACGGTGCCACCTGCCACGCACCTCATTACCGCATCTTCAACATGGAGGTGGTACCCCATAATGGGTTAGGATTCGGCACAAGTGCCTCCCACCATTGAAAACACCCTAGGCGTTATGACCTTATGTTATGACGGCCTATACGCCCTAGGCGTTGTGACCTTATGTAATGACGGCCTATACGCCCTAGGCGTTATGACCTTATGTAATAACGGCCTGTGCGCCCTAGGCGTTATGACCTTATGTTATGACGGCCTAAACGCCCCAGGCGTTATGACCTTATGTAATGACGGCCTATACGCCCTAGGCGTTATGACCTTATGTAATAATGGTCTGTACACCCTAGGCGTTATGACCTTATGTTATGAGGGCCTATACGTCCTAGGCGTTATGACCTTATGTAATGACGGTCTGTATGCCCTAGGCGTTATGACCTTATGTAAACTTATAAAATATAAACCTATGAAAGGTATTATCCATACCCAAATACTGGATTTACCGCAGCTAAACCATTAAAATACAAATAATTATCTGGCCTACTAAAAACCAGGCCTACAATAAAAGTAGATATTTATATAAATATAGATAATTACGTTATAAGTTCCCTATGTAGGAAACATAGGAGAAACATTTCTGAAGTGCATCAATGCATTTTAAAAACGCATAAGAATTTAAAATGAAAAAGGTTGCAAAATTTACATGATATGGTTTTTCATCTTTTCAACATTTGAATTAACCACCTTAGTGGCACAATAATGAACAAAAGAAAGACTCGTGGAACAGTCTTTTAAGGTACTAAAATTCAAATCAAAATTTGAATTTTTGTATACAATATCGCAATAGTGTCCTGGATATCTCTATTGAAGAAGGTATAATCATTAGCAAACATTACACATACTCCCAAAAAGATGTTGTGAATAACTGTGCAATATGCATGCTGGGAGGGTAGGAAGTTCCTCTCCTATTACACAAATATTTTGAGTATAAACTCATTTTCTTTTTTACTAATAAAATGTTTTATATGTTGAATTAATACCAAGAACTACCTTGGCTAGTGTCTTTCCTTGTGACCCCTTACACCACAAAATAGAAACTAGTCTGAAATTGGCTATGGAGAGGGACTGGATCCCTGTGGAAACGTTTGTTTTCGGTGGAATTGTGGTGTCTTGACCCCGTCTTTGCATAGCAAAACCGAAGAAAGATTTTGTTAATAGATGTACCAACGTATGAGGTAATGGCGACGCCAAAGCAAGCTCATCTGGAATTGTTTACTTCCAGAAAGCAACTAAGTCCTCAAATGAAATATTGTGTAAATCATTGTGTATTTTAGTATATTGTTTACTGTATTGCGCGTGATTATTGCATAATGATTGAAATATTATACTCAAATTGTTTTGATTTTTTCACACAGTAAGCTTGCTCTCTTGAAAGTATTCGGTTCTTCATCTTTACTTTACGAAAGGAGTAAGAATGTCTACTTTAAAAACCAGGGCACTTCGTTATTAAGTTGATTTTTGACAAGGTATTCAGAGGTACTTTCATACTAATTAGACAAACATGAATTCATGCCAGAATTCAAAAGTTTGCATAAATAACCCAAGGGAACGTTGCTGTTTTTTGTTTTGAATCTGCTTAATACAAAACTGGTTAGGTTGCCAGTATTTAATTACCTATATTTGGCGTTCAGCAAAACTTACAGGCATTGGCGTAACTAGATGGGGCCTAAAGGTCGGTGGCACAGTCAGAACCAGTTAACTCGGGTTCTGGACCTTTCCACCACAATCTTGGCATATACGGTAAGAGTCCTGTGGTGGCGCAGTGGCTTTGATCTCAAGTTGGTAATGCAGGACCCACAGTTCGTACCCAGCTGTAGCAACACATTACAGGGCCAACGCAAAAACCTTGAGTCAAGAAGCGTCGCTAATTCGATACAATACAATACACGATAAAATACCCAGTACTCAGACAGCTAATCACCACTTCAGAAGTAAGTCTCTGTAAAATCTCTATTATATCACCTAAAAATTGGATTGTTTCACGATTAAATTTGTATAACATTTCTTAATAATAATGTGTTTAGCTTGAATATTTTAACCATACATAACACTCATAATTTTAAATATACTGACTGACATTTGTGGAGCCTAATCTTGGACACACTTAGAGCCCGAGCCTCATCTTGGAAAATACTGTCTCATCTTGAACACATGATCTTGTGTTCAATTTTTTGTTTTATGTTTATCCCCTAACATCTGTTTTGATATTGTAATTCTGACGTGCTTATACTAGCTTTTGTGCTATTTTAGCCAATAAATCATATTCTATTAATATTCTATTCTATTCTATGATCTTAAAGTTAGAACAAAGTATCTAAATCACAGACAATCTTAATCTTAGACATATTTAATCTAAGACAACTGTCGTGAAGCAAAACAATTATACTTAGATAGGCTAAAACGTAGGGGTAACTATTGTTTAAATTTAAATCTTGAGAAACATCAGTTTTCCAAGACTGTAGTTAGCCAATCCCAAGTAACCCAGTTCTAACTATCAGTCAATCCGAACTGTTTAAACCTATATACATCATATCAAAGATTAGGAGCCTGTTGTCTATGTTAATGAAAGATACATTTTAATCAAGATAATTGTTAGAGATTAGGTACTGTCCAAATGCTGGGTCTTCGCAAACCCAATGTGATTACCCTGTAGTAGTTTGAATTTAGATTCCTAAAAAACATTTCTGCTCCTCAAGACTTTAACATGGTTCAAGCATCTCAGGTTAAGATACACTACCCTAAAATGCCAGGTTGAGTAAAGGCTCTTTTGCACCTTTTCAGCTGTTTTTTTCCACATGTGTCTACCTATTTTTATTACGAAACCGGACCAAATGTACCTTAGCCTATATCGGGCTTCCTAGGTGTATTCAACCTGTAGAAAAAAAACAGTTTGCTCGATTTCTTGCACAGGATTCCAACGTGGTCCGTGGATTCTAAGTTAAGGTGCACTGCAATATCAGACACACTGCAATATCAGACAAAGTAAAGCCTCAGCCTTCATATTGTAACAGAATCTGACGAAGTTGTACCTATATCTACAGTATTCAAGCAAAACAAACGAAAAACACCCACACAAAAAAAGCAAGTACAAAAGAGGACCGAGGCGATCATCCCGCCAAAACTTACCTTGAATGACGATCTTGCTTCAGCAACTGCTTTTGCGATGAAGTCGTCCGATATTTGCCTTGAAGGATGTTCATTGAATACGGAGTTCATCAATGCGATCTTCGCTGCACTCCGTCTTGCTTCAGCTTTCGTTGGGCAATTCTACAATACAAAAGAGACCGTCAGATGTCAATATTATAGAATGATCTTCTATGGTCATGATGGATGAACGAATGATTTAGTTAAAGCTGGAATGTCATTGTTTCTTGAAATTTTTAGTCTTAAAAACAGAACTTTTAGTCTTGTTGACTCAACTCTAAAAGCAGAGCTTCACCTATTATAGTAGCCTTGCCCGTGAATTTCAAGATTGAGATCTTCCCCTAGCAATAATACACGAATCTTAACATTGAACTAAACTATCTTCCCCGGTATATTAAACTATAACAGCCAAATCTGGAGAAAGACGGTATTTAAAAGCGTTTTGGTTGGTCCAAGTTTTGGAACATAACTATTTGTGTACTATGTTATTTTGTTTTTAACAAACTTGTCCGTAGTAAGAATATGTTAAAATAATGTCCAAATTCCAAATGGCTGGAAAACCAAAACTGAAAAAGATGCAGAAAATATAAAAAAATATTTTCTCTGTTTATGAAATCCTATTTTGTAAAAATAAAAAGATTTATTTGTAAACTAAGCAAATGAATTTGTGCAGTTTTATTATCCACGACATTGGATTATCCACGAATTAGTTTATAAAGATTGACCTATATTAAAACTATGAATATGACTGTAGATTTGTAGATGCTGTAGATGTTTTGTAGATTTTTTAGGGATGGGCGAGATCGTCCTTAACGCCCTAACGGCTCCTCATAGATCCATGCATGATGACGTATTAAATATTCTTTGGGAACACCAAGCTAAATTTGAATTTTAACTACATCAAACCGTCGGTCAACGACAGAATAGGGCATGCTAACCCCAGATAGATAAATTCCGCAGATTATATAAGACGAAAGAGCAGTCAACCTAAAAATACTTTTAACACGTTTTGCTTTCGTTAAACAACTATGCAATCATCGGTTACATTTTTCTTAGTTTTGGGGCTGTCGTAACCAAAATAGGCTGCATAGTACGGTACCGTATGTAGTACTGTTATCCTGCAATTGCACAATTTCCGTCAAAATAACTCACTTCTCTGGAGGATGACGAACAATCAACGAAGCGAAGAATCGACATTTTAGAGCAGGTAAATACAGCGTCCAGCAGATTTCAATTTGTAGTTAATTAAAACCAAAGTCAAATTCAATTTGAAGTCAAAACCAAAACGATAGGGTTATTCCGAATTGAGAATAAAAGATGAAAAATTAACCGAAAGAAAATATCGTTTAAGAAAACCAACAAAGAGAGTGAGTGTTTTTAGTAAAAAGAAAAAAAACGTTTTTTTTTTTATAAGCGTCATTATGATTTTGAATGACGCCAGGCGGTGTTTCTACTTCTACTGATTTCTTGGGTCACCAAACTACAAATTCATTTTCCGACGAAAAAGAAGATATCGTAGTTATTTTCGGTAGATGGGTCTCAAAGTAAGAGCCATCTGCTAAGTCTCTACAAAATCGACGTCAGGTTATTGGCTTCATTAAAGCACCAGCTAAATGAGGATTTGTAGAATGAATCACCGGTAAAAATTGTCTATCTGTGTCAATTGCTAGTTTATCATCAAATTAAATAGACATTATTGCGTGTAACTATAGATTATTTCATATAATCTAGATTAACAAGTAAATACAAATAAAGAATACAAAAATATTAAATAATAACAAATTAAAATGACCTTCCAGTTATTATTATATTCATTGACTATATAACAAACAAACAAAATGCAATCAATTATATTATAAATAAATTATAAATTCATATGCCTGTGACAGCAATTCCTCAGCTAAGATTCTTTTCTTTTCAAAAGCTTATACTCTGGTGTAGTTGCTATCAGGCAGATAGTGTTTCAAAAATACACGGTTTGACACTAAAATACATGGAAGTGATGTAATTATTTGAATTTGGCAACCCAATAATCAGACCCTTTGGATATTCTACTTCCAATGGCAATAATTTTATTTATTGTAGTCAATTCGCGAGGCATAAATGAATGCAATCAAGACAAGAATACCTTTTAAACATATTTTATGGCTATAAACACTGCCAAAACACAGTAACAACAAAGAGAGAAACTAATTTTATGACTAATATTCATATGAAGTAAACAGAAATAATTGGTAATCAAATTTCCAAGCTTTAATTTGTAACTATTGGTAAAAGTCACGATCAGCAGAACTAAAAGCCTGAAGCTCCATCTAAATTGGTGTAACAAGGGTTTACAAGGATTCTACACTTTAAAATAAGGCTCATTCATAAAGACATTCTACTAATACGGAGATTTAGCTAGCGCTAATTTGAACCACTGAGATTCTTACTAGAATTTTCTGATTGGCTGAAAAATTGTACAAAAAATTCTGACCGGCTCAAATTAGCGCTAGGTAGTTCTCGGTATTAAAATATTATTGTGAATGGGCCTTAAGGATAGTATCGCCTTGTCTTAAATCATTTATAAGACGGTTATAAATACACCAATAGCCATTTTAAATCTGTAACCAAATACTGCTTCAATACTAAGATGAGAAGCGAAACTAGAACAGTGTTTAACTTTAGCGTTATTAACCATTTCTTTGTAGTTTGTCCCAGGCCACTCTGTCACGAGTAGCCTCTGGTGACCTTAGATGGAGCCGCAGCATTGTAGGGAAACCCCGATCGATAAACTTTACCGAGTAGGCAAGCACACTGGGAGGGGGCCTTCGAGTCCCCCAAAATTTCTAGATTCTCACGATTCGTCCAAGAATTTCTCATATTTTTATTTACATAAAGTTACCAATTTAGATTCGCCCCAGCCGGGTGGGTAGTGTGCTGGATTCGCAATCCCATCTCCGGCAGGATGGAGGTTCAAGTTCTGGTGTTGTCAATTGTTTGCTTAGGGTCAGTGGTATGACTGCCGATCATTTGACTTGATATGGTGGTCAGTAGCGTGACTCTGTGAGCCCATCTAGAGTCGATTTCACTCCAAATTGGCACCTAGATAAATCTGAGGAAGTTAAACAGAAAGCGTGTGCGACAGCACAGGATAGCTGGCCTTCAACATCCCATTGTACTTCCTGGCAGAAGGGGCGCCACACAGTGATCAGCACCGCCGATATGGCTTGTCAAGTTTGCTGCCTCATCCTTTTACTTCCTATTTTTATAATTCGTCCTTTTGTGAATTCTTTTCTTGAACTTGCTTCCACTGGAAAAATGACTGCATGCGTCCCTGCTAGAGTACCAAGGCTTTGGAGAAACAAAGAGCTTCATATTCAAGACCTAGATGAATATGTAATTTTTTTTAAACTTATGTAAGAACATCTTCTTTTAAATAAATGATAACCGATTCCGAAGAGACAACCCTTCTTGGGTGATTGTTTGGAGGAGATATTTTTTTGGAAGATGAAAGACACTTAGTCAAAATGGGTTTAATAAGCTGCTATTCTGGTGCAAAACGACAGGCTAATATTGAAGAGCAAAAGGACGACGACTTTAGTAGAGAGGGGGTACCAGCCCTGTCACGCACCCCTGCTGCCACCTACAACTTTTTTTTACATAATTTATGTCTGTTTGTTGTCAGTGAGAATGAAAAAACAGGAATTTTCTCACTTTTATGGATGTTTTCTTGGACGGTTATGTGTGTTGGTCAATTTATTTGATGTTTTTCATGGATGTCAACAGTAATTTATGTCTGTTTTATGGTTTTTGTCAGTGAGAATGGAAAAACAGTATTTTTCTCACTTGAAAAAACAGGAATTTTCTCACATTGATGGTTGTTTCATGGACGGTTATGTGTGTTGGTCAATTTATTTGATGTTTTTCATGGATGTCAACAGTAATTTATGTCTGTTTTATGGTTTTTGTCAGTGAGAATGGAAAAACAGTATTTTTCTCACTTGAAAAAACAGGAATTTTCTCACATTGATGGATGTTTCTTGGACGGTTATGTGTGTTGGTCAATTTATTTGATGTTTTTCATGGATGTCAACAGTAATTTATGTCTGTTTTATGGTTTTTGTCAGTGAGAATGAAAAAACAACTTTCTCACTTTGATGGATTATTGAGTCTAACGGCTACCGGAGTCAATGACCTAAATTTCCAAAGGTGTTGATGTTGTTGTTGATGTAAGTGCACGCTCTCAGCGAATGTCAGGGTGTCCAGGAATATGGAACACCTGTGCTGTCGACGTTAATTCCCCTTTCGTGAATCAATAATTCCCCTTAGAAACAACAAATTAATTCCCCTTTCTTGACAGATCAATCAACCAATGACATCATCTGTCAGACTTTAAAAATTTTCGCCTAGAAACGATTCTCCAGGAATAGATCCAAGTCATTAATGTCTTTGCCTCGGAAACAGTTCTACTGGTCGAACTCCAAAAGATATTAATAACCAAACGCCATGGAAACAATTCTCCAAGAAACATCTTAGCGATGAATAGATTTAGCGCGGGAATCAGGTTTCTTAGTAATTTGAAATGTGACAGCGCAGAGATGCCAAAAAACAAAAGGAACACGCTGAAGTTACGATTAGGGATTATTTCGGCGAAACCGTTTTAGGGAATTATTTCGGCGAAACAGTTAGAGACATTTTAAAAGATGATTTTAAAAGATGATTTTAGAAGAGTATTTGAGGGTGAAACTCTGTGGTCGTTATAATACACAAGTTTTATTTGAACAGTGTCGTGAGGTCCCCTACCCCAACCCCAAAGAGCTTCGATCCCCCACCCCAACCCCGAAGGAAGCCCCCGGTCCTAATAGGTCCCCCAAGCTCCCAAAGGACCATCCGGCCCTCAAGGGCCCCCCCCCAGACCCTCAAAGGCCCTCCCCGGGCCCCGTCTTTCCTTGATGTGCGTTGTCTGAAACCTATGATTTGGGGTGTATGGGTTGCTATTTTTGACTTTTCTGAGTTGGATTTCTTAGTCTTTCATAGGTATGTGTTGTCTGAAACCTATGATTTGGGATGGATGGTTTGCTATTTTTGACTTTTCTGAGCTGGATTTCTTACCCTTTCATAGGTGTGTGTTGTCAGAAAATTATGATTTGGGATGTGTAGTTTGCTAGTTGGACTTTTCAGAGCTAGGATTCTTAGTCTCTCACAGGCGTTTGTTGTCTGAAACCTATAGTTTGGGATGAATAGTTTGCTATTTCAGGCTTTTATGAGCTAGGTTTCCTAGTATTTCGTAGGCGAATGTTGTCTGAAACTTATGATTTGGGATATGTAAATTACTATTTCGGGCTTTTCTGAGCTAGATTTCTTAGTCTTTCGTTGGTGTGTGTTGTCTGAAACCTATGATTTGGGATGGGTGGATTGCTATTTATGACTTTTCTGAGCTGGATTTCTTAGCCATTCATAGGTGTGTGTTGTCTGAAACTTATGATTTGGAATGGTTAATTTGCTATTTCCAGCTTTTATTAGCTAGGTTTCTTAGCCTTTCATAGGTGTGTGTTGTCAGAAAATTATGATTTGGGATGTCTAGTTTGCTATTTGGACTTTTCAGAGCTAGGATTCTTAGTCTCTCATAGGCGTTTGCTGTCTGAAACCTATAGTTTGGGATGAATAGTTTGCTATTTCAGGCTTTTATGAGCTAGGTTTCCTAGTATTTCGTAGGTGTGTGTTGTCTGAAACTTATGATTTGGGATATGTAAATTACTATTTCGAGCTTTTCTGAACTAGGTTTCTTAGTCTTTCGTTGGTGTGTGTTGTCTGAAACCTATGATTTGGGATGGATGGATTGCTATTTATGACTTTTCTGAGCTGGATTTCTTAGCCGTTCATAGGTATGTAAGTTAGGTTAGGTTAAGTTCGGTTAGGCTAGGTTAGCCTACGTACGCGCGCGTACGTAGGCTAACCCAGCCTAACTTAACCTAACCTAACTTAATCTAACCTAACCTAATCATACACCTAACTTTTTGCCTGTCTCTCACCTAACCTAACCTAACCTAAGTAAAGCGTACTTAAGCTAACCTAACCTAACTTAACCTAACCTAATCTAACCTAACTTAATCTAGCCTAACCTAACCTAACCATACTCGCCGGAAAAGGTTAGGTTAACTTATCATGAGCGCTCATGATAAGTTAACCTAACCTAACCTAACTTAAACATGTAGAAATGTTTCTATTTATTTATTAATATTTATTTATACCTAACCTAACCTATTGTTTTGGAGGTTAGATGAAAGAGTTTGAACGATTGTCTTTAATAATAGAACGAGTCACTCATTTTCTAATTTAAAAATTTGATGGGTAAATCCATAAGACAAAGGAGCTAAAATTTAATTTAAAATTAGAATAGAACTTTAAATTTTTCATCTCTTTGAGAAAAAAACCAGAACTGAAGTGGTGCCTTTTTATTTTCTTGGAAAAATTAGAAGAGAACTTTGAATTTTTTATGTCTTTGAGGAATTAAGAACTGAAGTGGAAGCTTTTTTCATTTTCATTGGTAAAATTCAGAATTGAGCTAACTTTTTTCACTTCTTTAAGAAAATTCAGAAGAGAACTTGAACATTTGCACTTCTTCGAGAAAACTCAGAATTAAAGTGAAGCTCCTTATCTTCATGTCGAATATTCAAATTAATGTATAACTTTTTCTATCTTCTATGAAAAATTTGGAACAGAACTTTAAATTTTTCATCTCTTTGCAAAAAATCGGAAGTGAACTTAAGAAAATTAGAATTAAAGTGAAACTTTTTATCTTCACTGGAAAATAATCACAATCATAGTATAACTTTTCCTATCTTCTACAGAAAAATTTAGAACTGAACTTTAAATTTTTTATGTCTTTGAGAAATTAAGAACTGAAGTGGAAGGTTTTTTCATTTTCATTGGTAAAATTCAGAATTGAGTTAACTTTTTTCTCTTCTTTAAGAAAATTCAGAAGAGAACTTGAACAATTTGCACTTCTTCGAGAAAACTCAGAATTAAAGTGGAGTTCCTTATCTTCATGTTGAATATTCACAATCAATGCATAACTTTTTCTATCTTCTATGAAAAATTTGGAACAGAACTTTAAATTTTTCATCTCTTTGAGAAAAATCAGAACTGAATTTAAGAAAAATTATAAATAAAGTGAAACTTTTGATCTTCATGGAAAACAATAACAATCATAGTATTACTTTTTCTATCTTCCATCTAAAAATTTAGAATAGAACTTTAAATTTCTTTATTTCTTTGGGGAACTTAAAACTGAAGTGGAAGATTTTTATTTTCTCTGGAGAAATTAGAATTGAAGTGTGTTCTTTGGTAAAGTTCAGAAAAGAACTTGAACTTTTCTTCACTTCGTTGAGAAAATTTTAAATTGAACTAGAACTTTTTATCTTCCGGGAAAATATTCACAAGTATGGTATTACTTTTTCTATCTTCCACCGAGAAATTTAGAATTGAACTTTAAATTTCTTTACGTCTTTTGTGAAATTAGAAATGAATTGTTCTTTAGTAAAATTCAGAAGAGAACTTGAACTTTTCTTCACTTCGTTGAGAAAATTTTAAATTGAACTAGAACTTTTTATCTTCCGGGAAAATATTCACAAGTATGGTATTACTTTTTCTATCTTCCACCAAAAATTTAGAATTGAACTTTAAATTTCTTTATGTCTTTGTGAAATAAAGAACTTAAGTGGAAGATTTTTATTTTCTCTGTAGAAATTAGAATTGAATTGTGTTCTTTGGTAAAATTCAGTAGAGAACATGAACTTTTCTTCACTTCGTTGTGAAAATTTTAAATTGAACTAGAACTTTTTATCTTCCGTGAAAATAATCACAAGTATGGTATTAATTTTTCTATCTCCCACCGAAAAATTTAGAATTGAACTTTAAATTTCTTTATGTCTTTGTGAAATAAAGAACTGAAGTGGAAGATTTTTATTTTCTCAGGAGAAATTAGAATTGAAGTGTGTTCTTTGGTGAAGTTCAGAAGAGAACTTGAACTTTCCTTGACTTCGTTGAGAAAATTTTAAATTGAACTAGAACTTTTTATCTTTTTATCCGTGAGAATATTCACAAGTATGGTATTACTTTTTCTATCTTCCATGGAAAAATTAGAATTGAACTTTAAATTTCTTTATGTCCTTGTGAAATAAAGAACTGAAGTGGAAGATTTTTGTTTTCTCTGGAGAAATTAGAATTGAAGTATGTTCTTTGGTAAAGTTCAGAAGAGAACTTGAACTTTTCTTCACTTCGTTGAGAAAATTTTAAATTGAACTAGAACTTTTTATCTTCCGGGAAAATATTCACAAGTATGGTATTACTTTTTCTATCTTCCACCGAAAAATTTAGAATTGAACTTTAAATTTCTTTATGTCTTTGTGAAATAAAGAACTGAAGTGGAAGATTTTTATTTTCTCTGTAGAAATTAGAATTGAATTGTGTTCTTTGGTAAAATTCCGAAGAGAACTTGAACTTTTTTATCTTCTGTGAAAAATTTGGAACAGTATTTTAAATTTTTCATCTCTTCGAGACAGATCTGAACTAAAGTGGAAAATTTTTATATTATTTGGAAAAATAGAAATGATCAATGACTAATTTCTTTTTCATTGAGAAAATTCAGAAGAGAACTTGAACTTTCCTTGACTTCGTTGAGAAAATTTTAAATTGAGCTAGAACTTTTTATCTTCCGTGAAAATATTCACAAGTATGGTATTACTTTTTCTATCTTCCACCGAAAAATTAGAATTGAACTTTAAATTTCTTTATGTCTTTGTGAAATAAAGAACTAAAGTGGAAGATTTTTGTTTTCTCTGGAGAAATTAGAATTGAAGTGTGTTCTTTGGTAAAGTTCAGAAGAGAACTTGAACTTTTCTTCACTTCGTTGAGAAAATTTAAAATTGAACAAGAACTTTTTATCTTCCATGAAAATATTCACAAGTATGGTATTACTTTTTCTATCTTCCACCGAAAAATTAGAATTGAACTTTAAATTTCTTTATGTCTTTGTGAAATAAAGAACTGAAGTGGAAGATTTTTGTTTTCTCTGGAGAAATTAGAATTGAATTGTGTTCTTTGGTAAAATTCCGAAGAGAACTTGAACTTTTTTATCTTCTGTGAAAAATTTGGAACAGTATTTTAGATTTTTCATCTCTTCGAGACAGATCTGAACTAAAGTGGAAGATTTTTATATTATTTGGAAAAATAGAAATGATCAATGACTAATTTCTTTTTCATTGAGAAAATTCAGAAGAGAACTTGAACTTTCCTTGACTTCGTTGAGAAGATTTTAAATTGAACTAGAACTTTTTATCTTCCGTGAAAATATTCACAAATATGGTATTACTTTTTCTATCTTCCATCGAAAAATTAGAATTGAACTTTAAATTTCTTTATGTCTTTGTGAAATAAAGAACTGAAGTGGAAAATTTTTGTTTTCTCTGGAGAAATTAGAATTGAAGTGTGTTCTTTGGTAAAGTTCAGAAGAGAACTTGAACTTTTCTTCACTTCGTTGAGAAAATTTGGAACAGTATTTTAAATTTTTCATCCCTTTGAGAAAAATCTGAACTAAAGTGGAAAATTTTTGTTTTCTCTGGAGAAATTAGAATTGAATAAAAACTAATTTCTTTTTCATTGAGAAAATTCAGAAGAGAACTTGAACTTTCCTTGACTTCGTTGAGAAAATTTTAAATTGAACTAGAACTTTTTATCTTTCGAGAAAATATTCACAGCTATGATATAGCTTTTTCTATCTACTATGGAAAAATTTAGAATTTGTAAAATTGGTTTAAGAAGCATATTAAGAAAAGAGCTTGTTCTGAAATGGTCTTTGAAAGGTATTTCTTGGTGTTGAGGTATCCAAAAGCTGTAAAGTATAGTTGTGGGTGAAAAAGATAAGTACTTCAAGTTGGAAAATGGGTTTAGGAGGAACATTAAGAAAGTAACTTGCTCTGAAAATGCCTGTACTTCAAGTTGGAAAATGGGTTTAGGAGGAACATTAAGAAAGTAAATTGCTCTGAAATGGTCTTTGAAAAGTATTTCTTGGTGTTGAGGTATCCAAAAAGCTGTAAAGTATAGTTGTGGGTGAAAAATATAAGTACTTCAAGTTGGAAAATGGGTTTAGGTGGAACATTAAGAAAGTAACTTGCTCTGAAATGGTCTTTGAAAGGTATTTCTTGGTTTTGGGACAGTCAAAAAGCTGTAAAGTATAGTTGTGGGTGAAAAAGGTAAGTACTTCAAGTCTGAAAATGGGTTTAGGAGGAACATTAAGAAAGTAACTGGCTCTGAAATGGTCTTTGAAAAGTATTTCTTGGTGTTGGGACACTCAAAAAGCTGTAAAGTATAGTTGTGGGTGAAAAAGATAAGTACTTCAAGTTGGAAAATGGGTTTAAGAGGGACATTAAGAAAGTAACTTGCTCTGAAATGGTCTTTGAAAGGTATTTCATGGTGTTGAGGTATCCAAAAAGCTGTAAAGTATAGTTGTGAGTGAAAAAGATAAGTACTTCAAGTTGGAAAATGGGTTGAAGAGGGACATTAAGAAAGTAACTTGCTCTGAAATGCCTTTTGAAAGGTATTTCTTGGTATTGAGGTATCCAAAAAGCTGTAAAGTATAGTTGTGGGTGAAAAAGATAAGTACTTCAAGTTGCAAAATGGGTTTAGGAGGGAGATTAAGAAAGTAACTTGCTCTGAAATGGTCTTTGAAAAGTATTTCTTGGTGTTGAGGTATCCAAAAAGCTGTAAAGTATAGTTGTGGATGAAAAAGATAAGTACTTCAAGTTGGAAAATGGGTTTAGGAGGGACATTAAGAAAGTAACTTGCTCTGAAATGGTCTTTGAAAAGTATTTCTTGGTGTTGAGGTATCCAAAAAGCTGTAAAGTATAGTTGTGGGTGAAAAAGATAAGTACTTCAAGTTGGAAAATGGGTTTAGGAGGGACATTAAGAAAGTAACTTGC
The DNA here is from genome assembly GCA_027921565.1 of Artemia sinica. Classification (NCBI taxonomy): domain Eukaryota; kingdom Metazoa; phylum Arthropoda; class Branchiopoda; order Anostraca; family Artemiidae; genus Artemia; species Artemia sinica. The sequence continues at coordinate 38,825,669 of CM051274.1, forward strand.
TCTGAAATGGTCTTTGAAAGGTATTTCTTGGTGTTGAGGTAACCAAAAAGCTGTAAAGTATAGTTGCGGGTGAAAAAGATAAGTACTTCAAGTTGGAAAATGGGTTTAGGAGGGACATTAAGAAAGTAACTTGCTCTGAAATGGTCTTTGAAAAGTATTTCTTGGTGTTGAGGTATCCAAAGCTGTAAAGTATAGTTGTGGGTGAAAAAGATAAGTACTTCAAGTTGCAAATGGGTTTAGGAGGAACATTAAGAAAGTAACTTGCTCTGAAATGGTCTTTGAAAAGTATTTCTTGGTGTTGGGACACTCAAAAAGCTGTAAAGTATAGTTGTGGGTGAAAAAGATAAGTACTTCAAGTTGCAAAATGGGTTTAGGAGGGACATTAAGAAAGTAACTTGCTCTGAAATGGTCTTTGAAAAGTATTTCTTGGTGTTGAGGTATCCAAAAAGCTGTAAAGTATAGTTGTGGGTGAAAAAGATAAGTACTTCAAGTTGCAAAATAGGTTTAGGAGGGACATTAAGAAAGTAACTTGCTTGTCTTAGTCGATTACGTCATTCTATGCCCATAAATGAATTCCCGTCATGACCTTCTGATAGGGTTCTACCGATTATGTAATTAACCATCCCAAATCATAAGTTTCAGACAACACACACCTATGAATGGCTAAGAAATCCAACTCAGAAAAGTCAAAAATAGCAAACTATTCATCCCAAACTATAGGTTTCGGACAACACACACCAACGAAAGACTAAGAAATCTAGCTCAGAAAAGTCCAACTAGCAAACTACACATCCCAAATCATAAGTTTCAGACAACACACACCTATGAAAGGGTAAGAAATCCAGCTCAGAAAAGTCAAAAATAGCAAACTACACATCCCAAATCATAATTTTCTGACAACACATACCTATGAAAGACTAAGAAATCCAACTCAGAAAAGTCAAAAATAGCAACCCATACACCCCAAATCATAGGTTTCAGACAACACATACCTATGAACGGCTAAGAAATCCAGCTCAGAAAAGTCATAAATAGCAATCCATCCATCCCAAATCATAGGTTTCAGACAACACACACCAACGAAAGACTAAGAAATCTAGCTCAGAAAAGCTCGAAATAGTAATTTACATATCCCAAATCATAAGTTTCAGACAACACACACCTACGAAATACTAGGAAACCTAGCTCATAAAAGCCTGAAATAGCAAACTATTCATCCCAAACTATAGGTTTCAGACAGCAAACGCCTATGAGAGACTAAGAATCCTAGCTCTGAAAAGTCCAAATAGCAAACTAGACATCCCAAATCACAATTTTCTGACAACACACCTATGAAAGGCTAAGAAACCTAGCTAATAAAAGCTGGAAATAGCAAATTAACCATTCCAAATCATAAGTTTCAGACAACACACACCTATGAATGGCTAAGAAATCCAGCTCAGAAAAGTCATAAATACCAATCCACCCATCCCAAATCATAGGTTTCAGACAACACACACCAACGAAAGACTAAGAAATCTAGCTCAGAAAAGCCCGAAATAGTAATTTACATATCCCAAATCATAAGTTTCAGACAACATTCGCCTACGAAATACTAGGAAACCTAGCTCATAAAAGCCTGAAATAGCAAACTATTCATCCCAAACTATAGGTTTCAGACAACAAACGCCTATGAGAGACTAAGAATCCTAGCTCTGAAAAGTCCAACTAGCAAACTACACATCCCAAATCATAATTTTCTGACAACACACACCTATGAAAGGGTAAGAAATCCAGCTCAGAAAAGTCAAAAATAGCAAACCATCCATCCCAAATCATAGGTTTCAGACAACGCACATCAAGGAAAGACGGGGCCCGGGGAGGGCCTTTGAGGGTCTGGGGGGGCCTTGAGGGCCGGGTGGTCCTTTGGGAGCTTGGGGGACCTATTAGGACCGGGGGCTTCCTTCGGGGTTGGGGTGGGGGGATCGGAGCCCTTTGGGGTTGGGGTAGGGGACCTCACGACACTGTTCAAATAAAACTTGTGTATTATAACGACCACAGAGTTTCACCCTCAAATCCTCTTCTAAAATCATCTTTTAAAATCATCTTTTAAAATGTCTCTAACTGTTTCGCCGAAATAATTCCCTAAAACGGTTACGCGCAAATAATCCCTAATCGTAACTTCAGCGTGTTCCTTTTGTTTTTTGGCATCTCTGCGCTGTCACATTTCAAATTACTAAGAAACCTGATTCCCGCGCTAAATCTATTCATCGCTTTGGTGTTTCTTGGAGAATTGTTTCCATGGCGTTTGGTTATTAATATCTTTTGGAGTTCGACCAGTAGAACTGTTTCCAAGGCAAAGACATTAATGACTTGGATCTATTCCTGGAGAATCGTTTTCTAGGCGAAAATTTTTAAAGTCTGACAGATGATGTCATTGGTTGATTGATCTGTCAAGAAAGGGGAATTAATTTGTTGTTTCAAAGGGGAATTATTGATTCACGAAAGGGGAATTGAGGTCGACAGCACAGGTGTTCCATATTCCTGGACACCTTGACATTCGCTGAGAGCGTGCACTTACATCAACAACAACATCAACACTTTCGGAAATTTAGGTCATTGACTCCGGTAGCCGTTAGACTCAATAATCCATCAAAGTGAGAAAGTTCCTGTTTTTTCATTCTCACTGACAAAAACCATAAAACAGACATAAATTACTGTTAACATCCGTGAAAAACATCAAATAAATTGACCAACACACATAACCGTCCAAGAAACATCCATCAATGTGAGAAAATTCCTATTTTTTCAAGTGAGAAAAATACTGTTTTTTCCATTCTCACTGACAAAAACCATAAAACAGACATAAATTACTGTTGACATCCATGAAAAACATCAAATAAATTGACCAACACACATAACCGTCCATGAAACAGCCATCAATGTGAGAAAATTCCTGTTTTTTCAAGTGAGAAAAATACTGTTTTTCCATTCTCACTGACAAAAACCATAAAACAGACATAAATTACTGTTGACATCCATGAAAAACATCAAATAAATTGACCAACACACATAACCGTCCAAGAAAACATCAATAAAAGTGAGAAAATTCCTGTTTTTTCATTCTCACTGACAACAAACAGACATAAATTATGTAAAAAAAAGTTGTAGGTGGCAGCAGGGGTGCGTGACAGGGCTGGTACCCCCCTCTCTACTGACTTTCCTTTAATTCTGCAGCAAAAAGTTCTTTGATTCACGTCTGTGAAGTATTTCCTAAGCCAATCACGTTAGTCCTTAGGCGCATGTCATAAAAGGAAGTCAAGGAACACTGTCTTCTTAAAACCTGAATGGTTCTCTTGTGTGAAATAAGAAGCCAGTAAACAGGACGAAAAGTTTTTGACTCGTAAGCTTATTTAAAGTGGCCCGACTGTTTCTCTGTACTAATACTATGCGCACGAGAAACTGAAAAGAGGAAGCTTTGTTGCTTTAATACGGATTTAATGGGAGTTAAAAGCTACTAGTGCCACTAAGAGTACAGTGCCACTGTACCAACAGCAGCGGTAGCGGTGCCACTAACCCGGAAAAACTAGAACCAATCAAAACAATATATTTTAAATTATTTAAATCCTGATTTAAACTAAAGATTTAAATTTATTTTTACCCCTACTTCAATTTTCAGGAAGTATTAAAATTGTGGTGTTTCAATCTGTTTTCTATTGGTTAAGCAATAATATGGGCTAATTAACCACGAGCTAATTAAAAATATATACATATTCGTAAATACACCCATTTGTGCCTTTTCCGTAAAAGTGCTTCTTTCATCTTCCGCCCAACATAAAGTAAGAGCTGAAGAATAGATAAATAAATAAATTTAATAATTTTATGTATAGTTCAATAAAACATAGTTCAATAAGTTTTTTTATAGTTCAATTAAAGATTTTTCTGAAAGCACTAGATGGACTCTTTTTTTTTTAGAAAGAATTAGTTTCTACCGATCACTTCCCGATAATCTCTGGCTTCATAAATATCGAGAGCCTTCCCCCCTCTCCAGTGCAAATTGCACATATATGCGGGTGAAAGGTTTTGTTCAATCACTGTATTATTTTCGCTAGTTTTTTTCCAAGCTTAAGTTTTCGTCTTTTTTTTTGAATTCCCGCCCAATTAATAATATGTTTCTAAGAACTGTTTACTAATGTTGCTTGTTAACAACTGTGAATGGGAAAAATGTAAGAATAAATCGCTGCTCGAATCCCAAAGTTGATTATATAATATTCAGAAATATTTAAATATTTAGACGAGCAGTAGGGGAGGGAAGGCAAAATAGTGCTTCTTAGGTTAGGGGGTGCGCAGTTCGTTAAACTTGGAAACAATTAACTTGGAAAAAAAGCGTTCCACCTTATCTTAAAAAAAGTTAAGGGGTCTCTTTTGAATCCTATTTGCTTGACAATTATTCCTTCCCCTCTACAATTCTACTTTTGCAAACACGGACGTCAAACTTTCATTTTTTCGATGGGGGTTTCAAAGAGGGGACATCCTTAGGCGAGGTTTAAGTCTCATTATTTTCAACAGTCAAATCCAAGTGTATGGACTGTATATTTGTTGAGAGGGGGAGGTCTGGCGTCTTTCTCCCTTAACCCCCCCCCCCCCAAGGAAAATTCTCCCCAGATGTAAAATTGAGCGGCCAGAGGGAAATTAAGACAAGTCAGAAGAATGAAGAAAAGAAAGAATTATGGAAATTCTAACTACATTCCAAAATACATAAAGATTATCAAACACTTCGTGGTAACGAACTGTAAGTAAGGAGCGACCCGGCTCAATAGTAACCGAAACTGTAAAAATCAAAATTCTGGTACCAGTAGATACGACGTACTCCCTCATATACGTAATAATTTCTGTTCGTTTTAAGTTTTAATGTTGCTCCTTACTTTCAGTTGAAAAAAAACTTGTTTTTTTATTTAATATAGTGTAGAATCGAACAGTTCGTGGTTACGCATTGTAAGTAATGAGCGATTCCGGCCAATAGTCACCAACACTTAAAAAAAGGAATTTGTATAACAATTAGTACACCAAAAGAATTGTTTTTTATGCTGATTCCAGATATATAAAGATTATTAAGTTTAATATTACACATCCTTCGCCATGCGCCGGAAAAAAATTTGCCTTTTTTTAAAAAACGGGAAAAACACCACCAAAAAAGCAGGTGATCGTAATGAAAATCACATCATTAGGTTCAGCATATTACACACCCAATTGTGGACGTTTCAAGTTCTGCCCCAGTCTGTTATCTCTGTGCATTTCCAGCACATGGCACCTCTTGTTAAGTTGCCACTAGTTTCCTGTTTCCAAATTATTTTCTTTAACCTTTATCTTACCCTGCTTTTTATAACTCAATCTCCTCCCCCCCCCCCCAAAAAAAAAAAAATGAAAAAAGTTAAAATAAATGGAAATGTAAAAACAAATACTATAGGACATTCTACACCGTATATTCCACCTATAGTTTGGAACTGAAAGTAAGGAGCACATTAAAATTTAAAACGAACAGAAATTATTGCGTATATGAGGGGGTTTGTCCCCTGCTTCACTCTTTACGCTAAAGTTTTTTTTTAGCACTTTCAAAAGAGCTATCTGTTCTTATTAAATGGCCTTTGTGATTCAGAGGGTCATTCTTAAAGAATTGGAACAAAATTCGAACTTTAGCGTAAAGAGCAAGGTATTGACTAGGGGAAAAACTCCCTCATATACGTAATAATTTCTGTTCGTTTTAAGTTTTAATGTTGCTCCTTACTTTCAGTTGAAAAAAACTTGTTTTTTATTTAATATAGTGTAGAATCAAACAGTTCGTGGTTACGCATTGTAAGTAATGAGCGATTCCGGCCAATAGTCACCAAAACTTAAAAGAAGGAATTTGTATAACAATTAGTACACCAAAAGAATTGTTTTTTATGCTGATTCCAGATATATAAAGATTATTAAGTTTAATATTACACATCCATCGCCATGCGCCGGAAAAAAATTTGCCTTGTTTTAAAAAACGGGAAAAACACCACCAAAAAAGCAGGTGATCGTAATGAAAATCACATCATTAGGTTCAGCATATTACAAACCCAATTGTGGACGTTTCAAGTTCTGCCCCAGTCTGTTATCTCTGTGCATTTCCAGCACATGGCACCTCTTCTTAAGTTGCCACTAGTTTCCTGTTTCCAAATTATTTTCTTTAACCTTTATCTTACCCTGCTTTTTATAACTCAATCTCCTCCCCCCCCCCCCCAAAAAAAAAAAACATGAAAAAAGTTAAAATAAATGGAAATGTAAAAACAAATACTATAGGACATTCTACACCGTATATTCCACCTATAGTTTGGAACTGAAAGTAAGGAGCACATTAAAATTTAAAACGAACAGAAATTATTGCGTATATGAGGGGGTTTGTCCCCTGCTTCACTCTTTACGCTAAAGTTTTTTTTAGCACTTTCAAAAGAGCTATCTGTTCTTATTACATGGCCTTTGTGATTCAGAGGGTCATTCTTAAAGAATTGGAACAAAATTCGAACTTTAGCGTAAAGAGCAAGGTATTGACTAGGGGACGAACTCCCTCATATACGTAATAATTTCTGTTCGTTTTAAGTTTTAATGTTGCTCCTTACTTTCAGTTGAAAAAAACTTGTTTTTTTATTTAATATAGTGTAGAATCGAACAGTTCGTGGTTACGCATTGTAAGTAATGAGCGATTCCGGCCAATAGTCACCAAAACTTAAAAAAAGGAATTTGTATAACAATTAGTACACCAAAAGAATTGTTTTTTAAGCTGATTCCAGATATATAAAGATTATCAAGTTTAATATTACACATCCATCGCCATGCGCCAGAAAAAATTTGCCTTTTTTTAAAAAACGGGAAAAACACCACCAAAAAAGCAGGTGATCGTAATGAAAATCACATCATTAGGTTCAGCATATTACAAACCCAATTGTGGACGTTTCAAGTTCTGCCCCAGTCTGTTATCTCTGTGCATTTCCAGCACATGGCACCTCTTCTTAAGTTGCCACTAGTTTCCTGTTTCCAAATTATTTTCTTTGACCTTTATCTTACCCTGCTTTTTATAACTCAATCTCCTCCCCCCCCCCAAAAAAAAAAACACGAAAAAAGTTAAAATAAATGGAAATGTAAAAACAAGTACTATAGGACATTCTACACCGTATATTCCACCTATAGTTTGGAATATATTTTGTTAGAATGTTCCGAAATTCCTTCTTTTCTTCATTATTTTTATTTGTCATGCTTTCTGTTTGGCTGCTCAATTTTGCAGGGGGGGGGAGGGATTTTTGGGGGGAGTTTCTACTGCGGAGATCTTTCGGGGGACTGCGCCTAGCACCATGTAGGGAGTGATATGCGTTGAGAGTTGAGACGCACACTAATGTCATCTTCCTTGTTGCCAGCTCTCATTTTCACACTTTCATGAAAGCAGGATATTAAAACGCAATTTTAGTACCGTGAGATAATCCTCGAGGCTCAAAGTCAAATCAAAATAGTTTACAATTTTAAGGGTATGTGGGGTTGAATAACATTGGCTCGCCTTCCCACTCAGAGAAAAGCTGAAACTTTATTGGTGAAGCTGCCGACTTTTAAAGTGCCTTATTATACATCATCCTAAATTCTTCAATATATTAGCCGATACGACGGGTATTTAAATTCACAATCGACCAGACCACAATTTCCAGCTATTAAAAAATGGATGGATACCCGGATCGCTACCATGACAAATTTAGCTCAATTTAGCCGACGTAAAAAGTCAATTTTGGTGGATTGCCTATTTAATTTCAGTTAGACCCACCCCAGTGAGTCCGGGTATGAAGACAACAGATGTTGTCTAAAGACATCCCGCTGGCTTGTAACTTTTTCTTCTCTTGATTTGAAAAGTCATCATAACTTTGTCAGTAATGTGAGAAAATACTGGCCTGCTTTATTGAGGTTATTTCTAATCTTTATTAATCCTCACTTGGCCGGTTCTGTCCTTCATGGTCGAGTGCAAGTCTCCCGAAAGAACAAGATAATATGGAGGCCTATAGAAATTCCATTTACATAGGTCTATCTTAAAAGTATATAAAAGCGTAAAGACGCCCAAAGAATTTTTGTTATGGGGGGAAGCTCCAACTTTTTTGGGAAGATTAAGGTTTTAAAAAGTATTTTTATTTGGCTGAAAAGTTTAAACTGTTTTCCTGATATTACACAGTTACGGACTTTTCGGTCTTAGGGGAGGGGGGATTAATCCCTCCCTGTGCGTAAGCCTACCTTTATAACAGCATACTGCATAAATATAAAGTAATGAATAAAATATACAATTAAAAAATTAAAAATTAAACACATTCAGATGGGATAATACGAAAGGTATCAAGTTAAAGTAACCTGAAATAAATATCCATTTTATTGAGTAAATACTAGACAAGAACACTAAAAACAGCTTAGTTTACTGAGAATTAACTGATTTAACATGAAAGGACATTCTGAATTTCAAAAGATGGCAAAACAGCGGCAAATAAAGAAACTGCATTAAAAAAACGGAGTTTATTCACTTCTCGCCATCTAGTATACCAATCGGAACACGACGCGTGCCGCACAGTTCTGTGCAATCCCTCGTGTTTCCAAGCCATAAACCAAAGTACAAAAAACATCATTGAAAATCGTAACAGTCAAAATACTAATTTTTCATAGTATAGCTTGTATTGGAAAGGGGTGATACGTATAGAGTCTGGATATGCTGATATTAAGGCAGTTTTCCGGGGAGGAGTTTGACCTCCACCCCGAAAAGTTTGTCCGACTAGTTAAAACGTAATAAAAATGCATTAAAACACATTTTGATGCGTTTTTAAAAGTTTTTTGTAGATGTCAGCATCTCCTGTCTGATGGGGATATTTTTTTCGATATTCCATTGAGTTAACATGTTAGCTATTAGTCACAAATGTTGAGTCACTGAAATGTTGAATCAACAGTATTTATGCTAAACCTTTGACTCTGGCTTTTGACGGGGGCGATTACAATGGTATACTTTCCAATTTTCTAGTCCACTCTACTTCAGAAATATCACTAAGACGTAGCACTTTCCGGTTTGACATGGTACTCAAACATGGCACTAAATTCCAGTTAGAAAGAAATTTAAACCTTGGCATCACCATCAAAGAGAAATAGAGATGACTATTCTGAATTAACGTGTTAAAAAGCGTGCTTTGATTCCATTGGTTTATTTTTTTACGTCAACCTTCACAGTTTTTGGGCAAATCACTTCATTCCTCAAGTGCATTAGAATGGGAAGGCAAATAACCAGTCTTTTTTAACCTTTGCTCTATTTACCTTTCTTGCTGTGTCAGATTTCGAGCAAGTAAAAAGAACACAAAATCTGATTCGGTCTTCTGTGTAAAATTTTAAGCAAGTAAAAAGTTTTTTTTTGTTTTTTTTACAAGTAAACTCTCTGGTAGTCCCTTCAGCGACAAGCTCCTCCTTCTTAGAAATGTACCTACCAATGCAAGTTTTTTTTTTCCTGTAGAATAGGTGAAATTAATAGCTTCAACATGAAAGAATACTAAAGCGGCATTTCGTCAGTCGGGAATCAAAGGACGGATCTCCATAATTGTAAATTTTGAGAAGAGCAAAAAAAAAATCAAAACTTTTTTTATTTCCCCTCCGATAACCATAAAACAAAAATGGATGATATGTATTGATTTACACATCGATCTATTTTTGTTTCGCAATTATCGAAGGTGAAATAAAAAGTTGTGAAGTTGTTTTTTTTTTTTTTTTTGCTCTTCTGAAAATTTACAATTATGGAGATATGTCCTGTTGATACCCGACTGACGATTTGTGTCTTAATTCTGTAGTCAGGGCCAAAGAGGACCATGAAGGTCCCGTGGGTAAGTCCACTTTTCTCATCAAATTGTGGATTACTCTTCGGAAATTAGAACCCACTGGAAATTAGAACCCTCAACAAAAAAATTCTGGTGCCCTCATTCCATGTCTTTTTTTCTGTTTTTCACTCTTTTTTAAAGAAACTTGTCAATTATTTTCGCTCTTGTCACATTCCCCCCCCCCCAAGATTTTGTTCTAGATCCGCCTTTGTTAGAGCCCGGTACTGACCTCTTAGAGGCTCGAGCCATTTTAAAGCCCCTTTCCTCTCAGCAGCATTGATCCGAACGTGATTTAACAGCCAGTGGCGTGTCCGATCACTTGTAATTACTCCCTGTCGACTAAAAAACTAATAGACCAATTCTTTCAGACATATCATGCTGTTTCATAACGAAAACGGAAATAGAATTGACAAGTCGGTTATTAAGTGTTGGAATGTTGTCATTCGTATATGTCAAAATTGAGTGCTATGCATAGCCTCAGTTTGTTCATATTTGAAAACATGTTTGAACAGAACTCACATTTTTTTAAGCGTTTAATCTTTTCTTTATGTAGTTTACTAGCAATTAGGATGTGCTATAAGCAGGCTCTGTTTTTATAACTTTGCCCCAAATGGTTATGTTTTACTAATCTACCCATGAATGACTATAATTGCCTTCTTTTTTCTGGGTCGCAGAAACTTACATAGCCCCATTTTAGTATGAAAAATTGTACTGTATATGCAACAATTCCTGGTGGTAGTTCTGAAAGCCCCCTCTGTTGCTTCAGAAGCTTTTAAACGAGAGAGCTGTGTCGGTTTTTAATAAGTGTGAACTTCACCCTCTTTCTAAGAGCATTTCCAAAAAGCTTGAGCGAATCTCTGGTCAGAATTGACAGCAGTATTCTGCCCTGCTAAGTGTATAACTTTGCTCCTAATAGCTACAATCTGCTAATCTAGCCCTTTTTTACATAAGGACCATGACTGAGTAGAATTGTCCTCATTTTCTGGGTCGCAAAAACTCTAATTCCATTTTTGTCTGCTAAATTGTACTATAAAGCGACAATTCCTGGTGATAGTTCCACCGATTCCCTCTATTACTTCAGAAGCTTTTAAAGAAGAGAGATGCATCGGTTTCCAACAAATACAATCTTCACCCTTAAAAAGGGTGCCCTAAGGCACTTCCAATATGCTGGAGCGAATCTCTTGTCAGAATGGAGGCAACAAGAATAGCTAACATCACTCGCATTGGTTACTTCATCCATAGACTTGTAGCCGGAATTATTTATCAGAAGTATTCTTCTGGTAATCCAGTTGACACGTGGACAGGGTTGCCACCGTCAGTAGGATTTTACTACATCTAGTAAAAAAAAATCTAGTAAATTTAGAGGATCTAGTAAATTTCCCGAAATCTAGTAAAAACTAGTAAAAAGTCATGATTTATAGTAAACAAAACTTTTTTTTATTTTCCATGAATTCAGGGAAAAAAATTATCGTAAAAATATGACAATTTACAATTTTTGCTTGTCTGTTTTACAATTTACAATTTTGCTTGTCTGTCTCAGAGACAGACAAGCAGTCACCTATTTTCATAAACAAACACTTCACTTCCGGCGTCTCAAGGTCGACAAAATCAGCTTTCTGTGTATCAAATCTTACCAACTAAAAATGAAGCTATAATGACACTTGGATTTGTGATGATTGGGAATCTATTGGAATCAAAACAAAAGCCAACCAAACCACCCAAGGTGATTAGGTGAATCTCCTCAGTTTGAAAACTTTTATTGAGTAAAAAGGAGCCTGCTGAGAGAAATTAAAAGTAAGTAGAAATATATATATATATATATATATATATATATATATATATATATATATATATATATATATATATATATATATATATATATATATATATATATTATATATATATATATATATATATATATATATATATATATATATATATATATATATATATATATATATATATATATATATATATATCCAAAAAAAGGATTTTTGAACTTGTAGGTTTCCGGAATTTTCAATCATACTATGAAAACGAAAGAAAAAGGAAAAGAGAAAAAAGGAAAAAAGATTGTGAAAATCGTATTGATTATCCTCCTATAGTATAAATCGATGGTTGATTGTGCGCGTGCGGCGTAGCCGCACGCGCAAAAATTTTTTTTGAGCATTTAGTAAAAACAGATGCGATCTAGTAAATTTTTCCTCTCCGATTTAGTAAATTCTTCCAGGTCAGGGTGGCAACTCTGCACGTGGAATAACCTCCCGGTCCAGCTAATGATATTGCCATTTAATCCGTGTGAATGGGATGAAAGCGTCGTCTCGTCATTTCGCAAACCGACTCACTGGATGCGAAGCGTTTCTTTAGAACGTTGTTTGCGAGGTTTGCACTGTAGATGATGATTCAATAAAAATAATCTGTATCTATTTTACCTTGAAAAGCCCAAACAAGGAAATAAAAGTAACCTGATTCAAATTTATGAACATTTGACTAAGACAAGCCCAATCTACTGAGCAACATTTTCGGGATACAACGCTCAGCTAGATACGTTTGCACATGCCGGTTTCAGCGCTAAGTTCCACATGGGACTGGATACGGGCTCCATACAACTGGAAGGTTTTTCTACAGTTAATTTCCTTTGAACCCATGTCTCTTCTGATACCATTCACAGGTTCCAAGCGTATTCTCTACTGTTGAAACTTGGAAAATGAAAAGAAGGTCTCAACCACCGATAGGCTGGATCGTGGGGGACGAAAAAAAGGTCATTGTATCTCTTTACCATAGGCTGTCAAATATTGCAAAAAAAAAAAATAAGAAAAAAAACAGTTCCAAAGCTATTTCCATATGCTTATCTTTTGAACATGAATTCTTTCTTATGAGGATACTATCCATTTGTCGTTTGATTTGGTCAGCCAAAGATCAGTATTTAGCAGGAAAAAGTAATGCCTTGTCTACATTAAGAGAACTTACCTGGAAGCTTCCAAAACACGATCCTCCAGGAAGAGTGACATAGCACACATAGGGAGGAGAATTATTTGGCACAGATTCGTAAATTACTATAGCCCCATTCTTAAGGTCAGCACCTCTTGCTTGCTTCATCTGCCAGAATTCTTGCAAAGCTTCCACAACATTCACTAGAAATATTTGAAAAAAAATTAAAACATCATATTTTGCATAGCCAACATCTTTAGAGGGGGGAGGGGAGTCATCTCTCCAGGAGGAGGGATTTAAACAAAAAAATACTTTTCTTTAATTTTAGTTCATTCTAACGGGCTTTCAATGACTTTGATCATTTACTACATCACCTCTATCCTCTCTCTGTTCGTAACAGGGTTGTGGAGCTGATGCATCCGACTCTTACTCCTAGAAATTCAGCAATTTCGATTCCAATATTGTTTTTTAATCGTCGAAGGTGTAACTCCGACTCCAAAGCCTTAGTTTCTAAATATCAGAACCCCTAACCGGGATGCTGCAGTTATGGAGAGCTGTTCGCCGTGAGCGTGATATTAGTAAAATTAAATATGAAAAATAAGATCATAGTCCATGAGCCAGTGTAGAATTCGTAAGGAGCTACATGCATGGAGTGATAGATTTCTCAAACAAAATTAAGCATTAATTAATCCTCTATTTATCATCTTGACATATTCTTAATTATTGTCATTAATGAAGGTGTGCACCGCATTTCACTATACCGTTAAGACACATTTGGGATATTAGTTTGATGAGACTTAGAAGACATTCATCAATTTTCAGCAGCTTTGTTGCATTTTTATAGCAGCTTAAAACCATGAAAAATATATGCACGGGGTTCAAGAGAGACATAGTCTTGGGGAGCACCATATAACTTCACTTATTGACATGAAGTTTAAAATATTAGAATAGGACAGTGGTGATGAATGACATTTATCAAATCCGAAGTGATGCTAGGATATAACTTCCATGTCTTTCAAGAAAATAATGGAAAGTACTTACTATGAGCAATCGTTCTGACGAGGCAAATTAGGCTATTAGAATATAATTTCTTTAAATATCTAAACCATTCTACTGTAATCATGCTTTCAAAAGTTCATTTTCATAAAAAACTAATCGCCAATTTCAAACTAAATATTATATTCCATATCCTGCAACAATATGGACGCTTCGAGGCTGGAGACCCTATGTAAAGTCAACTAGAAATGGAATGTGATTAAAATAGATTGAAAATATTGTAACGGGTAACACTAAATAATGGTAAAATACACAAAAGACACGGGTAATATAATAGCCCTCTTAATCAAAATTTCGCCCTTTATTATATTTTAATTTCTTTTTAATGTTAACTGGAAAGGTAATGTGGTCTAAGAAATTATTGAATAAAAAGTGGCAAGTGTTAAGAAGATGAGGTAACAGATGCCAAACAAAATAATTAAATATATATCATAGTCTTCTTATTGATTGAACGTATTGCTTTTCTATTTTGTATGCAATGATCAATAGATTAAAAAACGAGAACTTTTCCACTAAAACACTTTTCTGGCCTCTTCCGACCAGAAATCAACATTAAACTAAAATTCGATCTATTTACCTGATTCAGAGAATTCAGGAAAAGCGAGAAGCGTAAGATTTCAGCTTAATGCCTGTCTTTGTATTCCAAACATATGATTGTGAGTTCTTGCTTAAGCCATTTTTTTTTCTACTTCCACATTTCAAGTTAAAAACGTTCAGACGAATGAAAAACTTTCAACAACACATCCAAAATCGATCAAATGCTTCCTCAATGGCACATATTTTTTGGAGTATTTTTCTTTGATGACTATAGGTTTTAATTTAGAGAGTATCTTTCTTTGATGACTTACAAATGTTTGATGCATTTATTGTAGACTATCTGATACCAACAGGAGCAGTCCCAATGGCGGTTGTCGCTTCTCTTGCTCCAGGGCAAAATCTTTATTAGCACCCCGTCCCTGTCTCCCACAAAATTCTCAGTCCCAATTTTAACAAAATTTTGATTTATTAACAAAATTATTTTAAATTTATTAATTAATAATCTTTTAATTATTTTTTTATTTATTATTTAAGTTATTTAATTATTGTTCATTATTAATGTAATTGTTTAATTGTTTTTTCTTAATTTATTTTTATTTTATTGATTAGTTAATAATTTATTAATCATTTTCATTTATTAACTGCGCCCTCTACTTTTTTGATAAAATATTCAAAATCATTATAAATTTTGCGTCCCTAAAATTTCTGAACCTCGGGCAATTGTCCCCTCTGTCCCTTCCCTGAAACTGCCTCTGAATAGCCCTAAAATCACCTAGAGCAGTTTGGTCGAAATCAACGTGATTCGTGATATTAGAGACAAGGCTTGAAATTTTACCGACAGTAAGACAATTCTAAGAAATAGCACCCTGGTCATTCTAAACTCAACAGTATATCAGTAATAACAGGTTGCACTATAGAAAAAATTCCCTTTTCAAAGTACTTAATGTCGACTTGTTGGTGCAATTCTGTAAGTATCTTTGTGGAAGCAGACTAAAATAAAAGTTGCTTTTTTGCAGTACTGGGCATAGATTTGCAGGTGCAATTGGACATTGGGCGTTTTGGGCATTTTGATTGTTATCGGACACTTGACAACGTCTGCGAAGCAAGTAGGGGAACACGGGGTGGAACGGGGTAAGGGGCGGAACGGGGTAGGCGATTTTTAGATGACAAGGAAGGTGCTGCGCCAAGCGGCAATAGCTACAACTACTCCAGCTCAGTACAGCTGAACTGCGGCATCCATGTTGGTTTAGTTTCCTTTCGTTTGATGAGAGAACCAGTTGTCGTCTAGTTATTTGCTGTTCGATTGCAACTTTTATTGATTTTGTAATCAAGGTAAGGTTAATACGCTTCTTTGCATTACACCTGTAGCTAGTCATACTTGTAATACGTTCAATGGGCTTTGTTTTAGTCACCTTATTGTTTCTTTACTTCAAGTTTTTGCTTGGCCATAACCTCCAAATAATATGGCGTGTTCCTGCGGCGGATTGGGGAAGTACACCATTCCGCCCCGTACTATTTTAATCTGACCAGTCGTTAAAATTGGGTCGTTAGCTTTTGTTAATTTACTTTCACATGGTCCGTGTGTATAAGAGAGAGACAAGCAGACAATACTGGTCTACTGAGGCGATGAACAATGCTGTTGAAGCGGCTACTTCTGGTCGATGTGGGTGCCTGAATGCTTCTAATGAGTTTGACGTTCCCCAAACTACTCTTGAAAGATACGTTAAGAAAAAAAGGAAAATCTTGAGTATCTGATTGATAAAACTGCTGGGAAATTTCAAACCGTTTTTACCCAAGAACAGGACTTGAGCTTGTGACGTACTTAAAAACTATGGAGGCGCGGTTATTTGGTCTGACGACGAAGGACTTACGTACCTTAGCTTACCAATTAGCTCAAAGAAATGGCTTAGCTCATTGATTTCAAAATGAAATAGCTGGTCAAAACTGGGTCAATGGATTTTTTAAGAGAAATCCTACTCTGTCTATTCGTAAGCCAGAGTCAATATCTAATGCAAGAGCTATGGAATTTCTTTGGATAGTTTTTTTTCGCTACTCACTCAATTGGTAGATAAGCACTAACTTACAGCGTCGCAGATATTTAATTGTGATGAAACTGGTGTTTCAGTGAAACCTAAGAACCATTCAAAAATCATTGCTTGTAAGGATAAAAGAAAAGTTGATGCATTAAACTTCTGCAGAAAGGGGAGAGACCGTAACTTGCCTCATTTGCAAGTCTCCAAGTGGATCATACAAGCCCCCGATGTTGTTTTTTCCGATGAAGAAAATGCAGAAGGAGTTTGAGCTGGGACTACCTCCAGGGAGTTGGGCTGAGGTTCACAGCACTGGATGGATCACCGCTGAGCTATTCTTAGTATGGTTTAAAAAATTTGTAGTATTTTCTAAGGCATCAAAGGACTTTCCGGTTCCTGTCCATATTAGACGGACATTCCACCCACACCAAAAACCTAGAGGTCATAGACTACACAAGAGATAATGGCGTTTCGTTGCTTTGGTTATCCCCGCATTGTTATCACAAGTTACAACCGCTTGATGTGTCTTTCATGAAGCCTTTGAGCCTTCACTACGCTGACGAGCTTCGAAAATGGCTAGTTATAGTTTTACTTTTATTATTCAGATTAATTAATTAATTCAATCGATCATAATCAGATTAATTCGATGAAAGAATATGTTTAAAATAGAGTTGTTCACTGAATCAAAATAAATAAAAAGCCAAATAACAGTATTACTTAGTTAAATATACTGTTTTAACTACCACCCTGTTCTGCCCCGGATACGGGGCAGAACGGGGTATTCGACATTTTTTTATATTTTAATTAAATAAATAATAATTGTGTTCACTTCTTACAATATGAGTGTGAAACTTTGTTTACAACAATACAAGGTACTTTTATGAAATTTTGTAGCCTTTTATATTGACTCCTTCTAATTAATAAAAATCATTTTGAACCTAGTACTCCGTTCTACCCCGTGTTCCCCTAGATGTTTTATTTATTTTTAGATGTCTCCATATGTTTGTAAAAAACAATCTGTACAACCATTTTGTATTTGTCCTAGTAACTTTAGATTCCCCCACAAGCTCCCACTAACTTTCCCAAGCTCACAACTCGTTTATATATCTAACGTGTTTCGGCTTTGGAATATTTATTGCATTATTAATTTTACCCAAGCTCGATATTTGTAATTTAAATACATAAGCCCTCCCATTGAAGCTATAACAGTTCCTCATTTTGTGAAATTGATCAGTCATTTAAATCCCTGGCAATATTGCTTACCCGGCTGTACGTTATCGAGTGGCAATTTAAATCATGATGGATGTGACACGACTGAAGATTTTCATAACCAGAGCCGTGTGCATAGAAATAGGTCTAATCTTATTTGCATAATGCAATGGCTCATTCACAGGATCCATAAGAACGATTGAAAACTGTTTTTTTTTTTTTTTTGCGCAACAGGTAGGTCTCTCTCCCTTTTTTTGAATCTTGAACAAAATATACAAAATAACAAATTCAAAAATATTTTATTTTTCGCAAGCACGTGTAAAGTGGATTACCCATAGAATCAGTAACATAATTTCGTCAAAATCCTGGGAACGGGGGGCAAAGTTGGAGTCAATCTTCCCAAATCAAGTGAAAATGACAGTAAAAACTGAAAAATGAGCCGTATAGTACCATAAAGATAAAGATTTACTAAAGAAAACTGACTCGTTTCTGTGGAAGCTTGAATTACGCAGGATTATCTTAGTTTTGATAATATTTTGGAAGAAACTAATTTTCAGCGGGGGAGGACAAACTGGGGTGTGGGGGGAGAGCCGAGGTCTGGGAGGGGCAGTTGCCCCCTCCCTTTCCACATAGAAAATAACGCCCCTGCATACAATACTGATTCACTGAGGTGTCAATGATTCAGTAGCTGTAAGTGGAAGCAAAAAGGATTTTGAGATCATTTACTACATGCAACTTAACATCAAGAAAAGTAAAAAATACCAGAGGGATATTTTTCAAGTTCTGCGGGCACTTAGTTTTAAGTCCCTAAGATCCCAAGGTCCGCAAGACATCGTTCCGTGCAACATTTTCAGTTAAACGACGAACAGAAACAGAAATAAACAGCACTCAGACAAGTCGAGCATTTAGCATTTATATATAGGGATATCTAGATTAGCGTTTCATCTTGTTTGTGTTGTACCGCAATAAAAGCTTGTTGGGTGCAAGTTGCTTTGTCTTTTTGAGCTTATCTGTTAAGCAGGAGACTGCTGAACGAAGCAAAATGTAGTATTCAATAGAAACACAGAGCTTTACAATACCTTTCATAATACAAAAATGAAATATTCTGTTTTTTTTATACTCAGGCTTTGTAGGCTGCGGAGCATTAAAATTTATCTGTTTTAAGTTTCAACTTCGCTCTTTACTTCCATCAGAAAAATTTTGCTTTTAAAACTATTGATTGTTCTATTAATGTCATCTGACACTTGGAGGCACCTATCATAGGCAGCGCGCTAGCGCTGCCTAAGTAAAGAACGATGTTGGCACAATGTGTTTTGTTTTGTTTTTTTCTCCATACCGGGCACTTCGTATCGAAGGAGTTGTCGTAGAAACTTCGAAAAGCCCTCATTCGATTGGAAATTGGGGTGGCTAGTGCCCTTTTTAATAGTCGAAAGTGATTGGAGGGCAACTAGCCCCCCCCCCCCGCACAAGATTAAAACTTAAAACAAATAGAAATTATTACGTATATGAGGGGGTTCGCCCCCTAGTCAATATCTCGCCCTTTACGCTAAATTTTTTTTTTAGTACTTTCAAAAGAGCTATTTATTCTAATTAACCGGCCTTTGTGATTCAGGGGTTTGTGATTTGAAAAAAAATCGAACTTTAGCGTAAAGAGCGGGGTATTGACTAGGGGTAAACTCGCTAATATACGTAATAAAAACATACAAATATAGAAGTTCGTTACGTAAGTTAATTCGTAAGTTACGTTAGAACAAAATTTCGAGAAAGCCATTTAGCCAAAACAAGTAAAATTAATATGCAAATTTCATTCTAATTATTCATGTGCGGTGAGCCAAAATCAAAGCTGCATTAATTCAAAAACGTTCAGAAATTAAATAAAAAAACAAATTTTTTAACTGAAAGTAAGGAGCGACATTAAAACTTAAAACGAACAGAAATTATTCCGTATATGAAAGGGGCTGTCCCCTCCTCAACGCCTCGCTCTTTACGCTAAAGTTTGACTCTATCACACAACTTTATTTTTTAAAATAATAAAAAACTTTAGAGTAAAGAGCGAGGTCTTGAGGCGGGGACAGCCCCTTTCATATACGGAATAATTTCTGTTCGTTTTAAGTTTTAATGTCGCTCCTTACTTTCAGTTAAAAAACTTGTTTCTTTTTTTTTATTTAATGTCTCCCAAGAATGGTAGCTGAGAGTTCGGTATTACCCCTCTCTTTCATCACTTTTCGATCATCAACTGTGTTCTGTTAACACACAGTTACATGGTTACATGGTTACACACAGTTACAGTTACATGGGGGTTCAGTTACACGGGGGTTCAGTTAAATGGGGTTGAGCTGCACGGGGGTTGAGTTGCACGAGGGTTCAGTTAAAGGGGGTTCAGTAGCGCGAGGGTTCAGTTGCACGGGGGTTTAGTTACATGGGGGTTCAGTTACATGGGGGTTCACAAGGGTTCAGTTAAAGGGGGTTCAGTTGCACGAGGGTTCAGTAGCACGAGGGTTGCTGCACGGGGGTTCAGTTGCGGGGGGGTTCGGTTATACGGGGGTTCAGTTGCACGGGGGTTTGGTTTTACGGGGGTTCAGTTACAGGGGTTCAGTTGCTTGGGGCTCAGTTACAATGGAACCATCCTCTGTACGTAGCAAGAGCCACAAAGTATTATACCGGGTTTGTTCACAAATGATCTCATAGCTGACCGACCCGTGGTGCATACAATGATAGTGTAGTTGAGTCATAATATGAGTCACGAGGGAAGGGAAAGGAAAAAATTATGCAAGCCACGTATAGGATATATACTTGGGGAACAGTCGTGCGGAGAACTTGTGAGCCCCGCCCCCCCCCCATTCTCCCTGAAAGCAGGTATGGCTAGCAATAAGCTATTAGTCTCTAAACATAAAGTAGCTTATCCAGTTACTCTTGTCTGGTGACTCGTGTCTACATCATTTGAGATATCCCATTAGTCAGCAGAAACAATAGCCTTAATCTGATATGCAGAAAAGCCCATGTTCGTTGTGGAGAATTTGCTTCTGGGCTAGACGCTTGTTGTTCTAAATCAGTATAATTGCACGCGGATTGTAACACGAAATGGGATGAAAACTCAACTAACTTCCAAATTTCACTGTGGACAGGTTTTGCAAGTTTTGATAACAAAAAAGGGCTGCCAGACAACACAACGAACTTGGATTTTAAAGCTCCCACGAAGATTTTTTTATCACATTTAAAATCATGACTGGTAGAATTCTTATTATTGTTAATTGCTGAAATAAAAATGGAAAGAGAGGAAAAATTAGCATTTAAAACAGATGGGTGATTCTATAAAGAATAAAAATGATACGCCAGATTAGTGTTTAACCTAATAACGTTCTAACAGTTTCACTCCTTCATCGTTCTAATCGAATCTTTTCTATTCGTTAAAATTCAGCTGTAGAATAATGAGATATTTCAAAATTGCAGAATAATAACAACTTCTGCACTTATGGGTTATACCCTCGTTAATTTTAGGACTAACCCAATTTCCAGGAGAATGTCTAACTTTCCAGCAAGAGATTATACACCAGGTTCCTTTGTGTACATGAGATATGGAGATATGAAAGTAAAGCCAGAAGAGGGGTTGAAAGCACAGAAAGCAGGATTGGAGGCACCTCATTCCGCCGTGTGTAGACCTGATCGTGGGCCTTGGGCAGACTTAATGAGTATTAAGTCTGCCTAAGGCCCACGATCCGGTCTACACACGCGTATTCTAGCTAAGAAAATGTTCTGTGGCTAGGATAAACGAATTTAAAAGACCAAAAGTTTCTAATGATTGCAGAAACAAAGCAATGTTTTATACAATATACTTTAAAAGGTTTAATATATAATAAGCTATCAGCCACTCTCTACGTACCCGGCTGACTGATCGTATTTAAAACAGTAGGTTGTATGAAAAGTGTGGTTGAATCCCGCTTTCTAGGGCTATAATGAAAGAAAACTTGAGATGGCTAGGGCACATTCTGAGGATGAAGCATGACAGATTGCCAAGGATTGTCCTTTCCGACCAATCATCTAAGGCTAAACGGAAATCAGGCCGTCCACGGTTGGTGCGGGAGGATCTCGTAAAGAAAGATTTGAGGGAAATGAGAACTTCCTGTAAAGAGGAAGGTGTAAAGAGGGAGGTTTGAATAGATTAGGATTTAGGAGGAGCGTGCATAGCTGTGTAGACCTCAGACAGCTTGGTTCCACGGTGAGTTAGCCTACTATTAATAGTATCAGCCATTCCAAACTTTGGTTGTAACGCTTTGTTGTCTGGAAAATCAAACAAATTGAACGATTGACTGGGATAAAGATAATTATCAATGAAAACTAAAAAACTAACTTAGATGGCCCCTTCGTATAGTTTTCAGACGCTATGCAAAGAAAGTTTAAGAATTTATTACCAATTACAATTGAATCGAACGAAACTATTTAGAACTGCTTTATAGCTCAACTAATTAAAAAAGTTGTTCCGAGGGAAGTAAAGAGCGAAGTTGAAACTTAAAACGGACAAAAATTATTACTTCACAGCATATTTAACATATATTAATAAAACTAGTACAAATAAATCAACTAATTATGTTTCCCTCTGCTTTTAGGATTATGCAAAACTAGCGCTTTACTGAAAACACAAAATTCAAGTATAAAAAACAGGATTATTGATTTAAGAGTAAAAAGTGAGTATGTAGCCTGACAACACCATACGAATCTATAAAGCTTTTCATAGTCTTACACCAGTAGTGACATTAGTAACTTTCAGTATACAATTAAATTATCTTGAAAACATAAGCGTAAAACTAAATATTGTTTAGTAACCGCGAAGTAATTGAACAGCATACAGAAATATTGGATTAGTTTATCAAGCAGCATTTTGCTCTCACCAGCTATAATACCAATAGTAGGTAATATAGAGTCTTAAATTGTAAGAAATATGCTTTAGTATCATTGAAATGAAGATCAAATAAGACATAATATGAACTCTGGAAATCCGATTATTTCTCTATAAACGAGTGAATTTCATGCTATGCTACAAATTCTCAAGCTAGTCTATAGTCCTAATACTATCAAGATGGCCTTACTTCGAACTTGTGAACAAACTAATCATGACATGTCATTTTCAGAACCAAAACAAGAGCCAGTCATTGAACTGAGCCATTGTGCAGAAGTGATACCAAATTAAACTTAAAAAAAAAGCAAAATCCTAAAATGGATTGTTGCTTTATCTTAAAAGGGATTGATCCTAAATGGGATTGATAATATTTTGATTCTATAAAAAGTGTCCTTAATTGGTTTGTTCTTACTGTACCAAAACTCCTATATTATTTTGTGTTTCTGTAAAGCGCTAGTTTTGTATAATTCTAAAAGCATAGGGAAACATAATTAGATGGTTTATTTGCACTAGTTTTATTAATATATATCAAATACGCTGTGAAGTAATAATTTTTGTCCGTTTTAAGTTTCAACTTCGCTCTTTACTCCCCTAGGAAAAACTTTGTTGTTTTAAATAAATCTTTATTCGTTTTTGATTAAAATTTAATGTAGAAACAACGCTGCCATGATCTTTTTTATTTATACGGAATAATGTATGTTCGTTTTAAGTTTTAATATCACTTCTTAGTTTCAGTTGAAAACTTATTTTTAATATAATTTCTAATTATCACCGATCTAGGGGAGATAAGACACCTCTAGAAAATACTGCAAACAACCTTGACAGCTAAGAAAAACTTTCAGTCTATAGCATAAAGTTCATTGAAGATAGGGCTTTATAAATCACCTACTGACTAGCAGAAACTAGAAGGCTACTCTAACAAAAGAAAGTTGTTTAAGGGCTCATTTAAAAGCTTATTTTTATACTTAATCGTTTTTATAAATTTGACAGGATAGCACATTCCCACAAAGTGCACTTTCGGTTGTTTCCCCAACTTTTTAAAATGAAACAAGTGCCTTTTCCAATGAAATGACCAAAAAAAGGTGATTTCAAAACCTAGGCAAGAGCAAAAACTAAGGGGCAAGGACGTCCCTTCCCCTCAATTACCGCCGTTAGAACTAGCACACAGGCTTCATCGCAGAGTGAAGTTTGAAGGTTCAGTTCAAAACTGTTGATCAATCAAGCTTAATTCTTGGTAGATGTTTAGTTGAAAAGTTTTTAGTTTTAGTAAATTTATTTTCGCAATAATCTTTTACTTTTAATATGACTAGGCAATTTATGAAACTTACTAAGAGGGTCTGGAGGGGGACTATGTGTGAGGGGATCTTATAAACCTCCAGTTAAGAACTTTGGACCATAATTATTGCAATGGTACCGTCTTATGCTTCCAAACTCTTCCACTTAAGATGTGGTACCAAAAGTGCCGTTTTTAGCGCTATATGGCACTTTCGGATGGTAAAATTGATAAAAAGCATATAGATATGAGTAAAAGGTTAAAATTCTGCCTTCCCAGGATATGCCTTAAAAACGAGTGCATCACGCTTGCAAAAATAGTGGATTATCTGAAAAATAATCATAATAAGGAACAAACCATGATTGAAAAAAATCCAAGCTGGAATCGAACGCACGATAATCTAATTTGAAGTCCTGCACTGTACTGACAAAACCACGCCTCTAATAATGTAATTTAATATATTGATGTTTGTAGGACTTTAATTATGTAGCTTATTAAGGAGGACTGGAGGAGGAAGTTGCAAGAGATGTTCTTGCAAACCTCCAGTTAAAGTTTTGGACCATAATTATTACAATGGTACCGTTTTATGCTTCCAAGATTTTTCACTTAAGAAGCGGCACCAAAAATGTTGTTTTCAGTGCTATATCTCACTTATGAACGGTAGAATTGGACTGTGGTTCGCTCTTTACGTTGCAGCTGCCGCTGCAATCATGATCGATTGACTATTTATTCAGCCTAGAAAGCCACACAATAAACAATAAACAGGGTCAATAATTGGAAAGCTGAAAAAACATGAAAAGTTGAACAGCTGACAACTGAATTTTTTCATTAAATGAAAAAATTTTAAAGAGCGAACCCAGTGAGGACAAGTAAAATGCACGAAAAAATCATTTTCGTGGATTGGCGCCACTGGCAGGTCGTCCCCGAATGGGATGGGTATAAGTCTTAAGAAATCTTGTATGTGAAATTGGAACTTCATGGAAGGGATTAAAGACTCAAGCTTTGAATATTTTGGGGTGGAGGAGGAGCGTCCGTAGCTGTGTTGACCTCTGGTGTCTTGGTGCTACAATGAGCTGTTGTTAGTAGCAGCACTAGTTCTTCTCAAAATACTGGAAAAGCCAGAAAATTACAAATTCCAGACAACACACTTTTCTCCTCATCAGACGCCTTAAAAGCATTCAGGGAATTTCCCTTCCTCACCTTGGTTAAGAGTAATCCTCACTTGTGACCCTATTGTTCTTATAATTCCTTGAACATCAGAGCTGATTCAAATGAAATTATCATATCATTATCGTATCATATCAGGGTTTCTTGATGCGCAGTATTTCTTTTGCATATTAGTCTAAATGACGAAAATCAATAGCTCAACAGTGCTAATCTTACCATATGATTTATTAAAAAAAAGTAACTAATTTTTACCTTAATACGCGCATTTTTTTAATCACCCAAATTAACTTTTCCGCGGCCCAGTAATTTTGTGAGCCATACCAGCCAGTAGTTCCATGAAGGTCTTTTGTGTAATCGTCCTCGATCGTTTTAAGGACTTCCTAGGCAAGCTGACAAGACCAGAACAGGCAGGTTTCTGGGATAGAGGAGGACAAAAACATATTCTTTCCCTCTGACTGAGTCTAAAACGGAAAGAGAGGTTTCACCTGCCTGTCATCGTCATATTCAACGATTCTCTTGCCGACTTTGATTCCCTCATCAGTGCCGAGCTTTCAAAGGTCATGGCGGAAGACGGTGTCACAGTAGGACTGATCAAGCTACTCAAAGAAGCCTATGAGTTTACACGAGTCTAAAATGCCAACGGTGAAGCGACGGATTTTAACGTTGAATTGGGTTAAAAAAGTGTATTCCGTTTCACCAGCTCTCTTCAACTACGTTATAGATCTGATAATGGATAATTCCCTTTGCACCCACAAAGAAAGGGTTTGTCGTCAACCAGAGAGAGGACAGCCTGATTGCCAAGGCATTGACTTAGCTTGTACACATGTGGGTCCCATGAGAAGCTCTTTGGCAGAGCTCTCGAGATCAACAAGTCTAAAACAAAAGCTATGAAACCAAACCATCCAGATATCCAACTAGACGATGAATCAGTGGAGACTGACGAAGGATTCACTACCGCACTTCTATCCCAACACCACCCGGAGGTGCACAATCTTACGTTAGATCCCGAATAGGAATGGCATGGGCTGTATTCGCAGGCATGAAGAAGCCGCTTTGGAGCAGACATGAAATTAGCATAAAACTATGATAAACCTCTAAGAGGAAACTGTTAGGTCGATCCTTTTGTACGCTTGCAAAACTTGAGATTAATATGCCACGCTTGATTCTCATGTCGCATTTGATTCTCAAGATGTTGTCATGTTCGCTATTTCTATTCATAGGAATAGTTAAAAATGGCGTTTTGAACAACAAAAATAGTTCATATCTTATTTTGGATTAATTATTTCGCTTTCCTGTAAAAATCTATGCTATACAAAATAACTCATTTTATGTTGTATTGCCAGAGATGAAGCGTAAGCTGCCGCAATGCCTTTAGAGTTAATGCACCCGATCTGTGCCGACGGCGGCAAATAACAAGGGTTTAAAACGTTTTTTTTTTCTTGGAAAGCCTGTGAGAAGGACATGGGGATATGATAAGAGAGTAAACTTGTGTATCTATAAGACGAAAAGAGCAACAGGTGCCATCTAATGTTAACCATCAAAAATCATTAAGTTCATTATTAATACCTAAATATAGAAACTATTTGTATAAAGTTTTGAATCTTTTACTTTGCATTCCGTTGAAGGTGAAGGAAGGAATCACGCCAAAAGTGGACAAGAAGTAATATATGTTTCCTATTTTTAACTAACATATATTCTGCACAGTAAATAGGCCCCAATTGCCTCCAACTAGTCTCTCACCATTAGAGGTGTTTAATAACAAAAGAATCTGTCTTCTTTCAGAAAATTTAGGCTGAATATAATTCAAATCATACATATATAACTGAAACTGAAATTTAAATTAAAATAAACCTTTTTTTGAATTGTTCTATGTATGCATTTATGTATAAATTTATTGCCCATCATAAATGTAAAATACAACACTGATGGAGCATAAAGAAAGAAAATGGAAAGAAACAAATACATTCTGACAAATACAAACAGAACCAAAACAAAGAGGATTTTTTCTAGGTAACATTGCAGAGGCAATACCACTAGTTTTAATTCCTACATCATCTTAGCCTGTCAAGTTTTCTGTCCCACCAAATTCTGTTAATCTTTTGATTTCTTGTTTATGTTGGGACACACTATGACAAAATAATGATTAGTCAACTTATGAACTGCCTAGTTCCCCTAACCGAGCTCCCTTGAGTTAACCTAACACACTGTTGCCAGATTTGGCTAATCGTCTTAATTTGAGCGGTAGAATTCTAACTTACTGGCAAATTTTTTCAAAAATTCTGTGGTAATACTTCAGTTTGCGTAATAATATAATTTGGGTTATATAATTGCACATTAGGGGTGGGGGAGTAAATCAACCTAAACAAAGCAAACCTTACCCCCCCCCCCCCTAATGTGCAAATATATAGCCCAAATTATGCAAGTCCAATGCATTCTGTCAGCCGTCATTTGTCTTTGTGGCTATGAGACCGGTTTTCTGAGATCGTACATTCAGCAAATTTCATGACTGTGTTAGGTATAACATATAAGTACTATAATCTATTTTTTCTATGCCCTAAGGATTTTGAAAAATTTGGTCGATGAAACAATATTCTACAAGCATAAATTATGACATTCTATCATCCATGACAACTTGAGGGACTTCACCAAATGATTCTCTTTTAACAATTCTATAAGACTATATCCAAACAAAAATTTATGTGCTTTCAGTTTAATTTACCTAAAGCATTTTTTCCACTTTCTTAAAAATTTGAGTAGATAATATTCCACGACATTAAACTGTCCATCATTAAATCACCAGATGTAATTTCCAGTTCTTTCCAGTAATTTCCAGCAGTAATGTTATCTTTACTAGAGTTGTAGTACTATGTGAAGAACAAAGATTCGCATAGGACATAAAAACTTCACATTCAGGGATCTTGACATTCCACAAAAAAAAACTCCAGAGGTGAAAACAAATTATTTACATTCCCAGACAAGATATACTACTTGATAATATTGATTTATTAAACCATAGTTTCCCGTCACGTGAAATTTATTGTCTATTTTGAATTTTTTAACAGCTACAGCAAAGGTTAACATTAAGAAGAACATCCAAGTTTATTAGTAATACTAATACTAATCTTATTAGCATTAAGAATCTGTCGTGGTTTATTCATGTGGGTATAACCCATCGTGAGGGTGTTAATATTTTTTTGTGCTTTAATCATTTTGATCAAAAGCTTTAATTGACTCCTTTAATTGTATTTGTAAATTTCTAAATGTATTTGTATGTTGTTGTTTTTTGTGGCTATGACCCTGCGGTTTTTTTTATACCAAATATACTATATACTATAAGAAGAATATCCAACATTTTCTGTATAAGCAAATTGTTAAACATAATGCACATCATTTTGATAGTCACATTTGAAAAAAAGCTGGCGCAAAATAGTTAACAGCAACATTTCCGCATTACGAAAAATGGACGGTTCAGAGGCCAAATTGACTTGCGCTCTTTATTATTATTAAATAAAAAAACAAGTTTTTTTTAACTGAAAGTAAGGAGCGACATTAAAACTTAAAACGAACAGAAATTATTCCGTATATGAAAGGGGCTGTCCCCTCCTCAACGCCTCGCTCTTTACGCTAAAGTTTGACCCTTTCTCACAACTTTTTTTAAAACAATAAAAAACTTTAGCGTAAAGAGCGAGGCGTTGAGGAGGGGACAGCGCCTTTCATATACGGAATAATTTCTGTTCATTTTAAGTTTTAATGTCGCTCCTTACTTTCAGTTAAAAAAACTTGTTTTTTTTTTAATTTTTGAACGTTTTTGAATAAATGCAGGTTTTGATCTTGGCTCACAGTACATGAATAATTAAAATATAATTTTCATATTAATTTACTTTTATTTGGTTAAATGGCTTTCTCGAAACTTGTTTCATTTTATTTACGAACGTTTTTATTAGTAATAAATATACGTAACTTACGAATTAACTTACGTAACGAACTTCTATATTCATATATTTTTAAAATGACCGCTTAATCACAAAAGCCGTTAATTAGAATAAATAGCTCTTATGAAAGTACTAAAAAATCTCTGGCTTAAAGAGTGAGGTATTGACTAGGGGTGAACCCAATCATATATGTAATATTTTCTGTTCGTTTAAAGTTTTGATGTTGCTGCTGTTGCAGTAGAAAAACTTGTTTTTTTATATTTAATTTCTGATCTTTTTTTTGAATAATGCTGGGAAGTATTATTCAAAATACTTCCCAGCGCGTCCCCTTCCCGGCGTCCCCTTCATAGAAATGTCCCTTCCCCCATGAAAACTTCCTTCATGGAAAGATCCTCCTACATAACCCCCGACCCCAGGCACGCACGCAGGAATTTGTTTCGAGAGGGGGGGGGGGGCAAATTGTTTCGGGGGGGCCAAATCCTTCAAACCCATTATTCTGTGAGAAAAATCAGAAAATTATGGGGAAATGAAAAAAATCGTGAGATTTCGGGGGGCCCAGGCCCGGAGGCCCCCCTCCCTGCGTACGTCCCTGCCCGACCCCCCCCCCCCCCCCCTCACTACCAGGAAAAATCTCCCCTGAAAACGTCTGTACTGTATACTTCCCAATAACCAATACTATATGTTAACATTGGATAAAGTTCATAACTTTCAGCCCTCCTCCCGGGAACTTCAGGGGATTAAGTCATCCTAAAAGACATACTTATAATACTTTCGAACATGCTGAACAAAATGGCTATCTCAAAATTTTTATCGGGTGACTTTGGGAAAACAATGAGCGTGGGAGGGGGCCTAATTGCCCTCCATTTTTTTGGTCACTTAAAAAGGGCACTATAACTTTTAATTTCCATTCCAATGAGCCCTCCCACGATATTCTAGGACCACTGGGTCGATACGATCACCCCTGGGAAAAAAAATTAAAATAAACACGCACCCGTGATCTTTCTTCTCGCAAAAAATGCAAAATTCCACATTTTTGTAGATAGGAGCTTGAAACCTCTACAGTAGGGTTCTCTGATACGCTGAATATGATGGTGTGATTTTCATTAAGGTTCTATAGCTTTTAGGGGGTCTTTCCCCCTTTTTTCAAAAATCAGCCAAATTTTCTCAGGCGCGTAACTTTTGATTGGTAGGATTAAACTTGATGAAACTTATATATTTGAAATCAGCATTAAAATCCGATTCTTTTGATGTATCCATTTGTATCAAAATACCGTTTTCTAGAGTTTCGGTTACCATTGAGCCGGGTCCCAATAACCAATACTATATAACATTGGGTAAAGTTCATAACTTTCAGCCCTCCTCCTGGGGGCTTCGAGGGATTAAGTCATCCTAAAAGACATAGTTATAGTATTTTCGACCATGCTGAACAAAATGGCTATCTCAAAATTTTGATCGGGTGACTTTGGAAAAAAAATGAGCGTGGGAGGGGGCCTAGTTGCCCTCCATTTTTTTGGTCACTTAAAAAGGGCACTAGAACTTTTAATTTCCGTTCCAATGAGCCCTCCCTCGATATTCTAGGACCACTGGGTCGGTACGATCACCCCTGGAAAAAAAACAAATAAACACGCATCCGTGATCTTTCTTCTGGCAAAAAATGGAAAATTCCACATTTTTGTAGATAGGAGCTTGAAACCTCTACAGTAGGGTTCTCTGATACGCTGAATATGATGGTGTGATTTTCATTAAGGTTCTATAGCTTTTAGGGGGTCTTTCCCCCTTTTTTCAAAAATCAGCCAAATTTTCTCAGGCGCGTAACTTTTGATAGGTAAAATTAAACTTGATGAAACTTATATATTTGAAATCAGAATTAAAATCTGATTCTTTTGATGTATCTATTGGTATCAAAATTCTGTTTTTTAGAGTCTCGGTTACCATTCAGCCGGGTCGCTCCTTACTTACAGTTCGTTACCACGAACTGTTTGATTTACTTGATTTATCATTATTTATATTATTATGCTCTTTATTATTTATTTTTGCTCTTGACCACTTTTACTTATGCCTTGTAAGGAAATTAGCTGGAAATATGAATGATTTAGCAAATGAACTGCTTAAGTACACTTCGAAAAAATAGGAAATGAAAAGAATATAGGCCTACTAAAGCATAACAATTTACAACACGGACGAGAACAATCCCCATAGTGTATCCCAAAGACTTAGATATGGTAATTAATGAAACAAATGTATATTTAATAATTACTTTTTTTTAACATGAGTGAAACAAAAGCACCAATTTTTCATTTTTCTAGAAGGACTGGGATTCCATCAATTTAGCTTCCGTCAGATTCCATTATCAGATCCAAACTACATTTTTTTCATCCCTTGGCTAAGCCTTCCCCTCCTCAGTACTCAGTAGCAACCAGCTGGGAAAGTTTGTTAACAATACGAAGAACAAAAGAACTCAATAGTTCAAAACACCGCGATCATGATCAATTTTTGTAAAGATTTTTCGCAATTTCTTAAATTTATTACTATTATAATGGAAGTTGTTTTTCTACAACGTTTATGAAATTGATTTTATCATGGTGTCAGCATGTATATACATTTATAAATATTTAATAGCACAGTAATTTTTCCACTGCTTTTGAATGCCACAAAACCGCATCTATTGTATTATTATTTGCTTATTAAGTCATTTTGCGGTTGATGTTTTTAAGCTCAGAAAAAAGTGGGCATTGCGTTTTTCAAGCTGCGGCGATTTAAAAATTACTTTGGGACAACTGATTTTTCAATAGGATATATATATATATACATATATATATATATATATATATATATATATATATATATATATATATATATATATATATATATATATATATAATATATATATATATATATATATATATTATATATATATATATATATATATATATATATATATATATATATATATATATATATATATATATATATAAATCGCATCAAAAATTAATTTATACACATTTTCGTAACGTTTTTACGAGTCAGACAAAAATTTTGAGGGGTTGTCCCGACCCGGTAGCCCCCTTGGATAGGCCTTAACCTCATATACGTATAATTTGAAGTCCCTCACATATAAAGTACATCACGTACTTGAGTACTTTAAGACAAAGAATTTACAAAGTGGAGTTAAAGGACATGGCATCTCGACGGCTCATATTAGGCCAAATATACAACCGCAATAATTATATTAAGTTCCCAAGAGTTCAGCTGTAACCCGTCCTTTAAAACCCGGGGCAGAGCTACGGTTTGCAATTTTGCTGACGAATATGGATATTAGCCTTCCTTTCCTGACAACGAGGTTACCCAAATTGAAAAGCAATTATATGGAATCATATGCAGCAGCTATAAGAAGCTAGGGAATTATAACCACCCACGAGAACTTCCTTGGGATCACTGAGTGCCGTTCCTATGATAAAAGCCTGAGAAGTTGGTAACAAATTCATAAATTTGCACCAACAGTACTCAATGAGTCAAATCAAACAGTTCGTGGAAACGAACTGTAAGTAAGGAGCGACCTTGCTCAACGGTAACCGAAACTCTAGAAAACGGGTTTTTGATACGAATAGATACATCAAAAGAATCAGATTTAAATGCTGAATTCAAATATACAATTTTCATCAACTTTAGTCCTACCCATCAAAAGTTACGCGCCTGAGAAAATTTGACTGATTTTCGAAAAAAGGGGGAAAGACCCCCTAAAAGCTATAGAACCTTAATGAAAATCACACCATCATATTCAGCGTATAAGAGAACCCTACTGTAGAGGTTTCAAGCTCCTATCTACAAAAATGTGGAATTTTGCATTTTTTGCCAGAAGAAAGATCATGGATGCGTGTTTAGTTGTTTTTTTTTTTTTTTTTTTTTTTTTTTTTTTTTTTTTTTTTTTTTTTTTTTTTTTTTTTTTTTTTTTTCAGGGGTGATCGTATCGACCCATTGATCCTAGAATATCATGGGAGGGCTCATTGGAACGGAAATTAAAAGTTCTAGTTCCCTTTTTAAGTGACCAAAAAATGGAGGGCAACTAGGCCCCCTCCCACGCTCATTTTTTTCCCAAAGTCACCCGATCAAAATTTTGAGATAGCCATTTCGTTCAGCATGGTCGAAAATATGATAAAAATGTCATTTAGGATGACTTATTCCCCCAAAGTCCCCGGGGGGGAGGGCTGAAAGATATGAACTTTACTCAATGTTAACATATAGTATTGGTTATTGGGAAGTATACAGACGTTTTCAGGGGGGATTTTTTCTAGTAGGTGGGGGGTGGTTCGGGGGTTATATGGGAGGATCTTTACATGAAGGAAGTTTTCATGGGGGAAGGGACATTGCTATGAAGGGGGCGCCGGATTTCCCAGCATTATTAAAGAAAAAGATCAGAAATTAAATTAAAAAAAAAACCAAGTTTTTCAACTGATTGTGATTAAGGGGTCATTTTTAAAGAATTGGAAAAAATTCGAACTTTAACTTAAAGAGCAAGGTATTGACTAGGGGGCGAACCCCCAAATATACGTGTTAAAAATTTATGAATATAGAAGTTCGTTACGTAAGTTAATTCGTAAGTTACATATATTTATTACTAATAAAAACGTTCGTAAATAAAATTAAACAAGTTTCGAGAAAGCCATTTAACCAAATAAAAGTAAAATTAATATACAAATTTTGTTTTAATTATTCATGGACGGTGAGCCAAAATTAAAACCTGCATTAATTCAAAAACGTTCAAAAATTAAATAAAATAACATGTTTTTTTAACTGAAAGTAAGGAACGACGTTAAAACTTAAAACGAACAGAAATTATTCCGTATATGAAGGGGGCTGTCCCCTCCTCAACGCCTCGCTCTTTACGCTAAAGTTTGACTTTCTCACAACTCTATTTTTTTAAACAATAAAAAAAAGTTTAGCGTAGATATATAGATACATCAAATGAATCAGATTTTTAATGCTGATTTCAAATATATAAGTTTCGTCAAGTTTAGTCCAACGCATCAAAAGTTACGAGCCTGAGAAAATTTGCCTGATTTTCGAAAAAAAACACAGAAACACCTCCTAAAAATTATAGAACCTTAATGAAAATCACACTATCAGATTAAGCGTATCAGAAAACCCTTTATTAGAGGTTTCAAGCTCCTATCTGCAAAAATGTGGAATTTTGTATTTTTTGCCAGAAGAAAGATCACGGAAGTGCGTTTATTTGTTGTTTTTTTTTTCCCCAGGGGTGACCGTATCAACCCAGTGGTCCTAGAATATCGTGGGAGGGCTCATTCAAACGGAAATTAAAAGTTATAGTGCCCTTTTAAGTGACCAAAAAATGAAGGCCAGCTAGACCCCTTCCCACGCTCATTTTCTCCAAAATTCACCCGATCAAAATTTTTAGATAGCCATTTTGTTCAGCATGGTCGAAAATATAATAACTATGTTTTTCAAGATGACTTAATCCCCAAAGTCCCAGGGGGAAGGGCTGAAAGTTATGAAATTAACCCAATGTTTACATATAGTATTGGTTATTTGGAAGTATACAGACGTTTTCAGGGGAGATTTTTCCTGGTAGTGGGGGGGTGGTTCGGGGGTTATGTGGGAGGATCTTTACATGAAGGAAGTTTTCATGGGGGAAGGGACATTGCTATGAAGGGGGCGCCGGATTTCCCAGCATTATTAAAGAAAAAGATCAGAAATTAAATTAAAAAAAAAACCAAGTTTTTCAACTGATTGTGATTAAGGGGTCATTTTTAAAGAATTGGAAAAAATTCGAACTTTAACTTAAAGAGCAAGGTATTGACTAGGGGGCGAACCCCCAAATATACGTGTTAAAAATTTATGAATATAGAAGTTCGTTACGTAAGTTAATTCGTAAGTTACATATATTTATTACTAATAAAACGTTCGTAAATAAAATTAAACAAGTTTCGAGAAAGCCATTTAACCAAATAAAAGTAAAATTAATATACAAATTTTGTTTTAATTATTCATGGACGGTGAGCCAAAATTAAACCTGCATTAATTCAAAAACGTTCAAAAATTAAATAAAATAACATGTTTTTTTAACTGAAAGTAAGGAACGACGTTAAAACTTAAAACGAACAGAAATTATTCCGTATATGAAGGGGGCTGTCCCCTCCTCAACGCCTCGCTCTTTACGCTAAAGTTTGACTTTCTCACAACTCTATTTTTTAAACAATAAAAAAGTTTAGCGTAGATATATAGATACATCAAATGAATCAGATTTTTAATGCTGATTTCAAATATATAAGTTTCGTCAAGTTTAGTCCAACGCATCAAAAGTTACGAGCCTGAGAAAATTTGCCTGATTTTCGAAAAAAACACAGAAACACCTCCTAAAAATTATAGAACCTTAATGAAAATCACACTATCAGATTAAGCGTATCAGAAAACCCTATTTTAGAGGTTTCAAGCTCCTATCTGCAAAAATGTGGAATTTTGTATTTTTTGCCAGAAGAAAGATCACGGAAGTGCGTTTATTTGTTGTTTTTTTTTTCCCCAGGGGTGACCGTATCAACCCAGTGGTCCTAGAATATCGTGGGAGGGCTCATTCAAACGGAAATTAAAAGTTATAGTGCCCTTTTTAAGTGACCAAAAAATGAAGGCCAGCTAGACCCCTTCCCACGCTCATTTTCTCCAAAATTCACCCGATCAAAATTTTTAGATAGCCATTTTGTTCAGCATGGTCGAAAATATAATAACTATGTTTTTCAAGATGACTTAATCCCCCAAAGTCCCAGGGGGAAGGGCTGAAAGTTATGAAATTAACCCAATGTTTACATATAGTATTGGTTATTGGAAAGTATACAGACGTTTTCAGGGGGGATTTTTTTCTGGTAGTGGGATTGGGGGGGGGGTCGGGGGTTATGTGGGAGGATCTTTTCATGGAGGAAGTTAGTAAGGAGCAACATCTGAAAGTAAGGAGCGACATCAAAACTTAAAACGAAAAGAAACGAACAGTATAACGCATATGATTGGGTTCGCCCCCCATTCAATACCTCGCTCTTTAAGCCAAAGATTTTTTAGTACTTTCATAAGAGCTATTTATTCTGATTAACGGTCTTTGTGATTAAGGGATCATTTTAAAAGAATTGGAACAAATTCGGACTTAAGCGTAAAGAGCGAGGTATTGACTAGGGGGCAAACCCCCTAATATACGTATTAAAAATATATGAATATAGAAGTTCGTTCCGTAAGTTAATTCGTAAGTTACGGATAATTATTACTAATAAAAATGTTCGTAAATAAAATGAAGCAACTTTCGAGAAAGCCGTTTAACCAAATAAAAGTAAAATTAATATGCAAATTGTGTTTAATTATTCATGTACGGTGAGCCAAAATCAAACCCTGCATTAATTCAAAAAATTCTTAAATTAAATAAAAAAAACTCACAACTTTTTAAAACAATAAAAGAAACTTTAGCGTAAAGAGCGAGGCGTTGAGGAGAGGACAGCCCCTTTCATATACGGAATAGTTTCTGTTCATTTTTTTAATGTCGCTCCTTACTTTCAGTTAAAAAAAACTTGTTTTTTTTTTATTTAATATGGCTTAAAATCCTGCTGAAATAATGTCCTAAAATCCTGCTGAATAATGTCCTAAAATCCTGAATAATGTCCTAAAATGTCCTAAAATATGGCATAAAATCCTGCTGAAGGAATTGCATTTTCTAAAACTAGAGCCAATAAAAGAGATTGAAAACCCAAAATTACGAGTAAAATATTTTTTGTAAAAATTTAGATGGGTG
Organism: Artemia sinica; assembly: GCA_027921565.1. Taxonomy (NCBI): domain Eukaryota; kingdom Metazoa; phylum Arthropoda; class Branchiopoda; order Anostraca; family Artemiidae; genus Artemia; species Artemia sinica. The sequence continues at coordinate 38,862,353 of CM051274.1, forward strand.
TCACCAATCCAATATTCTAAGTCCTAGAAATAAGGAAAGGGTGGAGATAGTAGCTTCACAAAATTTTTCCAGGGTATGTTTTAGACCCTGGATTCATTCCTGAAATTCTCATTCACCTAATTCAACTGTTTTCCAAGATAGCGTGACACATCTCAAGAACTTTACCGGAAGCACGAAAATAACAAGATAGTAGTATCCCAATTCAACACTATTTCCAAACATAATGGTCGCTACCGAAACAATTTCATCCCACCCCCCTAATGGGGTATTATAATGCCGGATAGAGCCCTAAACAACATTTGGTACTTATGCATTATAAATAACCCACCGCTATGCACGAAAGAAGTAAAGTTTGGTTAATGCTAATGAAATAAAATAAAATAGGATGAAAATATAATATTTTAGAAACAAATTTGGGCTATATATTTGTACATTAGGGGGGGGGGTAAAGCATAGCATATATTAAATAAATAACCTAACCTAATGTAGGTACCTTCCCCCCCCTAAACCTCCAAAAACAACAGTTTAAATATTGTAAACCCAATAAGAAATCACGCTCTGCTATCCATTTATCTAGCAAATACCCGTTTGTCTGGTTTCCATGAACAGTCTATAGTGATGGGTTATTTATAATGCATAAGTACCCAATATTTTTATGCATTGTTTTTCATTGGTAGAACTGTTGTATCTGTTCGCTAACGGGCGGTTAACCTGGTCAGTAGCATCATATTATTGCAAAAGAATGGGAACAGTTGGATAAATATAATATTTAAAAAATATTTAGAAACATGGATACGAATGGAAAAAAAGTAAGTCTCATTAATAGAAATTTTCTACGTATTGTAGAGTAAAAGTTTTATTATCATAGTGATTACTATTAGTTTCATATATTGCCTTTCCCAGGGCTATATCGAACCCCATTAGCTTGGGGAATGGGGTACGTTGTCACGATAGTGACCAATGTATTTGGAAATAGTGTCGGTAAAATTCTAGTTCAGCTACGTTTTGCTATCTAAGTTTAGGAAATGTATTTACAGATCTTCAAAACCTCATAAATTGGGATTGAGCAAAGTTGTGAAGCTGAAAACAGTTTTGTTGTACTTCATTTAAGCAGAAGATCTAATTTGTAAGGTTTCACTTTTATAACACAGAGATTTTTAAAGGTCATCCAAGGTCAGAGCCCTCTAGAGGGGATTAACTAAAAAAAAGTTTTTTTTTAAAACTGAAAGTAAGGAGCGACATTAAAACTTAAAACGAACAGAAGTTATTCCGTATATAAAAAGGGCTGTCCCCTCCTCAACGCCTCGCTCTTTACGCTAAAGTTTTTTATTGTTTAAAAAAATAAAGTTGTGAGACAGAGTCAAACTTTAGCGTAAAGAGCGAGGCGTTGAAGAGGGGACAGCCCCTTTCATATACGGAATAATTTCTGTTCGTTTTAAGTTTTAATGTCGCTCCTTACTTTCAGTTAAAAAAAATTGTTTTTTTTTAAGTTAATTTCTGAACGTTTTTGAATTAATGCAGCTTTGATTTTGGCTCACCGTACATGAATAATTAAAACGAAATTCGCATATTAATTTTCCTTTTTTGGCTAATTGGCTTTCTCGAAATTTTGTTCTGACGTAACTTACAAATTAACTTACGTAACGAATTTCTAATTCGTATGTTTTTATTACGTATATTAGGAAGTTCGCTCCCTAGTCAATACTTCGCTCTTTACGCTAAAATTCGAATTTTGTTCGAATCACAAACCAACGAATCACAAAGGCCGGTTAATTAGAATAATTAGAAGAATTAACTTTAACGTAAAGAGCGAGGTATTGACTAGGGGGCGAGCCCCCTCATATACGTAATAATTTCTGTTCGTTTTTAAGTTTTAATGTTGCCGCTTACTTTCAGTTGAAAAAAATTGTTTTTTTATTTAATTTCAGATCGTTTTTTAAATAATGCTAGGAATCTGGCGCCTTCTTCATAGAAATTCCCTTCTCCCAAGAAAATATCCTCCATGGAAAGATCCTCCCCCGTAACCCCTACTCCGACCCCGACCCCGCACTAGAAAAAAAATCCTCCTGAAAACGCCTGTATACTTCCCAACGACAGTAAGCTTATCGCAGATAATTTCTGGTCTTCGGTCTCGGTGCGAACAAAAAGCTCCTCCCACTTGTTTCTGCCTTAGCGGATTAGTTTGTTATCGTCAATCATGAGAAATGGTTACCAAGTGCATTATTCGTAATAGCGGGTTTCCACTTGTTTCGTGTCCAAGAGAAATCTGACTTGTCTACCCGCGAAAAGATCTGATAACGCCTATGTTTCTATCTGCAAAAACGTTCTCCGGAGCACTCGCACCCCTGTCCGGGTTTTATAATGGGAGAGTCCTTCCCCCGGGAACTGTGGGGGATTAATTCATCCTCAAAAACATATTGATTAGATTTTCGACTATGCTGAACAAGCATAATCGTTGGGGCCAAGTTGCCCTCCAATTATTTTGGTCACTTAAAAAGGACACTAGAACTTTTAATTTCCGTTCGAATGAGCCCTCTCACGATATTCTAGGACTACTAGGTCGATACGATCACCCCTGGGAAAAAAAAAAATAAATAAATAAACACGCATCCGTGATGTTTCTTCTGGCAAAAATACAAAATTCTACATTTTTGCAGATAGGAGCTTGAAACCTCTATAGTAGGGTTCTCTGATACGATGAATCTGATGGTATGATTTTCATTAAAGTTCCATGACTTTTAGGGTTTTTTTTCCTTTTTTCGGTAATAAGGCAAATTTTCTCAGGCGCGTAACTTTTGATGGGTAAGACTAAACTTGATGAAACTTATATATTTGAAATCAGCATAAAAATTTTATGCTTGTGATGTATCTATTGGTATCAAAATTCTTTTTTTTAGAGTTTCGGTTACTATTGAGCCGGGTCGCTCCTTACTTACAGTTCGTTACCACGAACTGTTTGAAGGAGCGAGGTAGGTACTTCAAAATACCTTCCCAGGACATACTTTTGTCTGTAGACCCATCCCTGAAAGTTTCCTTTTCCTAGCCTAACCCCTTTCCAAGATAGTAAAAAGTAGCTAAACTGGAATTTTACCATAGTGTCGATTTGGGAATCGAATGGTATGGTACTATTCTTTTGTAACTATAATGTATCCTTTAGAAGAGCGAATAAACTAAAAAAGTTACTAGGCCTACAATTTCAGTTATACCAAGGTCTTACACCCCACCCCCACATAAAGAAAACATTTGATAGTGTCCTTCAATGTACCTTATTTACACTATCATCAGAAACGGACGAATAATCAGTCAAGTAACCTAATAATAAATATTTATATAGCACAATACCTTTAGTTCTTGGCCTAACTCCAATTTCTTCATAGATTCTGCTAGGATTCCACGGCAAATCATAATCAGGGAATAGCATAATCTTAATACAAAAAAAGACCGTTCTCAACTTCTTGTAACCACAATACACTCAGACTGAGACTATTAACTAGTACAAAAATATTCAGTCGGGCGAGGCGAAACTTCAACTACCAGTTAAATGGTAGTACCGACTCTCACATAACAGGTATCAAAGGTGGAAACAGACTTATCTACCATAGTAGGTACTATTATTCTGCTAAATTTAACATGACCAAGCTAGTGTGTCAGTTTTAAGGCTATACTATTCTGATAACTATTTAAATGGAGATGATTGTGTGCACACGGACGGGAGAGGGGTTCTTTCAGTTAAGATGTATTAAAGGTGGAAATAGAAATATCTATTTTTATCTCAGTGTCCTACAGAGGCGTAGCTACAGTATTTTTATTAGGAGGGGGGGGGGGGCAAAAGGTGGGACTATTGGAGTAGGTGCTATTTAAGCAGTAGTGAAGAAATTAACTATTTAACAAACACGCTACTTGATGAATACATTACAATATACATTATAAACATGGGCACCCATAAGCTGAATTCCAGGGGGGGGGCAAACCTCGTCTAATTGACACTTTTAGTACTATATAATAGAAATCTCAGAACAAAAATATAAAAATAAGGCAGCGTCATTCAGCCAGGGGGGGGGCGGACGCCGCCCCCCCTGCCCCCCCCCCCCCCTTATGGGCGCCCGTGATTATAAACACATATTAGACAATCATAAATATAAGATCTAGTGTTTGTCTTTTACTAAAATTGTCAGCAATGAGCTGCTGCGAACGACAGTAGCATAGAGTAAACAAGCTTTCGGGTGGGCGAAGATAAATGTCATATGTGCTAATTAAAATGGCGTATACGGCATTTTTCAGCCAGATTCACCACTAATGCTGCAGTACATATCCTGGTACTTATATGTTATAGCGCCTATGTTAAGTTCTTCATTTAAGTAGAACCTGTTTCTCTGACTAATCCTAATGAAACATAACAAAATATGTTGAAAATATAATACTTCAGAAACAAATTTGGGCTATATATTTGTACATTTGGGGGGGGGGGGGTAAAGTATAGTGGGTCTGCATGCAAAATATGTTAGGTAAGATTACTCTGTATATTATGAAGTAAGAATTATTTTCTAACTTCACACTGTCCAAATACTTTACCACCACAACCCCCACCACTAATGTGCAAATATGTAGCCCAAATTATCTATTTCCCATCTATTCTGTCACTTGTCTTTGTTTGTCTCATGCTAAGCTGAAAAAAACTAACGAAGAAACCGGTTCTACAGTGCGTCAATGGACGAAGAACTTAACAATAACATATAAGTACCCATATCCCCCTCCACTTCCCCTAAGCCCTATGCCCAGCACCGGATGCTCAATCTCATAATTGAACCAAGCTCTATTTTAATATCCCCGGGTATTGCGCTATTCATTTGCTCGAAATTTTGAATGGATTTTGACTGTAAGATTTAATTTGTTGTACTAAACTTCTAATATACGTGATTTATTGATATATTATTTATGGTTTTTTATTAAATTGATTTGTTTGTGGGTTCGCCGATTTATATTAATAAACAGCATTGATATCAGCGGGCCACATAAAGCCGAAAGAAAAATCATAGGCAGCGCAATAGCGCTGTCTAAGTAAACATTCAGGATAAATAAAACTTCAAATAGGGATAGAATCCCTTTAATAGACGGTGTTTCACAAACAGTGATAGAAATTCACAAAATTATCTACATTCAGGTCTCAGGATAAGTCAAGGTATTGCCACAGATTATGTAATATTTTATTGTGACATATACCTCATATTTAAATTTTTAAATGTCATATATGTCATAATGTCATAATATCATTATGTCATTAAATGTCCTCATATTTAAATGTCATATATGGTATATTGACATATACCATATTTCAAATGTGAAAGTATTCGAAAAATAAAGTTAGAATTAATAACTTATCCATTGGGCATTGTTTGGCAAAGAATGTCCAGAAAACTGAACAAATCTTGGCGTCATTGTGGCAGAAACCTTAAATTAATCAACAACTGCCAGGGATGCCAATTGGAGGGGAAAATTGACCCCTTGAGTTTCAAAATTACTTTCATCTTAGTATCTTTGTTTAAAAAAACGAATTATATAAAGAAATACATAAAAGATTTTCGGTACTTTTAGTATTAGCTGGTACCCACGCGACATACAGTATAGGGAAATGCTAAAGGAAACTGGTCAAACGGGTATCTGTCAATAGAGAAATGGATCGCAAAACGTGGTTTGTCATTGCCTATACAATATTTAAACTATTATTTTTGGGGGTTTAGGGGGAAACTGGGTACCAAGGTTAGGTTAGGTTTAATATATGCTATGCTTTAGCCCCCCCCCCCTAATGTGCAAATATATAGCCCAAATTTGTTTCTAAACTATTATATTTTCATCAAATTTTGTTTTATTTCATTAGCATTAAACAAAACTGACTTCTCGCGTGGGTACCAGCTAATACCAAAGTACCAGATTTTCTTGTGTAGATCAGACTATTGGGGTATACATTTCCAGAGGGGGGTTACACTGAATATAGTTTTATGTCTATAATTCCCTTTACAAGCAAAGCTCGGTCTCCTAGTGCTGCATGATAAAATTGATAACTATAGAAAAAGAGAATGGGTTAGTACTGCCTATATGTGCACAAAATTTCTAAATTTCTAAATTGTGACACAACATATACATATTTTGTTTAAATTCACTTCAGTCTATTCTCAGCAGACATTTCGTACAGCATGATGATGCAGAAATAAATGTCCCAAAAGTAGCGTTGGCGTTGTGTGAAATGCGACTAATTTCAGTCATAATTCTTATCAAACATAACACTATCAGATTCTTATAATAAAATGGCGATCAATATACGTCTATATACAGGATTGTAACATGATGATTTCAGCCTTATTGAAGGTCAGAAATACACAGATTTTGAATTTCAATTTTTATTTTAATTCAATTTTTATTTTAATAATACTCTTCCTCCCCATCAATCTAAAATTCTATTGCAAACCATTATTAAAATTCGTTGCATAATTTTATCTAAAATATAAGCACCAAGGTAAAATCTTAATTCTAAAATTCTAAAATCTAAAATCTTAATTCTAAAATATTGATGCAGAAGAACCGTAAACAACTTTACGTATGTACCTTCTATAAAAAAAAAAATCAACGGAAATTAATTTACAAAATCACTTTTTTGAAAAAGAAGATTTCCAAAGAAAAGTACAGAACTAAATTAAGCCAACGACGAGTAGAAATGAAGTCAAATAAAACTTCTAACTTGAAACGAACACAAATCACATCAATGAATAAATGAGACCCCCCCCCCCAAAAAAAAAAAAACCTAAATTACAATGAATGGTCAATTCAAGCTTAAGACGAACGAAAATAGTCACAAACTCGAGTAGTGGTAATGTCCCTAAGCCTTCTACAGTGCAGACTGTCGATTGCGCTTTGCTGAAAGACAAAGTACATTTTGAACAGTTTCTCTTAATAGAGTTATAAAATCCAAAATTACTGAGACTTCCAGGAGTATCATTATATATTAAATAGTCGGTCTACTTTCGTAGTTCTTTTCAGTAATCTTGGTTATTGTGGTGATTTTATGTTTGCTGTTGTTGTTGATGTTATGACCAATAAAAACACACTACTCAAAATAAAACTTTCTTGCAGTAAAGTGCAAATTGCGCTCTGGCCTTTAGAAGACTTAGAGGGCGTTAACACAATTTCTGTTTGTGGTTTCAATTTTATAAAGTTTTAATTTGCACGTATTTGCTCCTGTTTTTGTATGTGCTTTTTTGTTTTATTTTCTTTCTTTTTGTTATGCTCCACCGTCATGCTTTGTATTTTTGATGGGTTATAAAATAAGGTAATTAATTAATTAAGTTTGTTTTAAGTTTCACTGAATTATTCACTGTAATTTTTGCTCGTTTTGGATTTCATTTATTCATTGTTAGTGATTTCTGTTCGTTTCAACTTTGAATCAATTTTACTTTATTACTACTCGTCTTTGTTTTAGTGTAACTCCTCACTTTTTTCTGAAAAAAAAAAGTATTTTTTTTTGTTTATCCTAAGCAGTGCAATAGCGCTGCCAAAGTAAAGGGCGATATGGTCGCAATGTCTTATTTATTTATTTTTCTTTTCTTTTTACCAACGCACTTCGTATAGAAAAAGTTGGTGTAGAAACTTTGGAATGAGCTCATTAAATTGGAAATTGAAAGTTCTAGTGTCCTTTTTAAGTGTCAAAAGTAATCCCACGGGCGTGGGGCGTGGGAGTCCCAATCCCACGCCCCTAATTCCCCAACAAATCCAATCAAAATTTCAAGATAGTCATTTTGTTCAACATAAGTGGAAGGTCCAATAACAAAGTCTCTGGGGATGTCACCCCCCCCCAAAGCTCTCGGTGTAAGGGCTCTGCAAGTTATGCAATTCACTCATTGTTTACAATACAAATAGTATTTGTTATTGGGAAGGGGGGGGGGCATGTTCGAACGTTGGTGTTCAAAAGCCCAAGGGCATTCAGGTGAAGCTTTCAGAGAATGTTGAGAGGGATGTTGAACTGAATAAAAACACGTTTTGTGCATACAGGTTGCCAAAAGGACGTAACTCGGGAATGATTGAGGATATTAAGTTGGAACTTTCAAGGAACAAAGGCTATATTTGCACGCCACTACTACGACTACAACAACAACAACAACAACAACAACTACTACTACTACTATTACTACTGCTACTACTACTACTACTACTACTACTACTACTATTACTACCACCACTACTACTACCACTACTACTACTACTACTACTCCTACTACTACTAGCACTACTGCTACTACTACTACTGCTGTATCAGCAATATCATAGGAACGGCTTGGAGTATGAGGTTGAAACTTACAGGGCTTGTTGAGGGGGATACGAAACTAACCAAAAGGCAATACTTGCATGCTACTACTAGTAATTCTACTTCTACTGCTACTACTATCACTACTACTACCAGGGGCGTCCTGAGGCTCATTTTATTGAGGGGGGCGATCTTCGTAAATTTTACCGAATTGCTACCTGATTTATGCCGAATTTTCTGCAGAAATCGAGAATTTTGCTAAATTTCGGCCGATTTTGCAAAATTTTACTGAAATGCTATCTGATTTATGCCAAATTTTCTGCAGAAATCAAGAATTTTGCTAAATTTTGGCTGATTTTGCAAAATTTCTACAAAAATTTGCGCCTTCGGTGAAACTTTTACCAAATTCCAACAAAGTTGGGGTGCAGCGCGCCCCTCACCGCCCCCCTCGGGACACCCCTGACTACTACTACTACTACTACTTCTGCCAAAGCTAAGGGTATTAAGGCGAATATTTCATGGAACGTTGAGACATTGTTGAACTAAATCAAAACACATTATGCACATGGCAGTCAAAGTGAATGCCCCAGGAACTGTTTGTCAGCAATGTCCCAGGAACTGTTTATGGTATTAAGTTTAAATTTTTAGCGTGTGGTGATGGGGATGTTGAAAAAAAGGTGCTATGCACTTACTGCTACTAATGCTACTACTGCAATTGCAACTATTGCTACTACTGAAGCTAAGAGTACTAAGGGGAAGCTTTTAGGGAATGTTTAGGAGAACGTTGAACTAAATCAAACCGCACTCTGAGCATGTAGATTGTCCATAGGGTGTGCCAGCAATATCTCAGGAACTGCTTAGACAATTAATTTGAAACTTTCAGGGTATGTTGAGGTGGGTTTTGAACAACTAAAGGGCACTATGTGCGCACTAACACCACTTCTACTACCATTACTGTAACTAGTGAGTCTAATTGTATTAAGGTGAAACCTTCAGGTAATGTTTAGGGGTGTTGAACTAAAGCAAAATACACTCACGCATAATAAAGTCAAATAATTTTCCCACCGTAAAATTACAGGGATAAATCCTCTGTAGATTATGAAAAATAGTTTCTTTTTTTTGCAAAAAAATTAAACAAGGAAACCCCATAGAATCTTAAAAACATTTCTGTATCTTCATAAAAAAAAATCCCTGGAAGGTGAAACTTTTAGGGGGTGTTGAACTAAATCAAAACACACTCACACAATAAAACACATAATAAAGTCAAATAATTTTCCAAGCGTACAACTACAATAAATCACCTTCAGCCAAAACGAGTCAAACTAAAAACGAGCAGAAACTAAGAGATGTAGGGTTGACGCCCCCCGTGGCTTCTAAAGACCGGAAAATAATTTGCACTTTTTTGAAAACAAACTACGTTTTAAATGTTTTCTCTTTTTTTAACTTTGGGAAATCCAATACTATTAACACTTCTGGGAATGAATATCAGTATGTATATTAAACTATCAATCCATATTCGTCGTTTTTTCGGTAATCTTGGGTACGATAGTGTTTTTTCAATATTTTGGGAAATAGAAACACACAGCTCGAAATCAAGATTATCTCCTGTAAAGTGAAACTGATGTTCTGGTCTTTAGAAGGCCAGCCCTATCCATCTTACTTTCTGCTCGCTTTGAGTTTTGACTCGGTTATTTATTGTAATTAAATAAAAAAAAACACGTTTTTTTAACTGAAAGTAAGGAGCGACATTAGAACTTAAAAAGAACATAAATTATCCTGTATATGAAAGGGGCTGTCCCCTCCTCAACGCCTCGCTCTTTACGCTAACGTTTTTATTGTTTTAAGAAATAGAGTTGTGAGTAAGAGTCAAACTTTAGCGTAAAGAGCGAGGCGTTGAGGAAGGGACAGCCCCTTTCATATACAGAATAATTTCTGTTCGTTTCTCGCCAAATCGACACTGGTATCCACAGTTTATAAAATTATCCAGTAAGTTTATCGCAGATCATTTCTGGTCTTCATTCTCGGTACGAACAAAAAGCTCCTCCCACTTCTTTCTGCATTAGCGGGTTACTTGTTTCCGATTATTTCTATTATAACTGTAAGTTTCGCGTCCAAGAGGGTTACAAAGTGCATTATTCGTAATAGCGGGTTTCCACTTGTTTTCGATTGTTTCGCGTCTGACTTGTCTACCCGTGAAAAGATCTGATGCCGCTTATGTTTCTATCTGCAAAAAAGTTCTCTGGAGCCTGTGTTGCCACAGTCACAGGTTTCCTGTGAAACTTCACAGGTTTATTTGATGGTCACAGGTTCACAGGTTTTTGCCGCTGAATGGTAGAAATTCACAGGTTTTTGTGCTAAAGGCTCCTAATATGACCGAATATTCTGCTAAAAGTTGAATTTTGTAGAGCTCACATTTTCTAATTATTTTTAGTGATTTTGAGACGACATTGTATGTATCATAAGTCTAAAGCTTCATCACATTAATCACAAATGACAGCCATGGCCATTTTGAAACAACCATTTTGAATTGAATTGAAAAAGACGATAGGTCGGAGTGAAAAGGCTTTTATATTATTGAATTTTTTTCCCTGTATAAACCAATTTGCAGATATTATCTGTCTGTTATTAGATTGTAAAAAGTGTCTTTTAAGCTTCTTTTATAAGTCTTTTAAGCTGCTGTTTCAGCAGCATCTAAGACCTTGCCAGACTGGTTAGAGTCTCTTGTGCATGATACAATACACTACATAACCCATAGTCCAAAGAGGATTGGAGAATTTCATGACCACCAGAAGTCCGCTAAAATTGAAGTGAAACAGTTTCTATCGGTGGTTTCTACGAGATGGCTCAGCTTTGAAACACCCATCAGACGGCTGTTAGAAACCTGGAATGCCTTGTTATGGTTTTACGGTGGTCACGCGTTAGGCGAGGGCACTGCAGACAAGGTGAGCAAGGAGAAGGCACTCAAAATATACAACGCTTAAAACAATCCTGTCACGAAGGCCTCTCTCTATTTTCTTGCCCACGTTCTTGGGATTACCAACTCCCTAAACACTGACATTCAGAGCAGTGACACAAGAATCCGTAGGCTCGTGAGCAGCTTCATTACGACGTACGCAATATTACTCCAAATGTTCATAAGAAATCGCCTGATACTGGTAGCGAAATCACCTTTCTCCATAGATCTAGTTCCCGCGAACTATCTTCAACTGGATGACATGAAATTAGGCACCAATACCGAATGTTACCTGGAGGAAAGCGGATCAAGGATTGCTGAGGACTCACTCAAAGCCTTTAAGGTCAACTGTCTGAGGATCTGCAAGCAGATGAGACAAAGAATAAGCTAGGAAGATCCAATTTTGTCCGATCTTAAGATTTTGGATCCCTGCGTTGCACTCGGATTTGAAGAGGTGTTCATTATTTGCATTCTCGTGCGCTTTTCTACGCTTCTGGGAAGCGATGTAACGACTGTAGAACGCAAGACAGAAAGCATTGACCGTCAGCTGCAAGAGCTCAGGTTGAGCCGAGCTGATCTTGGTCAAGATCTGGTCGACCAACCATCTGGTTTCTCGAAGAGTATTTTGCATCTAAAGAACGGTATTGGCGACAAAAAGTTTGCTGATCTGTCGACCTTTATGTTGCACCTCTGTTGTCTTCCCCATACAAGCACTGCTGCAAAGCGACAGTTCTCTTTCCTGTCACATATGAAAACGAGACTGCGTAACAAGATGAACACCGGGACAGTTAGTGCATTGATGATGACCAAACAGTTAGTTGGTAAAGCCGCTTCCTGGACTATTCCAAGTGATCTACTGGATAAAGCTATCAAATGGAGAGAGGCAGTTTGCAATAAAGAAGATCCTTGTTGTGCTGAACCTGACAGCTCACACTCCGACACTGAATAGACTTTGACTTTGACGGGATGAGTATTTCGTTGCTTCTATGCATTCCAGCTCCAATGCAAAGGTTCAGCTCGTAGTTTTTCCTCGTACCAACGATAATTCGTCCTTTTCTCCTTTCGAAGAGACCAATTGTCTTTTCTCATTAAATCGTGAAGATATGAGAGGTAATTGTTACTGATTAATAAAAATAAACCAGTGACTTATCTTGCGGTAGATACTAGGCCAAACCGTTGGAATGAGCTTCAAGAACAGATTAAATAAAAATAAATTTGATCAGAAGTGAGGTTTGAAGATGTACTTTAAGAAGTTAAAGGATTCCAATAAGTTTATCTTTAAAGCGCGAGAGGATTTCCAGTTTTTTTTTCAACTCAATCTTACAAATTGATAAAATTTTCTATATTATGAAAGAAAAAACTTAATGTTTCTTCAAGAAGAATCAGATTGTGAAGAGATTATTAAAAAATTATTAGATTATTAAGATTTCAGAAAGTTTTCCGTTTATTTTCTAAAATTAGTCTTTTTCTTAATGTTTAGAATTGTGAGTTTCTAGTTTTTAATGGTTCAACTTCCTGTAATGTTCCCTTAGTTCGTCGTGGTTTTTCCATACCCTTTGTTCCTGTTTTCGATTGTTGGGTATCACTGTTACTAAATCAATTTCTAGCCTTCGCCAGTACAGAGTTCGTGATGTTAAAAAGGAAATTCAAATTGTTTTTTCTGAGATTGCTGCCAATCGAGGGAAGTATAACAGACGAGAACTGGGTAGGCTATATTCAACTTTTTATTATCATTCTGTCCTTTACCTTTCTGGTCTTTCCCCTTTCAAAGAAGAACGATAGTATCTGTCTCTTTTGCAGGGTTTAAGCTACAGGTGGAATTTATAATACCATGACTCAGATCAGTTGTGACTTATCAACCAATATCATTATATCAACCAATCAAATCAACCAATTATGACTCGGATCAGTTGTGACTTATCAATCAATAACATTATATCAACCAATCAAATTTTTGTGTTTTTATGTCAATCTTGTTTGCCAAGACCTGAAGAACCGTAGCGGTGATAATTGTTTTTTTTCTTCATTCGAAAACGTCGCAGCATTTACTTGAGAATCATATGCAAGCGGTCTAGTTTAAACCTTGTGTGCAAGACGAACGTGGCTGGCTAATTATCAGTATTGCTTTGGATTAGAAGTTACCAGAAATTCTACTCGGATCATCAAAATTTAGCGTGGTTTCTAAGAAAACAGGTGGAGTGCTTTGAAAATATGATTTGTGAGAAATTGAAATTCATTCCCCTGTTGCCCGTTTGAAGACTGTAATATCATAACCTAAGTTGTATAGAGCTGTATGTGGGTGACCAAGTTTGATGTCTAGTGATTGCTTTAGACCTCGGCAAAATTACCGTGCGAATGCCTCTTTTCTTTTTTTATGATCTACCAACTTATTTACTTCTACAAGAAGTTTTGCTTTGTGCTAGTTAAATACAATTCTTTAAAGCAGTTTTCTGGTCCGTCAGGCTTAGAAATGATCAAAATTTAGGAACACTGCATGATTTTAACTTAAATTAAACAAAAATACAGTGAAGACTTTTTCGCTAGATAATTCAGCCCTACAATTGCCTTAAGTAGCTCAGGGCTACTTCTAAATGTTCAGAAAACGGCAAGATAGAGGAGTTGTTAAACAATTTTAACCACTTGACCAACCAGTTGGCTGAATGGTTAATGTGATCGACCTCTTTTGTTTTAGATCCCGGAATCTGGTGGAGGAATCTGTTAATGAAGACTGAACTTAACAAAGTTGCTTTGCAACAAAGTACATCTTTTTATTATACCTTCCATTATCTTGCGAACTTCTATCTAAGCAACATAATTTGCCATTCTATCTCCTAACATCATAAGTTGCGCTATGGGGCGAAACTTACAAAATCTGATAGAAAATGCGCGAACCAAAAAATTGATAGTTCCTGCCTGGTGTTGCGAATAGATTTTTAGTCTGGGAATTGGGATTTCTGTTAGGTTTGCAAATGGTCTTTAAGGAAAATCCTATGTGTCTGAACTTAAGATGCAATTACACTATGCGGAAAACCGTGCATAGGGGATCATACGTTTTTCCATGCAGATTGAACAATTTTACTTTCAAGTTTAATACTATGTAGGTCATCGTAGGTCAAAATAAACATTTCGTTATTGCAGTCGTTCGGACCTTGTCACACCCAGATAGGTCCTTAATAGCTACCGAAGATCAACGACTTACATATTTTTCGCATAACTAATGCAATTATCGAAGTGAAAATGAGTCTCGATGATTGGCCCTTTACTTTACGACTAAAATAGGTAGCGGTATTTATATAAAATTTCACTCTGTTGACATTCTCATGACGATATCTTTCTGTCATCTATTGAAATTGAAAAGCACTACATGTAATTTATATGTAGCGTTAATGTCAAAACTGGAAATACTTGCAGAACTCATGCAGGGAACAGACCGCTAGGTAGCATGCCTTTCGATTTTCCATGACGTGTTTTCGGGCCAGAGGCAGATTTTCCCAGGTTTAAGTATCTTTGCTAGTAACATTCTAGTGCTGCTACTTCAGAGTAACAAATGTAAACTGTATTAAAAATGTAAGAATGCCCGAACACGCTCTAAAAGTGGTCACAGGTTTTTTGACGAATTTCACAGGTTTTTTGGCATTTTTTTCACGGGTTTTGAAAATTCGTAGCGGCAACACTGTCTGGAGCACTCGCACCTTGGTCCGGGTTTTTATAATGGGTGAGATAGGGAAAGATCATACTGGATAATTATATAAACTGTGCTGGTATCTAGCTCCTTGCTTTGGTTTTGTTTCTTTGCTGTCGATTACTTCCTGTAAAATGATAAACTCAACATAAATCACGGACATAAATGGTAGATGGTAGATCTTTTGGAACCTTGAACATACTAAAACTGCAATATAATCTTATTGAACCTAGTCAGAATATAAAGCAATTTGCCAGCTTTTAAGAATAATATGAGCAAATGACTAATAAAACCTAACACTACGTGACGACAATTTTAATACCCCCAAGTGTATCGAAATTGTTTTCTTTATAATTTCTTTTTAAATATGTGATTATAAGATGATATATGCATTATTCTTTGTGTAAAAACCTCAACCCCCCCTTGTGATTGGTTGGACATAATATCAGGTTATATACAAAACTTGCTCTTTCTACAATCTAATTTTTTTAAATCCAATTTTTTCTGTTGGAATTGTGACCTGCTTATTGAATTCAAACAAGTCAAGAATAAAATCCAATTTTTCTGTTGGAATTGTGACATGCTTATTGAATTCCAACAAATTATTGAAATTATTAAGGTTTATGTACTTTTCAGTAGAAAACATGTAATTTCGATGCAAATAGGTTATATTAATCAAAATTGTTTTGGACTTCAACAGTAGATTGAAATTTCTTGAATATCATATTAAATTTCACTATGGGACCATTGAAAGTAATCTGTTCGGTTGGGCTATATACGTATTTGCACATAAGGGTGAGGGGTGAGGTGGTAAAGTATTTGGACAGTTTAAAGTCAGAAAATAATTCCTTCTAGGTATGACCACTAAAAAGTTACAGAAGAATAGT